>JAUYWH010000002.1:5088601-5187267 GCA_034779795.1 Ctenopoma multispine
CCTCTCCACTGTTGCCTTACATGCTTGCTCAAGTGGGACTGTTGGGTTTTCTACATTAATTTGTATATATTATATAAAGTGTAAGGTCTTAAACCTTACACTGTAAAGTGCCCTGAGATGACTTAATTTGTAAATTGGCGCTATATAAATAAAGTTGAATTGAATTGAATTGAATAGAACAAGCAAGCAGAACCAACTCCCGCCACGTATAAGAGCTTTCAATGGATCAGGTAAAACGTGTAGTTGCATTCGTTGATATAAAATACATGTTAAGTTACTCAGTTGTGGTGAGACTTCTTTACCAGTGAATCTACGTTTCTCCACCAGCAACCAAAGGATTCAGTTCGGCACATTCCGACTGAGCACGCCGGCAAATGAAGCGGTTTCATTGGACAGGTCTGCTAACGTTAAAAGGGGCGTGAAGTTTGCAGCTAGTAGCTAACTGTGTGTTGAGCTGGGAGCCTATTCGTTCCTAGCGACGCCGTGCAGAAAGGGCTAGCGAAACTGTGGGACTCATTAATATTTACAGCAGACACGGTTTAATTTACTTTTGTAAGCCGTAGAAGCTATCAGGCTGACTGACAGGAACATTTAGTGAAATGGTGATCCGGCCTCTCTCTCTGGACATGGCATTGTGGCTACTGGCGTTGATGCTAACTTAGCTTGTTAGCTTCTCAGGCTAAGTAGCTGGGCTGTTGGCTGTAGCTGAGGCGAGGAGCTAACATTAGCTGGCTATGTAGTGTAGTGAAAGCTAGAGGATATACTCGCCTTCTAAGAATAACTTAACAGCAGCACCGATAGATTTACGTTATTTACGCTACGTTTTAAGTTAACCTTAATGTTATATTCAAAGTAACCAGCTGGTTAGTTAACTAGTTTAAGCTAACGCTAACATGCAGCAGAAGTTGAGCGTTTCAGTCGTCCGCCCGTGCTGTGTTGTACGGGCAGACTAACGGGTCGGCAGCGCGCAGTTACCGGGCATTGTGCGGTATGTAGCCACGGCATGCTAACGTTAACCGTCCATCTGGAAAGTTGGTGAAGGATCGTAACGTTATAGGCAACGTTATCGCAAGCCAGTTCTGGCACTACATTTAGAGATCTGATGAAAAAAAGATAACGTTGTGATGACAAATTAGCCTGCGTGAAGTTGCTTCAGCTGTGGCGTACAGACGATAGGGCCTTGTAGATTGCTGGGTTATTTTCAGTGAGTTAGCTAGTCTGGCTCACGTCAGCTCAGTTGACCTGTGATTGATAATGTTTCTTAGAAACACGTAAAAGTTATCAAAGTTTAGAGAGCAACGATGTAACACCAGTGAGCTGGTTAGCCATTTTAAGTTCATGAATTGGTGACAAGCAGCGCTAGTTCGCAAAATGAACGACTCGGGAGTCTTGCCACAAGAAAAGATGGAGCTGGATCTGGAAATCCATTCTTCGTTAGTCCAGACTGATGGACACTTGAGAAGATCCAACAGTGCACCCATGATAAATGGCTTAAGGTTCTACATTATAACATAGTTGCATTATTTTTTTATGCATATGTTCATGTACTTTTCTATTCACAAATGCATTATTCTCACGAGAAGACGACACATGACATATGGTTGGTCTGTGAATTTGTCATTGCAGTGATAATTCCCAAGTGTTCCAGAGAGAGGTTCTGCGTAGTCGGAGAAATAGCACTACAGTTGTCAACAGGCCCAACATGGTACATTGCTTTATTTAACACATATCTATTCAAGTAGCTTGTGTCTGAATTTTTTTTAGTGTTGAATGTTCTCCTGTCCATTCAAATGCTCCTTTACAGGTCCCTTCATCACCCATTCGCGTCCCCAGCACCAGACTTCATCAGATTAAACAAGTAAGAGAAGGTGGTGGTGTTTTGCATATGTTCGGACATGTTTCATGTTGAAAATGAGCATGTCAGACCACTGTTTCCCTCTCAAGCTATAGGGAGTGATGGTGTCTTAAAAGACATGCTAGAGTAACACCTTTGGGGTTTACAGGGCCACTGATCTTACAGAGCTGATCAGTTGGTAGTATTAAACCTCAACAGAGCGCTTGGTCAGTGTGTCTCATCTACTGGCTGAATTTAATTTACATTAGTGAAGTGGAAAAAGTTCACTTTTAGCTTTTGAGGAGAGTGTAAAGTTATACCTGCAAGTGTGATTAAAGCCACTGCAGTGACATGGGGCATAATAATGTTTGTTTGAAGAACTTGTGTAATTCAGACTTTATCATTTCTAACGTGTGTGTGTGCGTGCACGTGCAGGAAGAAGGTGTAGACGTGATGAATAGAGAAACTGCTCATGAGCGGTAAGCTGTTTCTGACGGATATTTATGAATGCAGATAGTGACTTAAGAGATTTGTATGAATGATTACTCTGTCGCAGGTATTGGCTTATTTTTTGTTTTCTTTTACACAGGGAGGTACAAGCTGCCATGCAAATGAGCCAGTCCTGGGAAGAAAGCCTTAGTCTGGTAAAGAATAATAACCTGTCTAACGTTATCAATAGTTGTTAGTTTCTGTAAATCTGGATACTCAGAGTAACCTACTACACACTGCATGTTTTGGCACTGGGCCATTGCTGGTCCCTCTCTTGTTGTAGAGTGGACAATTACAAACATGCTAGATTAACACTTAAACATTTGGGAGTTAACAGGGCCACCAGTCTCTGAAGTTCAGACTGAGTTGGTAGTATAATACTCCAACATTTCTGCTTTTGTCGAATTGTACTGTCATGTCACCTTTTAGTAATACAGACAAAGATTGAAGAATTATAAATGCATGTGGCAATGTTGTGTTCTTAGAGTGACTATGATTTGGAGAAGTCTGCATCTTCATCTCCAAAGCGCATTGACTTTGTGCCTGTGTCACCTGCTCCGTCCCCAACCAGAGGGATAGGAAAAAAGGTACGTGTTTGACCTAAATATGTTTACATGCTTAAAACCCCCTCACTCTTTTGTATAGATAGACCTCTTTGCTTCAGATTCATTCTTTCCTTTCTGTAAATTTAGGGAAAGGTTTTTATATGTGGCATAGTAATTCACATAACTGAAAAATAGCTTGCGTTAACCATTTTTTGCATTTTGGCCATTGTGCATTTCTACACATTTTGAGGTCTTCATGCTGATGATTGTTTGCTGTTTCCCTGTTTTCTTGCAAGCAGCAGTGTTTTTCTCCTTCACTACAAATCCTGGTGAGCAGTAATGGCCTATCACCCAGCCCAATACCCAGCCCGACACGGCGTTTTAGGTGACCACCAAGTCTTTGAGTTGTAACTGCAGTTAATAACATAAGAGTTACAGTTCTTTACTCTTGTTGTAAATGTTTATCTTATCACATTCACCATTTTAGATACATCTGAGTAAATGCTAATATTTCCTACATGATTAATTTAGATGATTTTTTTAGCTTGTGGTGACTGGTTATGTCTATATGTCAGAATATTCTGGTTTGACGGTATGTTTTCTGTGCTTTTCAGCCGACGAAGTCAAAGCCCAATCAACTGCATTAGAGCAAGCATACTTGGGCCAATAAAACGTAAAGGTGAGATACCTAACATGCCTTACAAACCTAAATGTTTAGCGTTTTCTGTGAGAATAATTCTCTAATTAACATTCTAAGATCCACTTAATTTCTGGACAGAAGTGATGTTATAAATTTAATGCATTATGATCAGACTCTGCTAAAGGCAATAACACAGTTTACTGTATAATGTAAACAATGTGTTGTCTGAAAACTAACTACAACATTCAACCAAACTCAAAAGCCATTTGAAATCTCTAATTATGTAACCCATGACCTCACTTGGCTTTTTTATATTCTTTGTGGAGACCTGTGGTTACACAGAGGTGGTTCTGGACTCTGAAGGCAACTAAACACTAATGTCCTAGGAAATAGTTTTGGGTTTTCTATTTGATTTGATGACATTAATGTTTAAATTGAGATTTACATGAAATATTTAACTGCTACTGTGTAAAAAGTGTTTGCAGACTATTATTGCAAATTTCATCATATAGCAGTACTTTAAAAATAAAAGGGGGCAAACTGCTATTGAATATAAGTTGTTAAATTTTGCCCCAAACAATCTGATTAATCGCAGAAAAAAAAAAATCTAATCGCTGCCGAGCACTGGTTATTACATAATGATGAATTCATATTTTAGTTCAAGGTTTTCTTCATTTGATTTGGTCGTATTTAGTTTGCAGTACTACTATTGGTTAATGAATTGATAAATGTTTGCAAGATTATACTCTGATTTCTTCCATCTTTCCTGTGAGATTAGCCATAGTCTGTTTCTAAATGTCAGTCTGACATCATTCTGCAGGAGACATGGAGACAGAGAGTCAACCTAAGAGGCTCTTCCAGGGTACCACCACTATGTTGTCCTCGGATGTCTCTAACCTGTCAGATCTCAGTTCCTGGTAAGACTGGAGCAACTAGAAAATTTCAGAGTAGCAATATGTCTGTGAAGGCTAAAAAAAAAGGCTACGTTATGAACTGAAAAGCTGTTTACTTTGTCCTACTCATTTGGGAGAGGAAAGGTAGGAAGGTCAAAATCACAAATTTTGCCAAATAGTTTTAGTTTGAAGAGTATGTGTAGATTGATGCTTTCCCTATATTAAAATAACTCTTTTGCTTTTAGCCAAAATACTTAGGCATACAGATGAGTTCTAAATGAGCAAGTTGATTGAGACAACAGCTTCTATATGAACAACCAAATGTGGAATCATCTGAACTGAAAAACTCCTCACATAATGCCACTCGGAGTAGTTATTCAGCCTGAGCATAAGAGTTATTTTTAAATGGGGAAGTTTTATTTATATACGTGTATTCTCCAAAACTAGTATTATGGAAAGCAAGTGAGGGAAAAAATGGAGAAGTCATCCTTTAAAGGAAATGGGCAATTTTGCTTATTGGGTCACATTTTGTTAACGGTGCTCTACAGTGAGAAAGAAAAACTAATCTGTCAATTATTTGCTGTAATATTTGTTCAGTCCATCTCTCGCCGTCAAATATGGCACTTATGGTTGTGTCACACTTAAGTCACTCAGACAGACTCAACTAGGACGAGACTAAGAATTTATTAAGACTTAGGTCACAACAATTACCATTGTTTACAGCAGCAGCTAGCTGGACCCATAAGCAGCATTATTAATTATTTTCAAAATAATTGAAGTTTAAGTAAATATTCTGCTAAATATTTTTGAGATTCAGCTTTGCTAATCAATGATATTGCACATAGATTATTTTAGTGAATGAGTGAGAGCATGTGAGCAGAACCGATCAGAGAGACCTGACCTCTAGTTACTGATCATAACTCCATACCTTGTTTAGCAGTGCTAAACGAGTTGCCTGTGTTGCTGCAGTAAGATCAGACATAGAACCAGGGACTTTATCAACGTGAACAAGCAAAAGTATAAATTACCGGCATTGTGTCTAATAGGTTAGAGTCATGTAAAAAATGAACACAGGGTCTCAGCAAAGCAGTCTGTGAAATGTAAATGCTCACGACCTGACTTTGAACAAGCAGGTAAAGATCTTTGTATCAGATTGATCTTAGAACTTGTCATACAGCTGATGTGAGGTTTATTCTTATTTCCAGCTTTCATAATGCTTTGAGGGCTTCATAATATTTATTTTTATTTTTGCCTTATATTGCAGTTAGTGGTGTAGGCACATAGCGATGTTACAACACTAGTACAGTAAAATTAAAATGGCAAAGGATTATATAAATGGTGTCAACCACACATATACCATCTAATAATTGCTATTATCATTAATTAATAATTAATAACCAGACCCTACTCACACAGACAATAACAACAATAATTACTTTGTATTATGTTGTAATACAAATGTGTCTGATTGTGGACTGTCAGTGGTTCAGTTGGTATGACTGTTGTGTACAAACCTGCAGTTCTTTTATTATTTTTATTATTAATATATGTACAAGTGAAGCTAAGCTGCATCTCCAGGAGAACATTTTTATTTATTTTTGTAGCAGCATTTGGCTCCAGAGTAACTTTTGCCATCTTTACCTCTGCTAGCCTGCAGTTCTGAACTAGACCCTTTCGTTTCAGTCACTCTCCAGAGTTACTAGACGGCAGTCTCAGCAGCGTCAGCTCCTCCACTGACTCCCCAGGCAAAATGGAGGGTGTGTCACCCTCCTCATCCAGCAACTCACCGTTCACATCCCTCCAGGATTTGTCCCCAAAATGAGCATGGGATAGCAAGAGACACCAAAATAGACCTGGGCAAATAAAAGCCCCTCTCTCCAGATAACTGATTTCCTTTTCAGACCCTCCACCTTGCCATTGCCTAGATTTAGTTTTAAGTGGTGTTTTCCATGTCCGCTTCTGAACGCCTGTATTCATGGCTACAATTCGGAGGGTGTACATGTGTTTGAATTTAGGAAACAAAAACTGCGGGTGAGATTTTGTAAGCCTCTGGGAATGACTGACACTGGGAGCACCAGCTGCTAGTAGAGGATCTTGGATGGTGCTTGGCTTCATAGTGATGTTTTGTTCATACATGGCTATTCTGCACATCTGTCCTTCCAGTCCCTCTCACTGGAGAGAGACATTGAGCACTGGACAAAGAAATTTCTATTTGGATGTGTACATGGCCCTGTTTTAGTGCTGGAGAACCTCTGTCCACAGGCCTTTGTATGTACACAGTCTTCAGATTTTTGTAAGAAAAGATTTAACTTATTGTTTACCTGCTTTGTTTGTAATTATGTACATAATAACCTTGTCAAATGCCGTACATGCTTTTAAGTTTAGCTGTGAGGTGAATGTGGGCACAGGTGTTCAACAACGAACGTTTGCTTTGTTAAAGGAACAAACTACTTCTGGGGTGCAGGTATGGAGATTTCCTTACTGTCAGACTAGAAGAGATCCACCCCCCCACGATTTAGTTTGTACTCCCACCCCCACCCCCTCGTGGTCTGTAAAACACTAACTGTTCCTCTGTATCCTGTGTCCTTGTCAGGATGTATTTTGTAAATAAGCAAACTTTGAAAATAATCTTTTCCTTTTTTTTCCTTCAGGCAAAATGTTATTTATGGGGGAAAAAAAGTTTATTATAAAAATTGGTTGGTGATAGTTTTCTATCTCCAGTAAAAGTGAACCATTTGCGTTAATTACACCAAATCAACTGACTGCTGGAATGTGCAGCAAAATCAAAATGGCACCATCTCATTGTGAGTAAATAGGCTGCTGTCTTTGCTGTGGTTACATTTATTAAGAGCTTTTACTCAATCGTACAGTGTTTCAGCCTGTGTGTAAGGCTTCATCAGAGAAGATGTAAAACTCCCCTTTTTCTTTAAGCATCGTAAGACATACAGTATGTAGAGGTGAAGCCTGTACTGTGATTTATGTTTCTATATTTTTTTGCACCAAAATTAGCTTTCATGTCATGGTCCCAATGTCTGTCGTGTGTGTGTGTGTGAGTGAGATTTACAGGTTTGACCGCCTTCAGCCTTTGATGTATATGTACAATAGGAAGTGATTGTAAATCATTTTATGGTAGTGTGCCCTTTAATTTAAAAAGGTGTGGTTTCAGTTTGTATATTGAATGTCATTTTCTTTTCTTTATACAAATAAGAAAAGCGGTCAGCTTGCCCTGCTGTCGACAAGATATTTTTTTCCCCCCAAGATGATTTATTTTCTCAGTCATCTTAACAAATGTACAGGGCATGAATTTAGCAAATAATCTCATGCTATATGATACGTCTGTAATGGAAAGGGTGTAATCTGCCAAGCTGGCTAACATGTTGCCTACGCTTGTCTTTTGTCATCGCAATCGTAGCAGACAGCAAGACTAAATAAATTATTTCTTTATTATGCTTGTGTATCTGTTTGTAATATGCAAAGATGGTGGTTTTACTAGAATTTATTTTTCATTTCTCTGGAACCAAATGTTATGCAAGCAGTAGCAAATCACTTTTTCAGTTGTCAAACCTGATAACATCCAACCCCCAAGGGAGGCAGATAGATGACTTTCAATAACTGTTGTTTCAAAGCCAATAGAGGCCTTATGGTCATGATGTTGTCTGATGACACAACTCATAATGAGTAGAAAATAACCTGATTTAATCTGAGCCTAATAGCAGATGGACTATTGAGACTTTATTAGACGTTTCATGGGGCATTGATATAGTACGGCACACAAACCATTTTCCTCAAAAGATGCTTCCTTTGGTGACATGTAAAAGTATCTCACTGATAGAGAAATAACCTCATTCAAATAAGATATCCACACATGCAAATAACTGCATTTAGTCATCAGTCTACACTAAAAAGGCTTTAAAATGTGAATATAATGATGGTTACAGGTTAATACATAACAAAATTTTAATGGCTTTATATACATTTATCATGTTTGCATGTAGAGTCCTTCACACTTAAGTCAAACTTATTCTGTTACTTAATGGCAATAGAAATACAGACACAGGAAATATGAGGCCAAACAATACTTTGAATGGCCTCCTGTTTCTTCACAGGCCCAGTTCCAACTACTCACATTCCTTTTACCTACACACCAGAGGTTTTTGCGCTTTGCGTCAGTTCAGCATTAACACAAGTGTGTTGATTTAAAAACAAGTATGCAAAAAAAAAATAATCTAAGACTGGGTGAACTGCAGAAGCACCCTGTCCATCTGCTGTCATTTGTACCCATTGAAGTGTAGAAGGACCTCTGGCGTGAGCATGTTCTTTTCTGATCCTTTTCTCTCCTCCTTAGCTCATGGGACTTCACGTGCGTAGAATGACCATTGTAAGAAGACCTACAATACAAAAATAAACAATAGAGCCACATTATATTGTCATTTCCATCACAAAAGCTTTAAAAAATGTAATTTCACAAAGAAGATCTGTGTTTTAAACATACCAAGAACATAAGCAGCTACAAGTTTCTTGTTAACACTTAAGTGGAGGTAGACAGGCACAGTAGATTCTTGCTCCCCTAGTGTTGGAAGCATTAGGGCGGCAACACACACCAGCCCAAGCAGCACTGTCAACAGACTGGGTCCTCCGGCAACTGGACGGCTCTCTGTTAAACACACATGCACATTCATAAACTGTGATGTAAACAAATCCCACGTAAAGACCCAAAACAACAATGTTCCACAGCCTATCTGTGGCTCTGAGCCTGTGGGTTACTGCTGAAGACATAATCTAAGAAATATGTCAGGACGTACTTCTAAAGAAGGCAACAATTCTTTTGAAGTACCTAGCTATAGTAGGTCACAGCAAATTTTACTCAAACAGATGTAAATATTTCTGAGGACTATTTTCTTGCACACTCTTCCTTGGTGTGCTATTTAACACCCACAGAAGCAGGAAGATGTTACCTAGTGCAAAGGTATGGTGGCTCTCTGATGTGCTTTAAATAGTTACTGGAGGAAGTAAGATAAAGTTTGAATACAGGGGCAGAATGTGTCAATGGGATCAATGCATTGCTAGTTGTGCTTTAACATGTTGACAATATACTAGAATTGCATACTTTTGCACATTTTTCTGGCAAACAGTAGCTTTTTTTTGAGCAAAAATATTTGAACAGGAATCAGGAAAACATGTTAGTCACAAAACACCAACCTATCTTATCAGATCTATTGTCTTTTATTTAATCAGGAGATTACAAACTGCATTACAATATTATGTTGTGCTATAACATTATTAAACATTCCATTATTAAAAAAGGTAAATGGCTTTTTTAATAATTTAAGTAAATAAGTACATTTATAGGCCACAAAAAAGCAAATAGCAAAAAAAGGTACCATGAGTATTTTTGGTAGTAACCAAGTATTTGGTTCCATCTAGTGGTAACACAACACAATTGCCTTTTGTCCTACCTGTCTGAAATGCTGTCTGTTCAAAAAACTCGCTGTCTGCATACTGCTCCTTGAACCTGCGCTCCTCATCTTGGGGCCGGGGGCTGGGTGGCTCCTGTGAGGCTGACGGACGGAGTGTGGCCGTCACCTCTTTGCGACCTAGAGCTTTCCGCTGACTCTGCTCCGACACCTGCAGTCGGAACTTGTCGTATACGCCATAGTGACATGCCCGCACATCTCTATGCCTAATTACTCTGTGGGAACATAGAGAGTTACAAAGTCTTAACTTCACCCGGTGGGGAAAGTCAGCTGCATAAATATCCATCTAACCCACAACTTATACTCAAAAGTGCATAACAAGCCTGAAGGATTATAAGAAGCAAAGTGAGCAATAAACAATTGAGAAATGGATGGGAACTGACTAAGAATAACAGTCTCATAGATACAAAATATAGTCACTTTGGTGATGTACCATAACATGAAAAAAACTAATACACAAAAATATACTCACATGTCAACACAACATTGTGGTTTAACGGCTCCAGTGGCATCCACCACTGTGTACTTGTTTGGCGCGGTGCAGAGCACTGGGAAAGAAACAATACCGTGTTTATCCAAACAGTCTGAGCTAAATATCATGTGGAACCTCAAAATAAACTGTTTTCTTCCATCCTACTTACCTTTAAATTTGAGTGCAAACTCATAGGGGTTGTAGAGGGTGAGCACCTGCTTGTGAGATGTCTGCTCATCTGCATAGAAGATGAGTTCAGTGGGGAACACGAACACGGGAAGGCTTCCTTCCACCAGCTCAGGCTGTCGATGCTGCTGCTGCTGCATTGGCTCCAGCTGAGCTCTTCCTCTTCCCAGTCCACGGTCTGTCTGGGTCCCCCACCTCTCTCTACCAACTATCAAGGTGTGAAAACTTTCTTTAGGTGGAAATGGCACTTCCCACTCTCAGCTCCTTTGGGCCATGTTATGATACTGGGAAGAGACACGTGATGAATAACAAAGTACACTTTCAAAATTGTGTAAAATTGTATGCAATCATGCCCTTTATAGCTAAGTATAAAACGTGTTTATTTTACTTAACTGTGATTTGAGGGTTTTAATGGGGGTATTTTCTTTCAAGTAAAGTATTTTTTTTCAAATGAGATCAATTAGAGATTTATAAATAGAGAATGCCAATGCAATTAAATAAATGAAACTTAATCAAGCTTAAATAAGTTTAAGCAGGCAGCATTCACCTAACGCCATGTGGCTGGTCACGTGCCTCTTTGTGTTTACATGGCTACAAAGAGCTCGAGGCACAAAACTCTTGGTGTTGCAACACTTCTTGTTTTCGTATAATTCACTATAAATTCATTTTATTGGTGACTTTTATTTAGCCGCTTTACTTGTTACTTACTGGCCATGCGTTGCATGTTGTGAATAGATTCACAGCTGCATATGTGCATGTACATGCCCTTAAACTGCACTGTAATCATACGAGACAACATAAACACACAAAGGAAAGCCTAAGTGTTAATATGTTAGCCATAATATAACAACGGTGCCTTTTATTACAATTGTATCACACACACTTATAACCCATAACCTAATTATATCATTTTATTACATGTGGTTGCTCTAACGGAGTAATAACACTTTCTAACAGTGTAATGCTAACGCTGGCTACTGTTAACGATGGCTAGCGTTAGCCGGCTAGAAAAAAACCCAGTTGGTAGCTAATAGCCACTTAACATTGTCTACTAGCAGGGCCACTACAGAAAACAAAACACAGAGTTGTTCTCAAACAAAACGTATAGTGAGACCTTACCTTGTTGTCGGCCCTCGGGTTCGTGTAACGTTAGTGCTGTGTCCAGGGTCTGCGCGCTCTGCTCCCACCCTGTTGTTGTTGCTCTCTAGCCTTTTTTCTTTGTCAATAATATACTGCAGATCTCGCGGTGCATGCTGGGATGCTGGACGACTAGAGACTAGGTGCAAGACGTCAACAAAGCAGACGTAAAGATGTTCCAACAATAACTTTATAACGTTCTTTATGGAGAACATGCACATAGAAGCCTATAATTCCCTAACTCACTTAAAGTCTGGTATATTTGCGGAATACATAAACTACTAAATTGATAAATCTGACTAAGTTTATCAAACAACTATTTCAACTATAGACTATATACAACTACAGAATTACAGTGATTTTTTTGACTTTGTTCACGATTGTTGATCAGATTATGTCTCCATGCACGGACGCTTTATTCACCAAAGGTCAGACAGATGTTGAGGAATTGCCACCTTCTTATGCCATTGCATAAAATGCTTTATCGTTGATTCAACCTGTTTTTCAGTGTAACTGAAAAAATACAATTGTTAATCATTATGTAAAATGTACGTATACTATAAAGTGTAACTACAAAGACAAATCTATCGATTTAAGATTTGGTCTTCCAAGACCTTGCCACATGGACATGTGGGTGTTATAACTTTCTACTGACTTTTGAATATATTAAGCTTGTTTTTTTTCATTTTGACATAAATATAATCATATTTTATAGGAATTAGCTTGCTATGTGAGTGAGTTCTCGTTTGGTAACACGTTTGACTCAAGTGTTAAAAGGACACATGAAGCTGCCTTCAAGGGCTGTAGGATGTAATAATATTACAATATTACCAATGCAGAACACGCGGTACTTCTTAGGGTTTTAGAAGCTACATGATACAAGTCGTTTTTATAATATGGGGTATTTATATGTATGTATACGTATTCTTTTTCTATTGTGTTACATGGATACTAAGTTTTTATTAAGAAACGTATTAGTATGTATTTTCTCCTTATTATTTAAGTACAGCACAAAATTCACTTGCTTAAACAATAACCGTGTTAAACTATTTTATTGGTTGCATATATGCTATATAAAAATGTAATAAGCTGCACGTGTCCGTGTTGTCTTTTAGAGTCAGATGAAAGAGGCGCCATGAACGCAGCAGGAGGAGAGAGAGAGAGAGAGAAAGAGATAGTATACGTATGTATTTTTAAAAAATGTATATGTGGATATGTGTGTGCTGGGGGCGGGGGTTGCTTGCAATTTCAGGACTATGAATTTAGACAGCTACAACAATCAGTCGTCTCAACTCAAGGCAGACAAATGAGCTGCATTTTGATTAGGATCACATTTCTAGCACCCATGAGAGCTATAGACCTTACTCTTGAACACCCGTACATCCGCCCGCTCAACCTACACAGAAACACAGGCGTGGGCGGATATACAGTCTATACTAGAGCCATCTCGACCTCGTTATATATTTATGTATCGAAGGGGGCGTGGTCAGTGGAATCGGCCTCAGCAAATGGCGTCGCGGTGGAGGGAGCGGGGCGTTCCAGTCGGTTAGGAGCAGAAGTTGAACAGCGCGAGCCGAGACAGAGCTCTAGAAAGGCAGATAGAGAGAGGGCAGAGGCAACGGCCCTCTTCTGGAGGGGGGGCTTATTATAACAAATATATGCACACATGTGTGAACTGTTTGGCCGCCCGATAGGTCATATGTGGATAACAGTTATTTTAGAAAAGCATACCACCGCGGCTTTACATTTAAAATGCCTATTTTACTTTTCCTGTTAGACACGTCCGCCTCTATGAATCAGCGCACTTATTTGGGTACGACGTATCTGGACGTTGCTAAAGGCGCGGTTGAGGTCTTTATGAAGGTAAAGAATGATTTTACCCCGACTTTTTTCAGCAAGTGTGCACCTTTGGTGAGCTTACGGTTCCTTGGGCAAGCTCGCTGAAAATAATATGTTGTTTTGGTTTTCTTTTTTTGACAGCTGCGTGCCCGAGACCCGGCTAGTAGAGGCGACAGGTACATGCTAGTTACATTCGATGATCCACCATACGGAGTGAAGGTAATTAGCAACTGATACAATTTTTACATTTCACAAGTCGAACGTATTTTTCTGTCAGTGAGACTTTATTGTCCTTCTGGTTTGTAGTCAGTGCTGGGCGGCTTCCCGGTGGCGAAAAACGGCATTTTTTGCTCCAAATACCCGCAGACCCGGAGCTGCACTGCCTCCTAACTTCCAGCGGACATTTTGCTTTTGTGTTGAGAAAAGTCTCGGGCGTTGAGATGGAGGCGGAGAGATTTATTATCGCTTATGACGCCGCTCTTTTTTGACAATGTAATGCTTAGATTGGTCAAGGAACCCGCCAATCATTTTGTACCCCGCCCCTTGCATCATCCACGCCTTACCATTGGTCAATCTAGGCTGAAAGTTGATAAGCCCTCTTCATCATGAGATTTTTTTTTATTTTTATGTGAGTTCGCTAGAAGAAAATTGTCATTATTCAAATGATAATTAATTTCTCATGTCGATACTAAGGGCATTATCATCCAGCATTAAACCACATCAGGTTTTCACGCACATACCCAGGCAAATAACACGTGCAACCTGTGAATCACTGCATTAATTTCATGGGCTTGATGTCAGTAAAGCTATCCTCAACACTAATCTGTTGACTTGTTTTATGACCTGGCATACATCTCTCTCTGAGCTTTTGAGGCCCAATAAAACAAAGAATCCTAAGTACCCACATGAACCCCTGAAGTCCCTGATCTGCTTCAGAGGCTAGTCTGTGTTAGAAATCCTATCTATCAGCAAACAACCTTCTATCACTCTTAATATATTAAGCATTTACTCCATCCCATGACATTAACCTTTGCAGAGCAAAATAATTTGCTTTTCTTCTATAATTTTCTATTTATTTGCATGTATTTTGAATGAACTATACAGAACCAGAACTGGAAAGTAATGAATGACTTAATCTTTTAATAAGCTTTAGAACACTGATGTAGAGTCATATGTTGCTATACATGGTACTTGTAATTATTAGTTAATATAATTTGTATAATACTCTTCACAGATTACTTTAAGTGTATTTTGCTGCACAAAGTGAACAGCAGCCCTCAGATCAGAAGAGACAATAATAGTCTAATAATAACTCAATAAATAAGTCTATAATACTCCTAATGCAGTATTATATACTACATTCTTCATTTATAGACCCAGGAACTGGGCATACACATCTGATCAACATACAAGCAAAAATTAAAATGTAAAGTTTTTTAAATAATGTAACATTTAGCCAGTAAATGTGATAAAATTAGTTGGAAAAATAGCTTTTAATTAAAACATGTAAGTCACCATGATTGATGTGTTCAATTATTCTCACGTTTTCCATTATTCTTTTAACTAGTTACTTTGAACATATTTAACTTCATCTCTAGAACATACATTAATCTAATTTGGAATGCTTTTTTGCACTATTACACTAATACAAACCCTAGTTTTGATAGCTTGAGAGTAATGGCTTCCCTCTTCAACAATTATCGTAATTTGATCACAAATTTAAGTGCATTTAATGTACTTCTCCTTCTGTTTTAGAAACTTTTACATTTAATTTAAATCTAGCTACTGTACAACGCAGATGAACCAATTAATTCATGTATGGTGTTACTCAGTATTAGTGTTATATCTGCCCACTTTAATAAGCTCATTCATTTTAAAGTAATACTGTACTTAAACACAGTATTAGTTTTTTTCATGCTTCTGCCGGCCTGTGTATAGGACTGGTTTCATGACAAAATGTTATGAGTTGATGCGATGAGTGGATGTGAGTCATTCATGTGATGCTTCCTACCTTTCTGCTTCAGTCATTGACCTTGTAGTATTCACTAGTCCAGATTACCTAAGTGCTCCTGTGTATACCATAATAGCCAAATAATTCAGAATCAAATTTTTCTCCCTAACATAAAATTATCCAGTTGCTTTTATGTCAAGTGCTTCTGCCTTGTTATGAATTATTGTCCTCAGCTCGCTTCTGCTCTTCCTCTCTTTGTCTTTGTTGTTTGCCTGCTTTGTGTATGGAGGATTATGATGAAAGGGCAAGTTTATACTGAATGAGGCTACTCTGATCGCAGAGTTACAGATGCAATAAATTGTTGATGTCTGAGGAGAGAGAGGAGGTTGGGCGGGAAGAAAATAGAAATATTCTGTAGTCTGAATTATTAAGTGCGAGCTAAGCCTTACATTTCTGCTGGACTACACAAGGATCTGTGTCTGGCTTATTACTTAATGTGTGTTTCATTTTGCCTCAGCTGCTCTCTGAGGTTGCTTGTATCACTGTATAATATTTATGTAACATCATTCATGTAACGCTCTGCCCTTTCCTAGAAATTCCGCCCATGATAATCCAAAAATCTAGTTGTGTACTGGTCCAATTTAGAGCATACATGCTAACACTGGCGCTACAAGCTTTTTGTCTCTTACCCTCCATCTCTCGCTGTGTCTATGTCTGTAGCCTCTCTCCCTCCCTCTTCAGATAAAAGAAGTTGTAAGCTTGCAGGTCATCCTTAGATTAGGCATGAGCATGAGTGCAGCAGTAAAGTAATTGACCCAGGTGGACAAAAGTCCAAGAGCACTTGCACACCCCCATCGTCTCTCATGGGAGCATATCCCTTGTCACAGAGGACGAGGCAGCAGTAGGAAGTGTATTTTTGGATGCTTGCTATGTATGAAATTAGACTCTTTCTTAAAAAGCAGCATCCGCCTCAAATGTGGGACTGAATTTCCACAATATTATCTTCCATTCTCAGAGCTTGACATAACCTGATCTCATTTTATGGTTACTGTTGTGTTATGTAGCACAGCATCAGTGGGTTGCTATGATTTCAACTCCTCTCAACGAAGGTGACAGTTGTTTGACATGAATTAGTTTGTGTCATTGCCAGTGAACAAAACTGATTCTGCTTTTCGTTGTAATTACATAGCATGTGTGTCTGTGGGTCTATTTTGGTTTGTGGCTGTTCACCATGGACCTTCTCTGCTACAGTGTTGTTGGCTGTTTTTTGTGCAGTTCATTTATCACACTCTCCATGTATTTCAGGCAGGATGGAAGGAAAATCATGCCACTTTTATGTGTGAGCTGAAGAACCTGCAGGCGTCTGGGCTGACTACGCAAGGTCATGCCCTCCGCACAGCCTTTGACCTGCTTAACCTCAACCGCCTCGTCTCAGGCATTGACAACTATGGACAGGTATTTGACTTGAAACATCTATTTTTATGTGTTTGTCAATGTTTGATGGTCATTGGATTAGAAATAGATCAACAGTTAGTCATTTTGCTTGTGTTTTTATCCAAACAGAGTTCAAATAAGATACAAAAAAAGGAATATCAGCTACTTTCATAAACTACTACGCTAATGTCAGTTTTGGGTTTTGGGGTTGAAATTAAAAACAGTCATTGATTTTTACACTGAGGATCTAATGCACACAAGCAGTTTAAAGCTTTAGACTTTAAAAGTCTTTTCAGCCAAAGAAAAGATTAATACAAGTGGTGGAAACTACTCTGCCTGTGAGCACGTTGCAGCTAATGTCACTGTAAAAGATTAAAGTTGTGCTAATGTAACAGCGGGTGACAGAATATGAAACAGGATGTTTCTGATAAACACATATTATGTGGATGATTTTCCTTGAAATGAACATTTGGTGATGAGTGTAACAACACTTTATGAATGCATTTTTTCAGTTCTTTACATGGAAATGAAGAAGAATATTATTTTTTTAAATTCCACTCTGTCTCAGTTAGCACTGTCTTCAGCTCCTCACGCTCTTTTCTCCAAACCTCTGTTCCAATGTAGGGGTTTTGGAGATTACTGTATCCAAGTAGTGACACAGAAATGTGTGACTCTACTTGTTAGTGTTTAAATTAGACAAGACTGACCCCTACAGCACAGTGGTACAGGCCTCTGTCCTTAATGAGTAACACAAGGACACGCTGCAGCTCGCTGATGCATTCTGACACAAAGCAAAGATCATAAGCTGCAGCACACATAATAGTCTCCAGCGGGTTATCATAAGTGTGCTGCTCTCACCATAATAACTACTGTGTTTAAGTTGACCTCTGCTTGATTAGGATACCTATCTTTTGCCATTACTGTAAGTCAGCGAGACCAACTACACAGAGCCCAGAACAGTGTTATTGGCCTTTGTGTACAGCAAGGAAGGCTGACTAGTGAGAATAGAGGTCACTGTTTGCCTGAACCTGGATTTAATTGCTGAATGTTATCTTTTCCCGCTCAGGGCCGTAACCCCTTCTTCCTTGAGCCATCTGTGATCATCACCATCACTGATGGGAACAAGCTTACACACAGCTCTGGGGTGCCAGATGAGGTGAGAACATAACAAAATGTAGCACTGAGAATGTCAGCTGGTTTCTAAAATATTTCTGTAATCATTTTCACTTTTGTAATGACATAAACGGTAAGATTTGTAAAACATCCACTGGTGATCTAGGGAGTGTTTTCACCTATTTATCTTTTCTCTCCCATTACCTTTGCCTTTCTTTATCCCCGGCTGCTGTCTAGCTGCACCTGCCTCTGAACTCTCCTTTGTCAGGCAGTGAACTGACCAAAGAGCCCTTTCGTTGGGACCAGCGCCTGTTTGCGCTGGTGCTGAGGCTGCCAGGAGCAGCCGCGCCAGACAACGAGCAGCTCGGTAGCGTCCCCACAGACGAGTCTGCCATCACCCAGATGTGTGAAGTCACTGGAGGTTCAGCATTACTTTTTATACTTTGGTGCCCTGACATGGCTCCTGGATTCATTATAATTCACTAATTTCATAATCATTAACTCATTTTAATCATAGTGCGTCCTGCTTTTTCCCCTCCACAGGGCGATCGTACTGTGTGCGGACACAGAGGATGTTGAACCAGTGTCTGGAATCTCTGGTCCAAAAGGTTCAAAGCGGCGTTGTCATAAATTTTGAGAAGATGGGGCCAGATCCACCTCTTGTTGGCGAAGGTGAGTGTTTGGGCTGCGTGCACTGAATGGACAATGGACAACAACCATTATATGTTAAATGCTATTTCCTGTTAGAACAGTTAGTTATAAACAAATGTTTGTCTACTTAAGAGCCCAGTCAGGTGCACAAACCTCTCTAACCCCAAACCCTCTAAAAGATAAAACATTTTCCAGAGTTTCTGAGCACATTAACTTATTACAAACTGCTAGCTGGAGCAAAGATGTCGAGTGCAGTAAAACAGGTGAAGGCGTTGTAAGAGGGGCAAGAATCATGTCCTGGATCCCTACTTTATAAATTTACACTGAAAGCAGAAGTAAGTTCAGTTTCTGGCTCAGACAATAGAGAAGTAAAAAAAGACTGAGATTTTTTAACTTACATTACAAGAGATTCCAAGTTGTATATATTTGCTGTACCTACCTTTAAGAATGCAAAGTTTTGAGGTAACCCATTTCTGACTTTCGCTAAGATTTTAAGTGTGAGTTCCAACTAATTGTTTCTATATTTTTTTTTTTAGCATGTGACTGAGATATGTTTGTTCTTTTATCATACGCTTTTGTTTCACAGATAACGCTATGGAATCAGGACGTCCTGCATCATCCTTCAGCTCACAGCTATGGCACAGTTGCCACAAACTCATTTATGTGCGACCAAACCCAAAGACTGGGGTACCAGTTGGGCATTGGCCCATACCCGAGTCCTTCTGGCCGGACCAGAATTCTCCTACGCTGGTGAGCCGACACAGGTTTAAACATATCTAAGCAGCACTTTGGTTGTTCACAGTACCTCACATAAAATAAATACAGTTGGCTACTGTTAATTTCTTGCTGTTCATACTGTTCTTGTGTTTCTCTGTAGATGTTAATCTCTGAGTAGGTTGCTCTTTGTCTCTTTTATTTTTCTGTCTTTCAAACTTTTATTGGATGTCTAACATCAGTCAGTAACTTTGATTTACAACCATTATAACCCAACTCTGCAAACCCTTCACTGCTGTAAAGACATCACATAATTCTGTCCAACCGTCTCCTTCTCTTTGTTGTCAGCCACCTCGCTCTGCTCATCCCGTGGTGCGTTTCTCTTGTGTGGACTGTGAGCCTATGGTGATCGATAAGCTACCCTTTGACAAATATGAACTGGAGCCCTCTCCGCTCACCCAGTTTATTCTGGAAAGGAAGTTACCACACATGTGCTGGCAGGTAGAATATTCACACACCCATCAGCTGTGTTGGCTTGTTTCTACTGTCACTGGTGTTGCCTCTGGGAAGTTTGTTATTTGTTATTTGTAAAGTATCTTTACATCTTTTGGAGGAAACCAGCTACTTCCTGAAGTTTAGTTTCTCAATAACACAAGTGTTATTTGACTCATCTTTTCTTATGGTCCTCAGGTGTTTATCAGCAGCAGCGGGAAGCAAAATGACCTGGGACATCCGTTTGGCTACCTTAAAGCCAGCACCACTCTCACCTGTGTCAACCTGTTTGTCATGCCTTACAACTACCCAGTGCTGCTCCCACTCCTCGGTAAGACATATGGCAGTAAAATGTTTCTTTAAAGTGGCCTCAAAACTTCTAGGTCAGTAGGTCTGAGCTTATATTAAATTTAAAAAGCTTTCCTTTTCTGGGTCACTTCATCTTTTTTCCTCCGTCTTATTGTATTTAGCATAATAATCACCAGTATCACAGAGAAACATTATGAACAAGTAATCTTTTATAATGTGAGGCAACAGATAAGTGTTACGTAAATGTATTATTTATGTGTTGATGCTTGTTATAGACTCACCACCTGAATACTGATGTGTGTACACCAGTCAGACCTGCAGCAGGAGGAGGAGCTGCGGGTGGATGGCTGACTGGCCACTGACACAGAATGCTAAAGCTTTTTCTGAGACATCTCTGCTCTTCTTTTTCTACTTTCAGATGATTTGTTTAAAGTGCACAAACTAAAACCAAACCTCAAGTGGCGACAGGCCTTAGAGATGTACCTGAAGACAATGCCTCCATACTACCTCATGGTAAACTAATTCTGTGTCACTTATGCTGACTGTGGCAAATGTTCAGTATATGGATATGGCTTTTGCATATGACAAACATCCACAATTTTTTCCTGTCTTTTGGCAGCCCTTAAAAAAGGCGTTGAGGATGATGGGTGCGCCTAATCTTATTGCAGACACAATGGACTGTGGCCTGAGTTACAGTGTCATCTCATATCTAAAGAAGCTCAGCCAGCAGGTAAACACTCCTACATAAACATTCTCTTAATATCATTTCCATGCAGTGTCATCAGCATAGACGTCATCGTGGAAAAACCCCAAGCTCTGATACACAGCCAGTGTGTTCATCACTTGTTAAACTGTCATGGAGCAAAAGATAATTAACAGGTTTTAATATAAAGTCTTACACAGGGCAACAGCTAGCTTATAATAGGAAAAGTTATACACTATGTTAAAGTGTATTATTATGATTCTGATTTAGTTGAATCAGTAACGATTAAACACAGCGGTAGATATAAAAGTGTGTGTTTCACATAATTTTAAATAAGTTATGTATTGTTGGAATGAAGGCAAAGATGGAATCAGAGCGTTTAATCGTGTCTGTGGGGAAGAAGGTCCCCCAAGAAACTGGCATAAAGGTGAAGAACCACTCCAGCTCTCTTTCTCTGGCCCACCGGCGAGACTTTAGGCAGCTGCTGCAGGGAATCACCGGGGATGGCCCTCTTCGCCCGGTGGACATCAACTTCAAAGAGTTTGCCGGCTTCCAGATCGCGCTGCTCAACAAGGTAAATTAAGGAGAGCAAGGACATTTCTGAAAAGTATGATGCAGCTTATGTAGGTGTTTCAGAAAAAACTGCACAAGTGCAATGAAGGGTTTCATGAACTCAATATACTGATGTGTTAACAGGATGTAAAACCTCAGGCTTATCGAAACGCCTACGACATCCCAAGACGGAACCTCCTGGATCAGCTCACCCGAATGCGCTCCAATTTGCTAAGGACGTCACAGAAACTGATGCGAGGCCAAGACGAAGGTATATTATCCTAACCCAAACCTCCAGTGACTCAAGAGCACAGGAAACCCAGTGTACCTGCTTCACTATTTTATAAACACTAATAAAATTTCTTGTGGCTGTTAGACTCTCTGCACAGTATCCCAGTGGCTCAGATGGGAAACTATCAAGAGTTCCTAAAAATGATGCCGTCTCCTCTGAGAGAGATTGACCCCGACCAGCCTAAGCGCCTGCACACGTTCGGGAATCCTTTCAAGCAGGATAAGAAGGTAAAAATATGTCAAGTAAAATCTGTTTTATACAAAATAACCAACATAAGCTTCATTAAAGTTAAGATCTTTATCTTTTTGTTATGTTCCCTCAAACCTTTACCTCAGGGGATGATGATTGATGAGGCAGATGAGTTTGTAGCGGGCCCTCAAAACAAGAAACGAGGAAATTCCAGTGATTCCAACTTGGGTGCTACTATGAAAAGAAGGCGGAGCATGTCTCCTTTGCTGCGGCGGCCACAGACTCCACCAGGAAACACCAACCACGTGGTGGTGGGAAAGAGTCCACCAGGGGTTCAAGGGCAACAGAACCTCATCAAACCAATCCCACAGCACAAAGGTAAGACTGTCCGCACTCTGTGTGCACTTGATTGTACATTTTTGCCTGACTGGAACTGATTAATAGTTTAAAATCATCTGTGTGACCCTCACAGGAGTGGACAGCAACAGTGTGGTGGTGACTGAGAGTAACGGTGATGTGGTTCTTGAGCCTGACTCGGCAGAGATCTGGCCCGTTGAAATAGACCCTGCGGCAGGAAACCTAGCTTCACTGAGCCTTGAGGACAAGGCCGAGTTGGCATCAGTGGATCTGGCAGAGGACGTCAACATGACAGTGGAGAGACTAGAGGAAGATCGTGCGGTAGAGCAGCCACTGGAGGAGATACACAACTGTGATCGGCTAAGTCCGCAGTGTCCACTTGAGGACGCTGAATCTGACCCTGCAGTGGTCAAGACCATCTTCATAGCCCCACTAGACGGCAGCCAAGCAGAACTGCGGACGCGGGTCATTAAGGAGGTCCGCAAGCCTGGACGAAGTGAGTATGAGAAGTACAGCGCACTAGGTTACATTAATTTAGTAAGATGTCGTATTGGTTATGATTTAACTTCACCTGTGTATGTGTTTTTCTCAGACCATGAGGCGATACTCAGACTAATGCAGCAGGTAAAAGGACCACTTAATGTTCAAAGGTACTTCATCCAGCATGCCATCAAAGAGGCTGTCAGGTAAGAAGCTGTGACTCATTTTCAGTTTGATCAGTATCCTGTTTAATTCTGTGTCTCACACAGAACATATCTGTTAAACTGTGTCATTAAGACCTTCGTCACTGCAGCCACATTATACTGGAGACCTTGTGTCTGTGAAACGCTGCGGTTATTAACAATGACTCACAACCACATTTCATAGCCTTTTAAAGCACGTTCACCCACATAAATGTCTCGTGGCTCGTTTTTAGAAGCATGCTGACTTCACTTAAACTTTCTGAATAACTACTATTGTTCCTTTTGTTTTCCTGCTTCTTTCTAATTTCTTTTGCATCTGTCCAAGGTTCAAGAAGCGGGTACTGATCCAGCAGCTAGAAACCGCCCTCGCTGAGTTGGAGGCAAAGCATGAAACATGTTCACAGCTTCCCAATGATCAGGGCAGATAGTGATGAAACATCTTTGCTTTGTTACTGAAGTATATTCTGTTGACTGTTGGATATCATCACCATCATAAGAGAAATGTCCTTGTTAGGGGAAACTGGGGAACCTGAAGTGAGGAAAGAACAATTGCACTGATAGCAGATGCTTCTACGGACCATGTGCTGTTACATGACATCCTGTTCGAGGTGCACAGTGAGAGGTTGAAGTGGAGGAGACAGAAAGGACAGATCCAATGAGGATGAATACAGAGACTTAAAATGTAATCCTCGTCATATTGACAGATGCCTTAAACATCCATATGGCTTTTGTCTGTATTGGCACATTGTTCCATAGACAAACACACACACACACACACACACACACACACACACACACACACACCGTTAGACAGACACACAATAAGCCAACAGATCCTTAAATGACCGGATCAAGGGGTGATCAGGATTATTCCTGTAATTCTTTATTAACAGACCTTTCTTCAGCTGGTCTGAAAAGAGTTTGTAAAACTGCAACAATTTTTTCTAATAATAGTAATAAAAGTATAGTAAGCTCAGAGGCGATATCTGTTTCTCCCAGATACACCTCATATTTTTAGTGTTAAATCTGCATTAAGAATGCACTAATGTTGATTTTTGTCAGAGTCGATAGTGTTATCTAAACTTCCCCCGTTCTTATCAGCTGATTAGAATTATGATTAGGGTTGGGTGATATGGATAGAAGCTGTGACCGTACATGAACGTTTATTCTGTGGAAAAAAAGAGAAAACTCAGCAGATAAAGTAGTTTTTTTCTGCAAAGCTGTGCAAACTCTGTTTTTTTTTTTCTTTTTTTATGAATGAAATGCGATTGATCGCGCAGACCACAGACCTTGACTTTGTCTTTTCCTAATGACTTTGGTTGAGCACATGTTCTCAACCTCTGCATAAAAATTCAATTGAGGCACCAATGAAAGATAAAAAAGGAAAAAAAAAACTTGAGCAAATATGTATTTTTGGTTAATCCACTCAGTAAACTACTGTTCTTCACAAATGTCATGTTAGAGGATGAGGTGCCTACATATGAATGTACCAGAATCTCTCATCACATAGTTTATCATGTTGCCCAACCCTAATTAGCATTTTTAGTCCAACCTAAACTTCACATTAATCTAACTTCAGGTGATTAAGTGAAAAAAAGTTCATGCTGGGTTCCTTTTGTTACTGATTCAACAGTTTTATCGATATGTTCTTGGAAACAAACATCAGCAGATACCAGTAGGATATACTGTACATTTATCAGTGTTAGGGACATTACTGTGCAGGACTATGAAATGGATTTATCGTGTCCATCAGAAACCTACCACAAGACGCTCATGTTTACTGGTTCAGTCTCCTCTTACCTGTCATCACAGCAATAGAACACATGTAAATCCCCACAGCACCACAAACACTGAGTCAGGCTCCCTCTGCTGCTTTTTACATAAACCCACGTCAGCACTCCTCCTTTGTTCTTGTTTTTACAACGGATGTACACTACTTTGTAATGTTCATAAGGAATATAGATTATTTTTGTGAATTTGTTTATTTCAGAGTGTAAGAAATATTTTAAAATAAATGTTTGAAGCCAATTTTGTAAACTGTTAAATACATATACAAAGTTTTATGAAACAACTTTTTTTTTTTAACAAAACAAAAAATAAACTACAAATAGGATGGCGGCTACTGTTTTGCATGTCAGTGTGTGTATTCCTTTTTTTAAGTGATGTTCAAAATTAGCCTTCAAAAGTTTGGATTTTGAATCATATGCTATCAAGTCATATTAATCATCTCCTGACCCTCAGGATCAATCTTGACACTCTTGTGGAACCTTTAACTGGAACATAATTAAAACTGTACTTTCCAAAACCTTACAAACAAAAAATAGCTGTTTTCACGTTAATTGAGCACATTATGAAAAACTGAGAAGTTTCATTAAGGCCATTGGAGCTGTCGTCCTATATGCGTTTAATTTTATCTGGAATATTCATATGGACATAAAGAAAAACTGAACAGCTTCCTGGGGAACCCAGGCTGAAAGTTTCAGCCTCCACTGACGCCTAGTGGCCAACACGAACAACTGCAGCTTTTCTTATAGGGTGATACTTCAATCCAGCAGCAAGGTCATAGGTATGATACAGCTGCATACAGTTATGTTTTCCAAGGTACTGATGGCTTCTGTAATCATTTTCCTAAAATGTTTATAAAACATGACAGCGGGGTGGTAAACAACAGAGACAGTTCAGTTGTCTTCATGCTGAAGACTTTGTCATTGTCTGGGAAAAGTAACATTTCAGCCGTCGCAGGAAGAAACTGACACTTTGTAAAATCAATACGCCTTTTTATTAAATTAAAAACAATCTGTTGAATCTTACCAAAATGTGAAATGAAGGAAAAATAATATTCACCCAAATTAATGTATCATAACTTTCTACTTCATGTTAGTGTTCACAGTATCATTAGAACAGCTGTCTAATGCTTTCTGTTCTCACATCTCTCACCTCGAGCAGATTTCCTGTGGCATAAATCAAACCTCTTTCTTGCATACATGATGTACAAAGAAGCCATTATGCCTCAGTTCATACACACAATTCATTCAAATTGTTGCCAAAGTAGCTGCTCAAGACTGATGTGTGATTGAAATGACACAGTAGCGTAACAGGCGTTTGTACGGCCTTCATACAAAGGATACACAAAGAACAGCAAAATCCCAGTTGGGTATAGAAGGGAGGAAAACAGGGTAAATGTCTCAGTATCTTAAGACTCCAAAGCGTTTACATATTGTATATACAAACAAATCTGCTTGGAAAAACTGATGGGTTGGCACAGTCAGTGTTGAGTATGGTGGCGACCACTTTTACGAGATGCATGTTTGGACAGCATATTAGTTTATGTACAAATACAAATTAAAGTAAAAGTTTCATTCTGCTCTCTCAGTCTAACAAAAACAAATCCTCTTATCTGACGCTGACAATGTTACAGGCAGGAAAAAGGCCAGTCTCAGTGCAAATGCTCCAGCTTGCGTAGCCGTATGGGGTTTGGAAGAGCTTGCTGGTTGCGTGCGGAGGATGGCTCCTCCTCTGGCGAACGGAACAGCACCCGACCACGGTGATTGAAAAGGTAAAAAGAAGGATGGTTCCTCAATGTATCAAATGTTCTGAGGGAAAAAGAATTAAGTTATTAACCATCTGGTTTCCAACAACTGCAGATGTATAATAATCCATGTGTCAGACATAAGTCCTTCGAATGGGAGCTCATAATTTTACACACTATATATCTATATACTGTACATTGTGACATCTTCACATCTGAACATTTTAGAAAGATGCAATGGAAAACAAAACACAAACGAGATGCAGTCTGTGGCACATTAAATCACTATGATAATTAGAAATATCCAATAAAAGAATGCCAAACTTTCTCTGGGTCAGGCTCAAGGTTCAAAGGAGGTTTATTATCCTCAGAGGGTCAATTTAATTCACAGCCAGCAGTATAAAAATAAATAACATGACAACAATGATAATTTCAGTTGTTGTGAAGCAGACCGATTGAAATAACTGACGTATTTGTTCTGCATTATTGACAGTGTTCTTTGCTGTGTGATGCACAAACTCACACTAACAGCACATACTCTAATAATTGTTTAATTAAGCTAAAATATTTTTATTAGATAGGATTTTATTGTTACTGAATAGTGTACTGTTCTGGCAGAGGCAAACATGAAACTTAACAAGCTGGTCTTTATAGATGCCTTATTGTTTTTTTCGCACTCATACTGAATATTTTTGTCTTCTGTGTCTGCTCTATATTTTACAATTGATTAGAGGACTTATTGACTGACAACATTTAGACTTGCCATCTAAAAACATTTGAGCTTACATTGCCATGTCATCCTCTTAATAATTAGAAAAGGAAAACCCCTTTTATGTTTAACTGCTGGATGTGTACATAAAGCGTCTTTCTTTGACCAGAGTTTAATACAACAGTAAACATAGTGTATCTCTGTGGGAGCCTTTTTCAAAGTCATGTTTCTATAAATGCTGTTGAGTTGTTAATGTGCATGCTTCCCCTGTGGCAGAGGAAACAAACAACTTCATTATCAGGGGAGTGAGGTGCTTCAGAGTAGCTCAACTTACTTGTTTTTCAGCTCTGATGAGGCGTCCATGTCTTTGAACTCCCCAGCAATGTGGACAATACCGTAACAGGTCATCACAAAGGATAATAAGGTCTGCAATACAATCTGCAAAAAAAAAAACATAATAAGAAAAATAACTGTTTAGAACCTGTTACACAAGGAAAGCATTAAATTATTATTAGAAATTAAACGTTACCCACATCGATTGGTAGTGTCTCATTTTCCTTCTCTGTGAGTCGCATGTAGGATCGATCTGAAAAGAGAAACGTATTTTAGACCCATCAACTAAAATACTTTTGCACGGCAGCAGAAGTGGCTTAAGCAGCAAAAAATGGTTGATCTGGATTAGGTCGTGCTTAAAGGGTAAAATAATAAACGGTATATGCCACTGACGGTAGTATTTAAACATTAAGTGCAACATTTCGGTCTTTAAACCTTGGCGACTGATTCAAAGCTGAGCTGAGCTAAGCTGCGCTCCCATCTAGTTAGCATCTTGTTAGCTAAGCTAGCTGTTGGCCCGACAGGCCCAACCTGCTGTTTTATCAACCTCCCCGGTAACTAAACAGTCCTAGCGGAATACAAAAAGACGTCGAGATCAATGTCTTCTCACACTGCAATGAAACTTACGCTGTGCCGCCGAGAAAGCTGCATGAGCTAAGGCAAAAAGTCCGACGCCTACAACACCTTTCCAAAACGACGAGGCCATCTTGAATCAGGGCGACGAGGAACTGTGTGCAGTGTCGTAAAACAATGTCGTAAACAGCCGTAAAAATGATAATGCCAAAATTAATCAGCATCTGAAATAAACAGACCAGAAATGTTTAGATTAAATTATATCCAAATATACATATTGTTGAATTTTCTCTAAATTATTGTTAATGAATGTGTTTATGTTGTTTATTTGTACTCTTTCCCCTTGAATAATAAAATGAAATAGTGATACCTTTTACTTTGAAGGTACCAGCTAACATCCGCTCAGGCCGTTGCTTTTCCTGTTAGCTAACGCTAATTTCTCATGTCATACTACGTTTAGCTACGAATTGTATTGATATATTCACGCAATATATAGTGTTTATTCGACCGGTACAAACATGGCAGAAGCAATTCAAAAGAAACTACAAGGGGAAGTAGAAAAATATACTCAGATGCAGAAAGGTAGGTACTAGCATAGCAATGTATTTTTTGTTGTACCATGCCATGTTGAGGCGAGCTAACTGACCATATGTGGACATGTTCTCGTAATATTAAGTAAAGTTGTTTTTGACATTTCATGTACGTTTAGACTAGTATTTGCTGCTGCAACAATATGTTCGTTGCATTCTCATAATAAATGTATTCAAGTCCTCTACTAATCAGCACATGTCTATATGTTCAGATGTTAACAAGAGCATGTCAGCCAGACAGAAGCTGGAGACTCAGCTGACAGAGAACAAGATTGTCAAAGAGGTAATTAAGAATCTTTTTTTTTTCTTAATAGTTTATTTTTCTTGGATATATGTTAATATGTTGTAACTCATTTATTGTGAAGGCGGTATATTAAATATATGACATCCCTGTCATTCCAGGAGCTGGATTTGCTGGACAGTACAAATGCGGTTTATAAGCTTATTGGCCCAGTGTTAGTGAAGCAAGATCTGGATGAAGCCAAATCCACAGTCGCAAAACGCCTGGAGTATATTAATGGAGAAATGTGAGTCTAGTTGATTAGTTGTCTTTGAATTGCATGCACAAGAGTTTTTTATTTTAATGTCAGGAATGTCTGCTCAAACAAAAAGACTCCTTATAATGACCATAAATATGATTATGCATAAATCTTATGGGGGGTATGGGTACAAAATTGACATAGATTTACTGAATTGAGATTCGTACCTCAATTATTAAGCTTTGTGTGCAAAATATAATTTGAATATTTGGTTGCCGATACTACAGTTGCTGTAATGTTGATTGTAAGTGACCAATACCAATATAAAATAAATTTTCACAGACTAAGAAAATAGATTATCTATACAAATTGACCTAAGGTCTATATTGCACATTAGATGAGTATAATGTGAAGTGGTTATTGTGAGTTCAGAGCCTTGATTGCTCTGCGATCATAAACAGTTTCTAAGGAGGGGTTTTGTTTTTGTGTTTTGCTTTTGATTGCTCTGTATCTCTTGCCTGATGGCAAAAGAGGAAGTGCAGCTGTCGTACCACACACTGTCCATATGTGAGCGCATTTTCTATGGAGCAATGATAAAAGGCAAGCAGCAGATTTGTAGGAAGGTGGTTCTTCTTGAGGATTCTCAGAAAATACAGTCTCTGCTGTGCCTTCTTTAACAACTCCTTGGTGTTGGGACTCCAGAAACCTGAACACTGACACCCTCTCCACAGCCCCCGCCAATACTAAGTGGTTGGATGTCAGATTTGTCCTTTCTAAAGTCGATAATGAGCTCCTTCATTTTTGTGGTGTTGAGAAGCAGGTTATTGACTCTGCACCACTCTGATAGCAGCTCACCCTCCCTGCTTTTTCTACGCATTCTGTAAATCCTCCACACACTTGTCATATTAATGAACCCTTGCGTTGGCATCCAAGAGACAAGTTTGCGCATTCAGTCTTACGATATACATAAAATCAGGTGTCAATATTGGGTCCAAGCATAGAAGTGTTATTGTGCTCAACAAAAGGTAGAGGGCGGTAAGGAGTATGACAAAGTTACGCAATAGGAGATAAAGCAGAGATGAACCTCAAAGCTTTATGGTTATTAGTACCCAGAATAGAACCATCAGTGTGGCCCAGATTTAAACAAAGTATGCATGTTTGTCTCTTGTGTGTAAATTGAAATGTGTTTTTCTGTGTCATTGTAAAATTATTCTTAAGTTTTGTTATTTTTTTCTGTTTTTCTTTCCCTAAAGTCAGCGGTATGAGTCACTCCTAAAAGACATGGAAAAGAAATCTGAGCAGCATCGAGAAGTCTTGTCGAGTTTACAGCAGGAGTATCAGAAGGCTCAGGGCCTAGCTGTAGGCAAAGCCTGACCCACTGATGGAGCTGCACACACACACACACACACACACACACACACACACACACACACACAAAGACGATAACAGAAGGGGTTAGTCATAATATGATGGAAACCACGGCTTAATGTTGAGTTAACTCTTGTTGTATCTTGTCATTAGTATGCAGAATTATTACTGTGACTGTTCTGTTGTTACTAATAAACATGTTTTTCATGAAAGGTCACAACATTAGTTTTTGTGTGTGTGTGTGTGTTGAACCTTTGCTTTAATCACTTGGGCGGGCTGCTCGCCATCAGAGCAGATGTTGTCCAGTCACAGACCCGCCCCACAGCTCACAGCAGTGAAAAAAGACTCAGCGGTGCAGCATTGTTCACCTACGTTAATGTGTGTGTGTGTGTCCCGTCTGATACCACCAGTGGAGGATTTAGATGAATGATCAGTGAACGGTTTTAAGAAAGGAAACTTTGTCCGCTCCGGGCAAGCAGCTGAAGTGTACCTATGACTTGGCATTTACAGTATGAAGTAACCTGCATATTTATAAATTCAGTGTAACTTTAAACTTGTACGCATGTCAGACACACAGCGACAGTGACGTTTAGAGCTACACTGAAATGTTTTACAGTCTACATTAAGTGTGGCTCTACGTGACCCAAACGCGCAGTAATAACAAGAGTGCGTCATCACACCGAGTTCGAGCGCGAGCCTGTCACCTGCAGCGCGTGGGAGCCGGCGGACCCATTAACACCCTGAGGTGCGATGATTTCACAATGTCCAGACTCCAGCTGAAAGCTGGCCGACATGTGGCAGCTCGCTAAACTAAATCACCAATAAACCCTCTCAAATCTACATTAAACTTTGATTAAAGTGCAGGAATGGCTAATAATATGGCGTATTTATTTACGTAGTTACACGCGCGTTTACGTCAGTGACAGCGTGAACGCGTCTGTTTACGCTTGCTACAAAGGTAAAGGACAGTTTCAAAGTTTTTAAAAGAAAAACTCAACAACTTTAAATAAATTCCGGGGCTTTGTGGGAACTTCTTACTAGATAAATATCGCGATGACCTCCTGATGTGAACTGTGAAATGTGTGAACATCAAAGGGTTTGTTGATGAGACCAAACGGGGAGTTTTTTCACTACACGTTTATTGTGTTCGCGCTGATGTGGGTAAAAAGCAACACTTGCAGAGACGCCTGCTGCAGATTGAAATGTTCAGCAGCGTGCAAGGTTTCCCAGGCTCCACTTCTGTGTTTTTATCACGTTAAACCAGATAGTGAGTGTGTGAGATACATCCACGTAGATTAATCCTTATCATTTAGGCAAATGCTCCTTAAAGAAACTCTAATCTGATTCCAGCTTTAATTGATTTACTTAGTCCTGCGGGCTTTTCTCCAGGGGTTTAAGCTTAGAAGCGCACAAAAGAGCATCCTGTCCTGAGATCAGCCCAGCGGGACTAACACCTTCTTTGATAAAGGACGTTTCAAACAGACTTTGGAGGAAGGCATGTATCCACTCACTAGATGGACAAATCTAGTGGCCACACAATGAGATATGGAATAAACTGTGTCGTTTAAAATCAGAACAGACGTGCACAACTGTAATTAAAGCAAAGGAATTTAAAGGATGAAAATCAATTCAGTGCAGCATTTCATTTTAGATTTTTTATTTCAGCAGTCCACCGTGAGTCAAGTAGCCTGTTTTAAGAGATGACTTCAGTTGAAAAGCTCACATTTCCGATGAAAGAACGAGATGCGCGGACATTTAACACATACTTAACCCAGGATGGAGCAATTATGAGGCATTCAAGTGTGCATAGATATGTTGATGGTTAGGTTGTTTTTTTGTTTTTTCAAATGTAGAGAAGCACACGACAGTCGCCTTTAACACATTATCGAACTGTGCAGCATGGTTTCATCCCATTTAGACATTTTTTCTTTCGAGTTTCGAAAGTATAGCAACTATAAAACAATCAAACAAAGCGTCACAGCTTCTAAAACTTCTAACTGAAAACGATCGATGGCTTTTTGCTTAATGAGTTTTGCTGTAAAATTGCACGGTGAAGTTTTTTTCTTACCGCAGTTTATCAGACTAAAGTCACCAACAATACGTCCATCCCTTATGAAAAATAAGTATATTGTAGTATACTATACTTATACTTGGAGTATACTAAAGTAAGCAAGTATAATTTTAGTTTCGTTTTTATGTACTTTTATACAGATACTAGACAAAATTACATTTAAATATACTTGAAGTAAAGTAAGAAATATACAGAAAAGTATAAGTACATTTAGCCCATCTTTGTATGTATACTCACTGTTGGAAACTTAGAGTGTACTGACTGGCCTACTACTTATACTTCTATGTATACTTGATAGTATATGTCGGCATAAGTAGATTTGGACTTGTACTTAACTATGAAACAAATAATTTAGGTTTTAAAAGAAGAATTTGTCACTAATTGTTGTATAACATGGTGTTTGACCTTTTGAACAGATTAGATTATGTGAAACCATTAATTGAAAAATAAAAGGGTGAGCAGTTAATAGACCTTGCATCTTAATAGCTTACATTTTTACTTAAAAAATATTTCTGGCAGTTTAACTATGAACATAGTTTTTCTGCAAATGAAGTACTCTAATAGTTACGATTGTCACACAACTGTCTGGTGACTTGAAAAGTTGTTGTTACATATGAAAATGAAATGTAAGATTTAAATATATTCTAGTACCTATGATCTAATCAAAGGTAGGTAAAAGGTATACTATCATAGTTCATAGTAAACTAATAGTATACTTGTATTTGTACTAAGTTTATATAATAGAGTATATTGTAATAATACTCTTACAGACTGGAAAGTATGCTAGTACATTTTAAGTGAACTAAAGTATATATAAAAGTTTATTTTTAGTATACTTAAAGTATACTTTTATATACTAAAAAGTTGGCCAATTTAGTCCCAAGAAGTATTAAATAAGTATTCTATAAGTACATTAACGCAAGTATACTAGCTAAAATATACTTCTTTTTTACTCTTATTTTGAAAGATTGAATGACTTCTAAGTAGACACTGGGACAGGTTTGCAGCAGATGCAGCTGATGATGGCTGTGAGATTTTAGTGGCTCTTCCAGCACAATGACTGAATGGAAACGCGGTCAGTGTAATTCAGCACCTGCAAACTCTGTTGATTACGTGTTGCTGGTTCAAATCTGCACTGTTTGTGTTTTATCAGCTTTAGGGTTTCTCACCAAGATCTGGTATTGGTGCTGTGATGTGACTTCTAAAGTGGTATGAAAGTCTGTGGTGGTCAAACCATGTGTGATATTCTATGCTTTCTGAATCAAAATATCGCCATCTGAAACATAATAATCGCTGCAGTATTTATCTAGTGGAATTCTCCCTGTTTGCTTAGTGAAACCCAGGTGGTGACTTTGTTTTACTTACAGATGCTCACATTTTGGAAACACCACATTTACCTTGAAAGATTACACTCACTTTTGCATCTTTAGATTGTCTAAATGTAAATTGAAAGAAAGTTGATCCGTGCTAAAGGGGAATAGCCCACTTAACTTCCTGGCTTTTTTGTTGGGAGTGCTTGAACATCTGAAGCTGGATCTGAATTCTGGACAGTGTGTGAAGGACCACTCTCACTCGCTTTTGAGCTGTGCTTTCTTACATTACCATTGAACCATCAACATTTCAATAGACGGTTCAATGTCTCAACTATAACTGTTGTCCAGCCTGTATGAAGTATAAAGTACCTGCTAATTGTTCTCTTGACCCCCTTTTATTTCAGAGTGCTGCTGCAAAGACTGCTCAAGTACAAACTATTCACACATGAAACAGGCATCTCCAGTGATACAGGATGATCAAGCAATTGTACTTTAATTACAAGTGGAAATAGAATTCAGCAAGTACAATCATAGAGAAAATTCTCCAATACAAACATCTGATCAGGCTGTAAAAGTCAAAGCAGCGTTAACAACACCAACAGCAACAATGCTGCTCAAAGAATATTTAACTCATATTTACACCTACAGTAAAAAAAAAGGAGAAAAAGAAAAAAATATAGCATGTGATGCTTGTGCAAAACAGGTGAAGCCAAAGTGGAGAGCATCATCATTATCAGAAAATATCTTCACTGTACAAAATAATCCAGGCTGTACATTAAAATACATATTTACACAGTCTGTTGGCATCGACAGCACATATCAGATAGAATCTATGTCAGATATAGATTGAGGCCCTGGCCCCATATGTTACTGGGGCCAGGGCCTCCACACTGTATCCGTGATGTGTGTGGAGGCTGCTGTGGGAGAGAGCAGCTTCCTGGTGTCACAGTGGAGGTCAGTGTTTTGGGTGTGGTAGGGGTGATGAGAGATCCCGTGATGGTGGCACTGATCTCCTCCAACAGCAGCGGGTATCAGTGGCCTGTGGATATGTGCCGGTGATGAAGGATACGTCTGTGGCCCAGGAAGCGATGAAAGAGAGGCCTGAACCGAAACCCCACCGGCATCGTCTGACTCTTGGCTCCTGCTCGCGATGAAGTGGCTGACCCGCAGCAGACAGGACCTCATGCCGTCGTTGTAGCTGTGCTGGCGGGCAGAGAGCTGTCTCTGCTCCCTGGAGACGAGCCTCTTCATGGCACGATGACCATTCTCCACCTCTTTCTCAGTCTTGAGGAACTGAACCACACTCTCCAGAATCTCTGCCTTCTCCACTTTGGGATTCTTCAGTTTCTAAATACAAAAGAAAGACTAAACTAAATACAACATGAACATGAACGTTTACCAGAAATCACCGTGGAACTACAATAAAACGGCGACGCGCGTCCGTACCTCGTCGTGAGTGTTCTCCAACATCAGGAGCCGCAGTGTCTCCAGACTGTGGTTGATGCGCTCACGCCTGCGTTTCTCCATAAGAGGTTTAGACACCTTCAGACAGAAATGTAGAACATCAGGACATCAACCCGGAACAACATTTCAGATTCAGATTTCCCTACAAAGTGCTTAAAAGAAACCGAACTCGGCCGCGTACTCACCCTCCTCACGGTCCTGTGTTTGGGAGACGCGGGTGGAGATAAAGTCTTCATGCTGAAAGCTGACTCGTCCCCTCTTCTTCTTACTTTGAGTCCAAACTGAAAACGGCGCGTTTTGCGTCCTCCTTGCAATTTGTTGATTTCCCTGCAGACAGCCCCGCCCCCGCGGGACACACCTCTCATTCATTCAGCGTCACAATGCTTTAACGCAGTGAATCTAATGTGATCAAAAGACCGCCCCCCCATCATCCTTTCTGCTGCAACTATGGTCTGAAACCTGACATACTGTACGAAATGAATGACAATTACAACGAGTTCGAGCTGATCTTAACCTTTAGTTAGAAGTAAAACAGAAATGATCAAAATAAGATTTCAATACACTAGATATAGAGAAGTAATCAGGCCCTGTTGTCCTGAGTTGTGTTTTCTCTGCTGTCTGACTGCAGCTGCAGCTCTGCACAGAAATCTATCAGAATCTAAAGATTTGAAGGAGAGGGGTCGGGATGGGTTTGGGGTAGCTTTCTTCAGCACTGCATTTATGGTCACCCCTGATCCCCATAATAGGCTAAAGGCTGAGGATAACACTGGGATGATCGGATCACGGGGATCCCGTAGAGATTAAGTGGCTTTTCAGAGGCAGTGATACTTCCGTTTAAAATCAAAGAGAGGGCGATTAGTGGAGGATCAGGGGTCACTGCTGGTAACCATGGCAGCAGGAAACTCACACAGCACATTTAGCATTAAAGTATTTCAGACTCACGTTGAACAGCCCGAGTCAGGATTTGGAAAAATACAATAGAAAAGTTTTTAAAAAATATATCACTGTTTAATTTCTCTGTGAGCACAGAAGTGTGCGCGGGGTTTAGGTCACGCCCCACAAATAAGTCTGATGATGGGTTCGCTTGAGCCTGCGATGGAAACTAATTAGTTTCAAATGCGCCTTTTGGCGGCAGAGAACTGGAGCGTTTACTTCTAATATCGTGACTCCTCGGGTGAAGCGACCGCACCGACAAAAGAGTTCAAATCAAACGGAGCTGACACGCTTGGGAACCTGCAGAGAAGTCAACAGCTGGCTGGAGTTTGAAAGAGAGCGTGTGTGTGTGTGTGTGAAGTCCAAACAGCAGGTATTAGACTGACCTGGAGCAGCGCACACTTAACACGCGTGTGTGAGAGGATCACACTCGCGTGGCCCGTTGTTCCCACACATCGTTTTTATTACCACGCTAAAATATTTAAGTTCATCATGTAACAGTTGTGCATTTTTACTTACTGTGCACTCTACGTGCTCTACGCACGCGTAACTCCAGTGCGCGCAAACAAATGCACGAACGGGAGTGACTGGTTTGAACCATCAGTTTTTTTAGGCTACGCGACCTCGTTTGGTCTTTTTCGTCGCTTAATGCAAAGTGCTAACGTCTCACACGTCATAAAAACGTCTGCATAGCTGTTCACCTTCTCACCTGGTTCCCGTTCCCACGAGAAGTTTCCCATACTCTCACTTCACGGACGCGTAAGTTCTGAGGAGCGCAACGCGTCACGTTTAGCCCAAGGAAGTTAGTGTGAGAAATTTGATTCTGTTTATTTTGTCCAGATAAACAGAATCAAATTTCTAGGATTTCCTTACCTGGATTACTGAGCATGCACCGAGACATCGTGACTGTTGTTACATACTGTTTATTTTCAATTCCTCAAACCATTTGTGACCATAGAAATCATTTCTGTTGTCTTAAGCTGTTTTGTTTTGAGACTGGTTGAAAACTAACCTCGATTATATGCAGGGCTTTAATAAAACCACTTTTGGTTAAGTGGCGTCACTCACACCTGTCAGCCAATCAGAGGCAGCGCGAGTTCCGCTTATAAACGCTCACGGGCCCCAGGAGCATGTTTTTATCTCCCACAGCGCCTAGTGTCCTGACGTCCTCATCAAACACTGCAACATGACGAGGAAACTACAAAATCCACCTTTGGATGATTGCAAGAGTCGAAAAAGGGTAAGTACGATATTTATTTATTTATATGCAACCGTCCTTTAACAACAAAATATCTTATTAAAATAGAGTTTGAAGTCACCAAGTCATTTCTTCAAGGTTAGGGTTAGTACATTTATTTATTTATGTTAAAAACAACTCTGAACATCTCTATTCATTTATAATCCATTTATAAGGACAAGGTCGTGCTGATTGAAGAAAATCCCATTATTATTATTATTTAGTGTTTTTGGCTCTGTGTAGTAATCATGAAGACTTTGGTGAATCATTTGACATCTATTGTTCATAATCACAGCTTGTTATTATTTATAACTGTAATTGATGGTTCACCTTAAATTAAACTCCTTATTGAAGAATTGTGATGTTCCTATTAATGCCTTAACTTGTCATATCATTAAAACTTATCATAATCACATAATGTCTGTCTAGACTCTGAAACCAGTCGTTGAAAAGAAGAGAAGAGATCGAATAAATCAAAGTCTTGCTGAACTCAGAAGTTTGCTTTTGAATCACACATCTGATCCAGTGAGTGTCACCCGGCCGTTACATGACTGTTAAATGATGACACTGCAGAAACCTTGACCTCAAAATGATGAAATGTATTTCTTTCATGTTTCACCTGCAGCGTCTCCAGAATCCCAAAATAGAGAAAGCAGAGATTCTGGACTTGACTGTGAAATATCTTCAGAAGTGGACAGAGAGGAAGAAGCTGAGTCGCGGTTGGTGAAACAAACTCCTTCATTCCTTTGTTAAAATGCATGAGAATCAGATTTCTGCAGCAACACACCAGTGTTTTAATCGTACAGTTTTGTTTATCTCATTGTGTCATTTTACTTTTTGCAGACTCTACCAGTAGTCACATGAAGACCCAGAATCCGGTGGCAATCCTGCACCACACAGAGTCCAGTGCACCCCCCCTCTTCACCATTGAGAGCGCAGGGTTTCAGCAGTGTATGGCCCAGCTGACCAGCTACATGCACAAAATAACACCGGCACAGAGAACAAGCCTGATCGAGGGGCTGAAACATCACACAAAGACCCAGCAGCCAAACCCAGAGTCCAGCCAGAAAGTGGCTGAAACCGACAGAACAGCTGTGACACCCGTGGAGGCCATTTGCACGTCTGACAGCAAAGAAGAGTGTCCGAAGTTGCTTCTTCCGTCTCATTCACCGTTTCAGCCTCACTCCTGCTCCACACCGTGCCACGACTACCTCTCCCCGCCTCCTTCTCCATGGTTCTCACCTTCTTTCTCCACATACGCTGTGTCTCCTTCTCTGCCATCATTTGCCTCTCACTTCCCCTTCCCCCCCAGCCTGTCACCTCCATCCTCCAACATCTCCTTCTTTAGTTTGTCACCCACAGTTCCTCACGCTGGCCCTTCTGCCTTCTACTTCCCTCCACTCACCACACCAAGATCCCCTTCACACCTCGCACTGAGGCAGGAGTCAGCAGTGAACTCTTCATCCATGTGGAGACCTTGGAGCAGAGACTGACAGCTAATGAACCTGAACCTAACTGCAATCAGTGACTGTGAAGAAGATGAAAAATGCTTCATGCCAGAGATGTAGTATAGTGTACATATTAAAGAATTGCCTATATTTTATATTTCTCTTATAAATAAAATGTGTACATGACCCTGTTAAAGTCTGTTTATACTTGTATCTATTTTACTGTTTTGAAAAACAAACTAATGGTGCAAAGTTTATCATCGTGACTCTGTGAGAAAAGTGGTGCTGATAACATTAATGATGGCCAACAACATGCAGCATTAACTCATTCATGTTGTTGAATGTACTTGTGATTTTCCTGCTGTGACATGTCAAACTTGTATAAAAATGCCTAAAAAGAAAAGGATGCATTTTAAAACATGTTCGAGCCATAGAGTTGATATGTTGCCATCAGAGGTGGTAGAAGTACACAAACTCCGCACTCAAGTAAGTGCAAGTAATTGCTTTGAAATTACTCTATTACACATAATAATATAGTTGCTTCAAATTCTTTACTCAAGTTGTTAAAGGATGATCTCAAATTACTTAAAGTACAAAAGCACATCTCATAAAATGCTAATGATAAGGGTAATCAGTTTTATTGTCACTGATCACATTTTACATGTTACAACAGGTGTGTGTGTGTGTGTGTGGGGGGGGGGGGGCAACCACAGGCGGCGGGATAGGCTCCTGCCCCCTTCTGCACCTTCTGCATCCCAATCTGTTCTTTTTCACTTAAAAAACTAAGTATTTTAAACAACAACACTGAACTTGATCTGTTGCTTTTTCTCATAGATGGGGTGAGGGACTAAAGACATTTACTCAAGTACTGTACTTAATTTCCATTTTGACATTCTTGTATTTCCATTTTTGTTACTCTTGTTTGGGTTTTTTTGGCAGCTTTAGTTGTGTATTACGATGTTAAAATCAGCTCCAGTTGTCCAACCCCCAAATCACAAGGTAACACAGATGTTTGACTTAGTCTCTGCCATATTTTTTAGTTTTGAAAATTATTAACTAGATCATTTATGTAACATTTAAAATTCATTTATTTTCTCTGTGGTGTACTGGCACATTTGGACTTACCTTGTACTTTAGGTAAGTGTTTTCAATTTTACTTGAGCATTCTGTTTGTGTACTTGTACTACCTCTAATTTCTGAGTATTTTAATTTTAAAAGTTATTTAATTCTTGTATTCAGAAATATACTATTTAGTACGGTGGCCCTGAAATGCAAACCACACTAACAAATAACTAAACACAACGACTAAATTGAGAAACACAAAAACAAAATTGTCTGATTTCACAAAAACAAAAGAAAAATCACAAAAACAAACTGAAAAGCACAATTACATTAAGAAACCGGAAAGGGTAAGTACCAGTCAGCAACAGGAGACATCACTGATTGGACGACCGCGCTGTTCGTCTTTGGAACCGGAAGTTACTCTGCCTGTCGCGCTTTTTTCCAAACATGAACATTACCGGTGACCCAAACGTCGCTGTCGATATTCAACAATATTTTGATTCAGGACATACATACGAGGTGATACTGGATATGCCGGTTACAGCGCGGGACACGTGCGCACACAGGTGAAAGCAAGTGTCGGGAAATATGACTTTTAAAACATAAAAGCCCAAAACTCACACACACAGCGGTGCAGCACGATGCGCACAACACACACCGGGATCATATTTCAACTGTACAGCTGATTTAAGTAAACATAACCATCTGCTTACATGATTTTAGTACATTTTCCTTGTTGTAGCATTAAATAACATTTCTACAGTCAGGAACCTCCCAGCTGTTTGTAGAATGATTTCCTGTGCGTTTGATATTATATTTACACAGTGCGAACATCTGTGCGCATTTCTGCAGGTGACCACAGCTCTAACTTTATTTTGTCCCCGACCAGATTGAGGATCGGAACAGTAAATTATTCTGTGATGTTTTCCACGCGCTTCCCTGCCTTGGCGAGCTACCGGTAGCTCGCGAGAGTTGGAGACCCCTGATCTATAGTGTCGAATGCAGAAGATCTAACAATATCAGTACAGAGAGAAGCCCTCGGTCTGAAGCTAAGAGAACATCACTGGTGACTTAATTTTCACTCTAAATCCTAAATGAAAATCTTCATACAGATCATTAATGCGCAGGTGGTCACGTAGCTGCTTCGCAACTACCTTTTCAAGGGTTTTAGAGATAAAGGGCAGATTTGATATTAGTCTATAATTGGCTAAGACCCCTGGATCAAGAGTAGGTTGAGTGTATAGTATATAGTATACACAACCTGTTCAAAAACCCTTCAAACATGCAGCAGACAAAATAAATCATGGTGCAAGAATATAGGTTTATTCTCACAAGCAGATAAAACAAACTGTGTTATCTCTGGAGCAAACATTTGTGTTACCAACACGCCTTTTGTCTGTTTTCTGGCCAGTCTGGCAGAGTTCACCTTGTCTTACATCCTCCCATGTGATACAGCCAGGTTTAAAGAGAAGGTTGTGCCGAGAGATCATCTGAAGATGAAATGGGAACTGACTGTTTTCTGTGGACTGAGGGATAGAAACAATTCACAGTCCAGAAGAATGTTAATAATGTCTCACTACAATCATGCATCCATCTTCATAACGTCTCGACATCCAACTAAAATCTAAATTTTCTTCCCGTTGACCAATAAGGCCATGACAATCATGACAGCCTGTAATCTGAATACATTTGAATAAAGATTATTCAAACTGAGATAACAAAATACTAGCAGTAAGAATTACTCAACCATTTACATTTCAAACGTGGAGCATGTTCCCTGTTACACTTACTTACTGTTTTCTGTGCAAACTACAGTTTCATGTGTAAACCTGTAAACCTGAACGGAGTCGTACATCCATCCCGGGATGTGGCCAGTGGCTCAGGATGTCAGAGGCCACTAAGCTACAATCTCTTCATGAGAGCTTAAGAGGAATAAATGCTGAGATGACCTTACACAATTCATCAATCAATGCAACATTCAGTTTCATGACAGCATTGCAGAACTACATTAAATGTGTAACAAAAGAATTAATCTACGTTAGAAAAATCGGCATGTTTTTATGCACCATAGAACCGAGGATAGTATGTTGTGGCAGGAAACCTTTTAGTCACATTTCATCTCAAACATACATACACAAAGTGCTGAAGCACAGGTGTAGCTTTCATAATCAAAAGCAGCACTTGTTAGTGCTGTATAGGTGTCAGTATAGGTGGAAGTGACTGTTAAAGTATGAACACATCTGTTTACGGGAGATAAAAATGAGGTGAGAATCACTCAAACTGGCAGCCACCTAGTGAGAAGGTAGTAATAGGTGTTGGACAACAGAGGGCAGCACTGACACACATACCGCGTGGCACCACTGCAGGTGATCTCCATCCCTGCCTGACCTCTCGCAGTGAGGATTACAAAAGGTGGCCTGTCATCTGGGCTCGAGTACACCACTGAGCTATTCCACCGGAGATAAGCCCGAGATACGCCATCATCATTCTTGTCTCCTTCTGTCTCTCAGTGCTCAGCCCGTTCTCTATCTGATGATCAAATCTCCATTACAAGCTCTGAATATTTCCAGCAGGGAGGCACCAAAGGATTTGGCTTCCGAAAACAAGACTTTATCACATGATAGAACATGTCTTTGGATAATGGTTATCCCCCACCCCACCTCTCTACCCCTCATATGCTGAAGAAGCTCTCTCGCTGTGTGAGTGCCATTAGTTATGAGGTTGCCATTGTTCTTTGTCAGAGAAATGAGAGGGCAGGCACATCACTGGGAGCTTGATTCTCCACACTGTCTCACTGTGTGTTTTTGATCATTCTGCACAGGCGTATGAAAGCAGAGAAGGTCACTAGCTCTGCAGAGGCCGACTGCCGCGGCACAGAACATAATTAATAAGGAAAGAGATCACCTCTTGCAGGGACCTGACAATGGTTGAAAACTCCTTGGCATTTTCTCAGGACGTGCTGATTAGAGCCGATCCTGTTACCCTCTTTAATCACTGTTTGTGTTTGCCATGAATGCGCCCATGCATTCCTGATTTGGAGTTGAAAACTTGGAGTTGTTCTGTTCTAGCTGTCACAGGTTTGTCGTGGCCTGCTTTGGGAGTCTGTGGATTTCTTCATGTTCGTGCATTGCAAAAATCCAAATGCTGAGACGTGTCTGATGTCAGACCTTTTCATCACATGTGCACACTTGTACAACTTGAAAGCGTCCACACAAACGGCAGGAGTGCACACTGCACTGTGCTGGCGTGTAGTGCAGCAGGAGGACAGGTGCTTATCGTGACTGTCTCTGAAAGAAGCATCCAGACCACAGAAATCTCCTGCTAAACGTTTCAGGGTTGGAATTTTACATTTACTTTAACTAGATACAAACAAAATCAGTCGTAGAAATTATTCATATTGGTTTGTTGAAATGATCATATCAGTTATGTTTCACTGACACTTTAAAATGTTTTTGTTGAGATTGTAAAAATTACTGATATTTCATTGTGATCACTGGGAATCAAGACGTAATAATGTAATTGAACTGAAACTTCCTGTTTCCCTTCCTCATTCCAAAGGTCTTAACCAATTTGTATTTAAGTGCAGCAGCAGAGGATTAGCTCACACAGAGGGCAGAGTTTCCCAGCATTTGAAAAAAGGAGACAACAGCCCTTTTCCAAACCCTTTCAGACTGATTCAGACAGTTTAACCTATTTCCAAATTAAGAAAAGCTGCCTCAGGCTACATTGCCATTGTTATAACTTGTTCACATTCAGTGCTACTTCTTGTATTTGTGCAGCAGAAGAAAACAACTGCAGTTTACATGGAATAGTATGAGTGGTTTTCCAAACCTTGAACCTTAGCTGTCTAGTATGCTGTCTATTTGTGTAGGAGTGACTGTGCATTCTTGTGGAGTTGAGTCAATTTGTTTGAATAAGCTCTATTTTGGAAGACAGTCCATGGACTCACAGCTTTTTATCAGTCAGATTTAAGGACTGCTGTAGCCTCAGTCAGCATCCCTAGAGAAGGAGGACTCCTCACTCAGATCACATGTCAATACTCAAGAATGTAGATCTGTCACTACCCACAACTAAATATCATTTTTCCTCCCTTTCATTTCTCTCTCTTTCCCTCTCTTTGCAAGGTTCTTTGAAGTAAATAGTGAAAGGATCCCAGACTGTAGCAAATTACCTGAGGACTGAAACATTTTTGACATAAGTCCTGAGAGACGAGGGCGAGCCACTTTTCCTGGCGGCCCCTTTGGCGTTTTTAATCTGGGGCTGAGGGAAACAGCAGTGTTGACAGAATGATAGGACAGCTGGACGTGCTTCCAGGCCAGCAGCAACGGGCAAAAAGAAAAGACAGGAGAAGGGCCACTGGAGACATCTCAGCACAGAACCAACAACTCAGGACTGCACACCCATCCCAGGATGGAGTGCACTAGGGCATCATTTTGGTCCTTTGCTTATGCAAATATGCTTATTCTGGGGAGGAAACTGATTTGACTTCTGTAACTGTGCACTGAATACGAATCCAACACCACTAGCCACTTAGCTTAGCACAAAGTCTTGAAGGACAATGACAACATTCGTCTCTGCATCACTAAAGCTCACTAACTACACTAACTTGTTATATTTCATCTGTGTAGTTAAAATGGTTAACAATTTCTGGAAGTCATTGCTTATAGCTATGTCAACATCCAAGTCCTGGGCAGAAGAGAGGGCCCCAGGGAACTCAAGCCCCTTTTCACAAAGTAATCAAAGTTTCCCCTTCTCAACAGCATTTACATCTCTGGGGTCTCAGCACATTATTTTCCTATCACTGATCCTTCAAATCTCCTGGCATATAAACATTTGTATAAATTCATTTCTGTAATGTACAAGCGAGTAAGTAGTAACGGTGTTTTTCAGCACAGCATAAGCTATTTAAATACATTTGCTGCAGTAATGTCTCCGTATATTATCAAAAGTCATAAGATCAGTACTAGTAAAATTCATCATTTTTATTAGCATTTTCTTCATTTCCCACATTTAAACTTGAGCCCCTGAGAAACCTTCTGCATGAGAAACCCCTGTAAAACCTTAAGTTTTTACACGTTTGTACAGGTTACGCAAACTTAGAACCGCAGCTTTCTCCCTAAGTCTTTATGCTTAACTACGCTAACTGACACTTTTTAAATTTCAGCGACTTCAAATACACACACACACACGCACATGCACAAACAAAGAGGTCATTAAATTCAGCCCTTTGGTGGACAAAAACATCAGAATATCCGAAAATCTCTCAAGCGGCTTCACTGTCTTTAGAAACATGCTTAAAGCAGACAGGAAGTAACCTGAGCCAAACAGGAGGAAATCAAATCAGACATCGCTAGCTTGTTTTTCAGGGCAGGACAATTATATTTGACATAAAGCGCTTTCACTCATGCATCAGTGCTCTCCACTTTCAAGGGCCGCTATCACATTGGTCCACTGGTTTGCTTTTCTTCCTCTCTATTTTACAAAGTCATTTTGCTGGAGATGATGAACAATGGACGCCTTTTCAGAGATCCTATAACCTTTTCTTCCTGAGGGATTCTGCTGCAATCAAGTATGCAAGAGCGTATTGTCACTCGTTTTGCCTGCGTTGTCCAAATTGTAATCTTCCCCGCACTGCTTTGAGATATCTTTAGGTTTAAAGTTCAATTAATTGTCAGCATGATCTAACCTGAAATTGGGTCCGTGTTGGCTTCATCATGTTGCCACATTTCTTGCCTTTATCTTTCAAACGTTAACTTAACGAAGCCAATTTTTATAACTTAAGGGTTCACACAAGAATCAGCCCTTTCCTGCCCGCCTGCCATTGTCTTCCTGTGTTTTGGGTTTGTGGTCTGGAGCTGTCTGGGAACATGCATCCTCCTCAGCCTTTGTGACCCTGCTCCACTCCCCCATGGGTGGGCTGTGACCCTGCTAGCCTGCAGCCACTGCAGGTTACACACTCTCACCCTAGAACGCTTGTAATCCCAGGGATGTACTTCAGTACACTTTGTGCTCTTTGCCCCTTTGCAAAATTCAGTTAAAACCTAACAGGTCATAGGTCAGCATACCAAATAGAAGCTGCAGATAAAAATAGCAACTGATGCATAGGTCATCTATAAATACTTGCTCCTGTCCATTCTCATTTAGAGAATACTTTGTTTTTCTGACAAGCTTTTGGCAAATTTTGACTTTTGTCTTGATGTCACCACAAACAAGAGTGAGAGGCAGTTTTTTCTTCCACAGAAAAGCAGGACTGATGATCTAGATGTCTTTTTCCTTGTATGTAACCTCATACTGTTGAGAAAATGTGCAGGAGCAAGAGTGAGTGGACATCAGACTCTGTGGGCCCTCAAGGGGCCCCACACACTGACAAATAGAGCACTCTGTCCTTGTAAGAATTCCACCACTGCTGCTACCGTCTGTCTGAAGTCTGAACAATAAGTATATGTACAAAAAGTCTAAAACTGAATTATTTCAATTAGGCCTAACCTACAGTAGTTGTGATGTTTTTACAGTAAATGCTACTGTCCCAAATGGACAAATCAGAAACTGATGTTCTTCTACAATGTCTTATCTATAATCAAATCGAGGTAGCATTCAAGTTTATGTTTGCTGCACTGAAACATTACCAGCATGGAAAAAATGCATTTTTATTGCGTATTCACAAGTTAACACCTGGCAGCTCTGTTGCAGATGAGCCAAACGTGCCCTGTCTAAGGGATCTGGGGTTTCCCACTGTAGATCCCTGCAGGAACAAGCTCTGAAAAGGTGCTATGGTGAAAGAGGAAATTGCATACCTTCACTGCCAAATACCTGCTGGTAGCTAGTAGTTACTATTAGCATTACCACGAGGGGTTTAGTAGAGTCACCCCTCCTCAGTGAGTGACCAGAGAGTGCTGATGTTTGTGGCAGCCTGAGTCTGAACCTTCAGAGATGAAGGTGAATCAGTTTATTCCACATGGCTGTCAGACAAACACTTGCAATGATAAATCAGCTACTGAAGTATTAGTTTGTCTCTCATAATGTGTCCAGTTAATCGCAGAAATGTATGCAAAAAAACAAACAAACAATCTCTGCAGCTGTTCATATTTATTACTCTTTAAACCATCCTCACGTGTCCCCCCCGTCGAAGCTTCAGGGTCATTTAGGAGATGAGCACACTATCTCCTCCTGACAAGTGTTGCGTGAGACGATGTGTGTGTAGTTAATCAGAGCTTTTCTCTCTCTCTTTTCATCCAGTTCCATATTTGCATGCTCTTCATAAACACAGATGCCTCCACTTGAATAAGACTAGACTTATCTGTCATTCAGGCTGCCCTTCTATTTCTTTACTGTGGTTTAAATGCGTGGACCACCAACCTCTCATCTTTCCCCTGAGGAGTAAAGGCAGTCAGATATGATGAAACAGATTAAGTTCGGCTCGAAGCTACGGGACCTGGTGGTACTTTGTCTAGCCCATCTAGATTGTTCTGATAGGGTGCCACGATAAGTAACATGAAAGTACCCTGTCGTCAGCTTTTTTCTTCTCCTCTTTTCTGCCCTACAACATCACAGCGGGTAGATTAGACAATGCTTGTGTGTGTTGCTGCTTTTCAACATTTAGAAAAATGATGGCTTTAATGAGCAAGAAGGACATTTCAGGAAGGCTTTGCAAGCATCTGCTAACATAATTACCTACCTTATTGGCCTCCTCTGTTGTCGTATCCATCATAACTATGTACACGCGCACATCCTCCATTACATGTTCTCTGGACAGCTCAAACCTCGAGGCTATCAGTAATGTTTGACAATAAATCTGATGCTCTGTCAGATTGCGGCTGATTCCACAAAGACCCTGAGTTCCACCGTCAGGTTGACTGTGATTTGTGAGTCAGACGGCACATTTACACTCCTCATCTTAAGCCTCTCTTCAAAATGGTCTAATGTTATTTTATGTGTCAAAAACTGCAGTGGTTTATTATTATTTTGTAATCAGTCTTTGATTTTAGAACAGTGAGTCTTAAAATTACAAATATACATCAGCACAGCACAACATTAAAACATTAAAACACTATGGTAGTGCTACTCAAGGAAAACATCTGAATACTTCATCCACCACAGATCAAACACTCCGGAGCAGTCTACTCTGTGTCTGAGCAGCTGTGGCTAGCGACCACTACAGGTTAATGGGAAAATATGTTTTTCTGTCATTGGGGTGAACAGACCCTTGGACAGTGGACTGTGCAGGTGTACCAGCCATGACGGATAAAGGAACACAGTATCCCGTTCTCAGTGCAGCCACTGCTCACTGTCTGCAGGAGTTTGGCACAGATATTCCCCTTTGGCTGCACCTTCACTATAAGAATAAACCGCCTGTATTTCACATAGTTCTAATAAATGTTACTAGGAATAGAAATGTAATAATGACAAAGTGTCTCACGCTACTTGTGTTGTACTTTAATATTTGCATGTGTCCCTTAAAATTAAAATAACATTTCCAGCTAACAGGATGACAGCTTGCTTGTTGATACAGCAGAAGCTGAATGAATGTGTAATGTCTGCAGACATTCGAACATGCTCGTATCAATGCTGTTATGATTACTCACTGCATCTTTCAGGGTCAGACCAAAGGAATGAGGTGGTCCCTGTGAAAATAAACATTAACTGCGAGATGTATTACACACGATTGTAAAACATCCACCAATGACAACATAAACCCTCACCTATCTTCCTTCAGGGCTCAGGATTGTAACTGCTATTGTGATTGGTCACCACAGGTGAGGCATGTTGGGGAAACGACATGCCTTTCCCCTCCCAGAAAACTGTCTTTGTTTGCCTCTGACAGGGGGAATGTGTGGCTAAGCATCTATGTGGCACTTTAAGGGTTGAAACGATTCCCCTGTATTTTCCTAATGTGCACAGCGAAGCACTTTGATCCTCCCGAGCATGCGGGTGTCAAGTCTCTCAGAGATGGGGGTCCAGCTTGCCCTGTCTCATTTGTTTTAAAGGCTATTTTAATGATTTCCCACATTATTGAATCCAGATCTGAAGCTGACTGTGTGACGGGAGTTGCTAATTTCACTTCTAAACTCTGCATCCATCAGAAATATATGGACACTTTCCTGCTCCTATTCACAACCAAACCCTGTGCCCTTTTTCTTTTTTCCCCAACAAATGTTTCTGGTTTCATAACACAGAGGTTGACCCGCCGAGTTGGCAACAGGTTTGTGATCACCTCACTGATAAGTCTGAATCCAATAAAAACACACCTGGGTTAGAGGAGGACCAGAGCCAAGCAGACAGAATAATGTGAGCTGGACCAGCCCATTAGTATGAGCACAGTATAGAGTATTGTGGGGAAATAGATGGCTCTCCACTCAAATACTGGAACATTTGAACGACTCCCCAAACTATCCCTCAGAGTCTCAACACTTTGAAGTCTAATTTCTGCCCACTGAAGCAGACAATAATGATATCTTCATGGTCAAAGCATGGGAAATGAACTTGGGAAACTCTAGAAAGCCTGAACGTGATATTTCCTGTGTGTTCAGCTACTCTAATTTTGGCCAGATCTGTATGATGATTAGCTACTGGGACATGGAAAGTATGCCTGCTTTATGAGCAGGAGGGAGAGGAGGAGACCAAAGCATCACCAGGGTCCTGCTGTGTCCAATAAACACTAATTTGTGATACTATACGTATCATGGACAATATGATGTTAAGGCAACAGCATTATTCTTCTCAAAGAAAGGAGACCATTCTACTTTTCTCCCAGTCTTCAAATAGATCTTAAAGAATTACTTAAATTATCTCCATGTTGCTGGCATGGAGCCCTAAAAATTTAATTCTTGCGTATCTTGTCCTAAGATTGTGGTGAGATACCATGGATCTAGAGTACAGCGCATGTTATATACATACTTTTTATGATGAAGTACAGTTTTCTTATTTTGACTTTGGTGATCACTGTTCAGCCTTCTGTACTTTGTCTTTAGTGCAACTTACTAAGTGTTGCCAACACTAATCTAAGGGTAATGTGGTGAATCCAAACTGCTGAGCAACACCATGTTAGCATGATGTTAATATTTAGCTCAAAGCCTCACAGAGGTGTTTTAAATTCTAAATCTAGTGGGTATGCTGAAGTAACTTTGAAAGACCCATGGATTGGCAAAGCACTTTATTCCCTTTAAGCATGTACATCTTTCATATGCATTGCGGTGCGTTTAAGCTCTGCGACAAGGCAAAAGTATCATGATTTAAAGAAAGTGAGTAGATTTTAACAACAGAATCAAAATTATGTACAGAAAGAGATTCAAATTAAATCAAATACTAAATGTAGCTCAGTTACATGGACGCACACAACACATGGCTGAGGTGAAAAGACAGAACAAAGGGAGGAAGCCAGTATATGTAATCTCAGGCTGAGTAACTGCACCTGGGAGGAGGTGGTTCCCTCCAGGCAGGAGTGTTGGATGTATTCCTCTCCTGTCTTGGAGGTGGTCAGGTGACTTGTTGGTGGGGACATCTGACAACTGCTCCAAAGAGACAGAGACAGAGTCCCCATCAATCATCATTCAGGTAACTTGCAGGTAGGTTTATGTTTTCACCTTGACCTCTGCTGACCACACACAACCATCTGCTCCAGGATAAATCTTTGTGATATTTCCTACAGGCCACGGGGAACCAATAAACTCGGGATCGACCACCGTAACGATCTGCCCCACACTTCAGATTCTCAATCTCTTTGTTCCATCTGAGTCTAGGTTGTAGGTCTGGGAGATGATTTCTGATAAAACTTGCCCATAATGTATCAGTTAAGATTTGGCTACGACGAAAGCACCTTCTTCTGCTGGCATACTCTGCTTTAGAGAGTGACGCCCCATGACGAGCAGATTTGGAGTGACAGGGTCCACATCAGTGACATCTGAAGAAATTTATCCAAGAGGTTTTAAGTTGAGGATTCCCTCTACCTCCACTAGAACAGACGGTAGAAACAGATTGACTGCTTGATTGTTGCTCTTCTTTCCTCCATCTTTTTGTTCTGTACTCTTTCTATTCTGAATTTGAGAAGCACACTGTTGCACTGATTTTGGGCTGAATTAATACGTTTAACACACTTGACTGCATGTGAGCTGATGTGTTTTACAAACAGTGGTATTTTGATACAGTATGCGGAGGTTTGTGTCTGATTTAACATGGACTCGGTGCTGCTGGGTGGAGTATGTCGGTTGGCTGTGTTGCACCACCCTGCTCGGTGCCTCTGTAGTAGAGTGATGTGTCTTTCCAGGCCAGGGGATTTCCTTCTTCCAGAAGCACTCAAAGTTATTAATGTGGAGGAGGATCTGAGCTCTGCTGCTATGCCTGTTTGAAGTTCCCATAACATTTTGCACTGCAACTCTCCCAGAGATCACAGCGAGCAGCCACAGTGAGAAGTCAATCACATCATTTGATTTTAACTCGACCTGATTTGCAAACATCATGACAGTGTGTATACTGTCGGAATCCACTTTCATCCACCTTTTATATTATAGTCACACTTAGACTAAGTGATGTAATGGGTGCTTAGAGTGTAACACATTACAGATTTATTGACTTACATTGATTCTTCTGAAGTGGTTTTTCTGTGTTGGCTCATACCTCTTTTCTGCTCTCCAAAACAACTGGGACTCAAGCAGAACTCTTTGATTACTTGCACCTTGTAACTAGTTGGGGCTTGTTCATTTTTAGCCCCGTGATTTATAAAACTTAAGAGCTACAGATTATTGTACTGTATGGCAAAGCTCCATTTAAGCTCTGTGCAGCTAACCCGATCCCTAATACTGGACACACAAAGAAAATTATTTTTGTTTGTTTACTGTAGTGATTACTTTACACGGATCGATCTCTACCATACAAAAAAATTAATACCTATAGAGCAAATGGATGCTGACCTTAGCTAATGTTAGCTTAATGTTAGCTACCTTTAGGTATTTGTTTTCTTTTTTACTTTTATTCTGTGGGATATGGGGTCACAGTGGGTTTTTAGCTATGCAAGCAGTATGAGTCTGGAAATGGCAAAATCTGTATGTAGCTATGGTTGTTGCATTGGCAGGGGTCAGAGGTCAAATGTGTGCAAATGATATGAGATGAAAATCTTACTTTGAAAATATCTTTTTATTGCAGTTTGTAATGTTATTAAATTCAATTCAATTCAACTTTATTTGCGTAGCGCATCTCAAGACACTTTATAGTGTAATGTTATAAACGTTTAGTTTTTTGCTTTGTTCTTCAACAAATTAAAATTTTGGAAACTAAAAAAGCTGAAACTATAATAAGGTGACACATAACCTACAATTACTGTACATCCTTTTTAACAGACTATAGGGAAATTCACCATCATCCTGCAGCTCGTTACCACTTCCAGTCAGAGAGGCTGTTCAGCAGAAGTGTCTTTGTCTCAATTAAAGTGCCAGAGATGATTCATTCAGGATTAGTTGCAGTAACCTTCTTACAATCCTCATTAAAAGTTGCAGTGTAGAACAAAACAACTTTAGAAGTGTTGCTTTAACCTTTTCTCAAACTAAAATGCTCATAAAATGTGCCTCTGATATTGATCCACACAGAACTTCAACACAACTTCAATATTTGTTTGCTGCACACAACGTAAAATACCCAAACCACTGAAAAAGGTGAAAGCTAAATCAGTTTTGCTTTCTGTTTTTGATGTTCAATGTGTATCATATATCTATGGGAGACACCACTGCAGGACTGAGCAGTAACTCAAGCAGTGGAAAATTTTAAAGTGATTCTGTTATTACCTCAAATCAAGAAGTTGCTATTTTGACTGAGAGAATAACAAACAATACCCCAGTGTGTTCTGTGGTCCCAGGCAGGAATAATTAGCGGTATTCTCCAGGTTTGGTCGTTGGCCAAAACCTGACATTTCATCCTGCCACTGTCAGCTTAATGTATATTGGGTTCAAATGAGCTGAAATGGCCAATAGAGGTGCAGGTTTTCACGGTAAATTCTTCTCGCATATCGTTTTTCTCTCTTCTGTCTTTAAGTCGCTCTCTCTAAGCCCTCTTTTCTCTCTTCCTCCCCTCGTTTTGTTATTTTACCTGAAGGTGCAGGTGTGAAAGGGTGAGGCCGTGGAAAAACATTCGATTCAGTAAGCTTGTCATGAAGGAATCCATTGACTGACCTCTGCATCTTGGCACACAATGACAAATGGGTTTGCAATTTTCCGCCTGACTGAGGGGCAACAAAGCACATTTCCACTTTCACTGGTAGGCACTAAGAGTACAGTCTTCCTCCATCATGCTCTTTACCCAGGCAGGGAGTGTTACACATAGCTGGACTCTTTACTTTGGCGTTTTCAGCTATTATGGTCAAAATAGACAGTTATGCTTGGTATGATTTATCAAGACAAACATAACTTCATGACTTCACACAGTGAGGTAATCTGTTGACAAAGAGAGGAAGGCATGTTTTCCTCACATCAAACACATTGGGCTGCTCCTAAATTCAGGGAATCTTTGGTATTTAATGTAAAATATAATAGTAATAACAATATTTCTTTCTTCTTAGTTAGTTCCTTTTTTGTCTATTATCATGAATCTGTATGATTTCACTTGTTGATCTTTTATTAAAATGGTTCATCTGTGAGCATTCGTGGCAGCCACTTTCTGTGGAATCATTTGTAAAAATGTATTTATGTCCACCACCATTTAGTGATTTATGTGTGTTGCCTTTAATGTACTATTTGTTTGTTGTGTGTTTGATGTTGTGTCATTAAGGTTTTGTTTCATACATAGTCTGTATTACTTGTTTTGTTTTTGGTAGCATTGCTTACATTACAACTGAACCATCAATTTAGGTGTTTATTACAAATATAAACATGATGTTCATTAGCATTTTCCCAATTCCTGGTGCTTTAGATGCCGTTTGTTTGTCTGTTTGTTTTCTGGAAAGTGTAAAATCTTTATTGTGCATTATTCAAACCATCACTTATGCACAAATATTTCTAATGGCCTTCAGCACAGAAAAACATTAGTCTTGTAGAGCTGCATGCAGTTTATGTTGTATTTCTCTGTGGGATACATCCATCTTATTTATGAGTGCCCTGCATCTTGAACGACGGCTGGTAATTCCACGCTGCTAACCAGTGTTTTCATTGCTGATTGAATTGCTTCCAAAACCTACAAGAATGTTTAAAGTGGAAGCTATGGAAATGAACCATCTGACCTTTTTTTCTGACCCTAGAGATCTCCACGCCCTGTGGGAGCACAAACTGTCAGGCGGGACTAGAGTCGGGAAATCAAAGGGATCTATGCTGTTATTAGAGCAGTGACACCCTGAGACCTACTGCCACTCCTCTAGCGTGACCTTCACACACACAGTATTGTCACACAGCTATCATTTCCAAATGATTATTTCATTTTAAAATAAGAATTTGAAACTATTTATGCACCAGTTTGATTAGTATGTCTGGTAAATTACACAGCATGTCTTCGATGATGAACAAAAATCCACCAGTGACCTACGCAAAAGGTCGCGTGTGTGTGTGTATGTGTGTGTATGTGTTGTGTATGTGTGTGTATGTGTTGTGTATGTGTTGTGTATGTCCGGACAGGGCAGTCCGAGCAGTCCAGCAGGGCGATTATGTCCTGTAGGGATAACCTGTCATGGTGCTGAGAGCCTAATTGATGCCTCATGCTTTTCGGGGGGCAATTATAGGGCCCAAATGTCAAGACCTAATTTGTGACTCTGTAATGTGGACACATGGGCCAGAGGATGGTGTGACACGGCTGCTCCCACACAGGTTTGGTCAGCAGATGTGAGGGTTTGAGTGGAAGTTAAAACTAGAGGCTGGATATTTCAAAACCTTAAATCCAAATGGAAATCAACTACAAAATGCTACTGTGTTAGACCCCCTTTGACAAAATGAGTTGTACATACATAATACATGTACATAAGTAATTATTACAAATAATGATCATGCCGAATGGTTTATTACCACCAAATTTTATACATTGTATTATTACCATTATCATTGAATTAATTCAGGAATATTGTGACATACTGTATACTGTATGTCTGAAGATGACTAACATGCATGCTGCCAAAAATGTCTATTAACACGCATTAGTTTATTGTTGTGGCTGGATGACATGGAGCAAGATAAGTGTGGTATATACAATTTTAAACTGTAAAGTAACTAACTAACAAAGTAGATGCCAAATATGTAATCAAGTAAAAATTGTGACATTTGTCTAATGGGGTGAATATTCAGTAGTACTTGTAAGTACCAGTACCATTCACGTGAGCATACTTGAGCCAATTCCATTTATGTCTTATCACCTCTGCTGTATTGTTCTTCAGATGCTAGGGATGGAGTCTGTGTGTTCTTCTGCTCAGCATCCTCCAGGTACAATGCTGTGCATTCAAATCCCTTTAGTTAAACAAAACACTGTCAGTCACTGGCAGGAGTGACACAGTGTTGTTCGCGGTGTGTGCCCTGTTAATACTAAGAAACTGAAATCTGCAGAAATGACAGTGCCCCGACTCCTTCTTCATCATCATCTTCTTCTTCTTCTTCATCTTCTTCTTTTTGTTCTCCACAATACCTAAACACTGTTGTTTTCCTGCTAACGTCTCCATGGAGATGCAAACAGAGGAGCATATTTTCCACTGGAGCTGACAGCTTGTGATGTGGAGTGTCAGTAAATCAGGTGCGTTGGTCTAATTGCCGCTTGCAGAAGGCAAACCACAAAATCCTCTTAGCTATCACACTAAAAATGATCAAGCTCAAACAGAGTACAATGCAGCGAGTGTGAAAGATGATTTTTTTTTCAGGCCACAAAACTTGATAGATGACAGGTGAATGGTTAATATTTGGAGCAACTGGCTGCAGATTTTTCCAGAATATCTCTCCGTGTGTGAACGCAGATAAAAGCCCAAAAGTATCAAGTGGATAATACTATACTTACACTTCTGCTGTAATCCCTATAAACATGCATGCAGCTCATAATTTGTGCACACGGCAATTTACTAAGGAATAAACAAACAACAAAGAGCCTGAAATCAATAGTTGCAGGATTCAAATGACATAAAGCTGCAGACACCATCCCTGTGCAAACACACTCTTAGAAGTGGCCACGGCTTTAGAGCAACAGGTGAGTTTCTCGGCACCTCCCCTGTCTTCCACAGCGCAGCCTTCTAAATATAGAAATTATGCTCTCTGGTAATTGGGGGCAGACAACAAAGCCGACTGTATTTCCACCCTCCTCCTGCGCCTGCTGTTAGCAGGGTTGAGATCAGAGTGCTGAGGAAACACCTGTGCTGTCTGACTGGACTGTGAAGATAGACACGGAAGATCACTGACTTCCACACCTGCCCACGGACCCATGCCACACACACACACACACACACACACACACACACACACACACACACACACAGTTGATTGGGTTTCCTCGAGAGCCCTTTAAGGCTGCTCCCGAGAAGGTGATGAAAGTCAGGGGGCGGCCATTAAGCGTGTGAGACGGCCCTCCAGAGTGGGTGCGGATGAGGGGTTTAAGTGTTTTCAGCAAGGAGCTACAGACCACCTGGAGGAGGCGGAGTAGGTGGAACAAAAGCATCTGTCTCGGGGCCAGCTAGACTCCAAAAACATCGGTTTAACAAGTGCCAAAGAGCACTTCTGGGCATCAGGTATCACAAGTCAGGATTTCCAGCGTGTTTAGAGAGATGACCTTCAAAATGTCAAAAGGGGGGCAGGGGGGGTTACGCTCTTACATTTGCTCAAAGTCTGCTTTTCATGACCACAAAGGTAATGGCAACAAGCCCTGCAGTGAAACTTTAGTTGGAGGTATTGCTCCAGGTCAATGTCATAGACAAACTATTATGGCAACATACTTCTTAGCTTGAAACGATGGGACAAGGCAGGTCTGAAGTACACCGTGTCCATCATTTTGAGGCTTGTTGAAGTTTTCTAAGAAGCTAAATAAAAGATAATCAGTGACAATATTGTTTCTTTCCTTTTCCAAATTGCAATACAAAGGATGTCCACATGCACACAGGTTATAATACTCTCTGGGTTGCTGTCATTAATCGACAACAGAAGGGTGTTTATGTTCAAGGTGTGCATGTGGGAAAGTCCCACAGTTCTGCACTGCAGACAGGAGAGAGTTGGCAGCAGAGTTGACTCCCCGTATCGAAACACCCCCACTGGCTCACCATCACACACACACACACACACACACACACACACACACACACACACACACACACACACACACACACACACACACACACCAGTTGAGATCACAGGCTGAGCTTTCATGCTTCAACACAGATCTGCTCCCAACCGTGGAGGAAACTTTGCACAGATATGAGATAGTGGCTTCTTAAAAATAAATCACAAATTCAGGGGTTTCATAACAGCATAATCCCACTGTAACCTACTTGTGGTTAGTGGTTGAAAAAGAAGAAACGTAGTGAGACATACATACAAACATAAAGAACTTGACTTCCAGACAATCCTCAAGCTGTCAGCACAGGTTACTTAATCCTTATCGTCTGACCTCCAGTTTTATACAGCTGATAAAGTTGCACTGCCTGAGCTAAAGGTCAGATTTTATTTGGCCCCAGTTGTGTTGCCGTGCGGCCCCTTCGCTCACAGCGTTCAGGAGGGGCGCTTTGAAGTTTTATGCGCGCATCACTTCTACGACTTGTCCCTCAGCATAATGGAGTCCATAAAGAAGGACAACATTGATCTTGTAAACAGGTTTATATGTTTAAACTCTGAAAGACCAAGGCAAACAATAAAGTACACTTTTGTTCAGATATTGTGCTGCTAAAATGTAAAACGTGGGTTTTTGTTAAAAGGGAACATTTAGTGAACATAAAACTAAATGTGTCTGATGATATGGGCTAACAAAAAAAAAAGCATTCGGATCACATTTTGAGCAATTTATTATTTGTATTGTCTTTCAGCTTCAGGTTCTGCTTATAACATGAGTAACATTAGTCTGGGTATAACCAAGAAGACAGATTGTTTTTGTGTCTTTTTTGAATTAGACTCACAGTTACCTTAGTAAAACAAAATCAGTTTTAGAGATGGGGATCTTTTCCAGATTTAGCTGATGTGTTTTAGACTTTTGCTCCCATTAAAGCACATCTGAGCTTTCTTCAAAATAAAAGTCATGACGATACAGTGTCTCAGTCTTTATATAATTGATACAGTTTCTAGTGGTTTTTCTATATTACATGTATCTAACTGTAAAAATATATTCTCCAATAAATAAATATATAACATAAATATATGTATCTAAAATGAATAAATAAATTGTTACAGTTTTCTCTTTTCAAACAGGTCTAGACACGGGTATGAAAAATAAAACACAATTCCTTCAAAGTCATTCTGAACAAACTGAGGCACTGTGACACGGCACCCAAACAAAAGTACCATCTTCCAATGCTACAGATTCCCACGGACTCCAGCTGACGTCTCTGTCCAATAGACGACAGAGGAGATGATCATTCAGGTCCGTTTCCCATTCGTCTCCTATTCCACACAGGTACTTTTCAGAGTCGTCCGGCCTCTGAAACAAACGACCTCCTCATGTCGAGCGTGCAGACATTCTAGCCTGTCTTCCTGGCTGCTGAGAGATGGCCCGTGCATTCCTATAAGAGGCCTTGGTTCCTTTATCCCTGCCGGTCGGGCTTCTGTCCCCCCAGCCTGCAACGGTAACATCCCTGCCTGCGTCCCTCTTTTGTCTTCTCTGTGTTCCCTGCCTTCCAGGGCTTTAGCAGTTATTCCTGATCTTCGCCCGACTTCCAGGTCTCAGCTGTGTCCCAGGATATCCCTGTACAGCTCTGGCACACGGTCAGGGTCCACAGGCCTGGGCAAGAAGTGTGTAAATTTCTGGTGCCGCCTGGATTTAGTCCCATCCCTCGGTGTCCCGTCTTTATTTAACGCCACAAAATAATGTGTCCCTTTGGCTCCGTGTTTGTACAGGTTGGAGGAATATGTGTTGTACCAGTTCTCCTCAAACTGCTCCTTGAAGACACACTCGGCCGTGAGCTTCTCCTGAAACCAAAAGGGACAAAGGAAGAGACGTCACTCACATTAACTCGCTCTACTCGTCTTGCTGAAAATGATCTTCTCTGATCATATTAAGTGTAGAAAATGACGATTTGGTCAAAATGAATGAACAATACTTACAGAGCCATACAGCTCTCCTTTATTGTTCATGCCCAGATAGAGACCACTGTCCACTCCTCTAATGCTTATCAACCCAACAGCAAGGCTTATGAATTCCAAAATACCTGGAGGAGAATAACACAGTTGTTCTCTTCAGATTCTTACAAAGATGAAAGAACAATATCAAAGAAGCTCAACAACAAGTTTTTAGACTTAAGTCCTCATAATAATAATCATAATAATTGCATTGTTATATAATTCTCATTCTTTAGCTGATTACTTTGGAAACGTGCTGTATTGTAAACCTTATATTGCTTTTATATTTGTTGGCTACCAGCATATACAAAGAGGAAAGAAAGATCTTAGCATTTACCAAAACGACTGTGGTCTTTCCTCGTCCCCTGCACCGTGCCATCCGGAAGTATTTCCAGATGAAATCCAGTTCTGCAGTATAACTGTCTTCTCCTCAGAATCCCTTTGAGGTGCGTTAAATCCGCCGTGGTGCTCCGGGACAGTCTGTCCCCAGGTATGAGGTGCTCCGCTAGCAGCGTCGGACTGTCCCCAAGAGGGGGCAGAAAGAAATGGGATCCGACATGTGCGACACCATCGATGCCGTGAAGGACGCCTCCAACTTCCCCCAGAGAAGCAGCAGCAGCAGCAGCCATCGCGTCAAAGCTCAGCGGGTAAAGTTCAGCGAGGAGGTCCGGGGGGAGCGCTCTTGCGTAGTAGACTACCTGGTTGCCACTGTCACTTACTGCATGTTTACGTCCACCTCCTCCGTTACTTAGCACATGTCTCCGTGGGGCAAGAACTCGCGGACGCACGGATTTCTCTCCCTTGACATTAAACACTCAACAAACACCCGCTGCTGCCAGCGCCGATTTCTACTTTTTCACCACTGCGTCTTCATCAGCTGGAGGTGGGCTGCAGTTCGTGCTCAGTTTGCCCTCATGTTGCATACCTGTCCGCAGCGGACTGTGATGCTAAAGTGCAGCCGTGGAAGTGGCACAGCAGAGGGTGATTCTGTGGTAATAAGGGGCTGAATAAACGCTGCAGTGCAGGTAAAGGAGCTCCTGGAGGTTTTGCGCTCAAAGTGGCAGGGGTGGTGAGGCAGGTGCAAAACCACAGGACTAGTAGTGGGCGGGGCTGTCACAGTTCAGACGCGCCCCGGCAGGGATTTTTTTTTTCCTTCTCCCAGGGCATAAAATAAGAGAGACTGAAGGTGAGAGTTTATAGTGGGCCAGGGCCTTAAAGTGGGCATGTTCATCACATCTAAAAGTAAAACAAATAAATACATAAAACTCCCCATAACATCAAATACAACAAAATGAAGCCACAAAACACACACTTCGGTTTTTCAACGATTTCAGCATTTTCTTCCCTCTCACTAATGTCATTCCCTTTAATCCCACAGGCGCGTGAAATACCCACGCCATTTCTCGCGAGCGCGGAGCCGCGGGCTCGAGCTCGCTCCGCTCCGCTGCGCTCTGCGTGTTACCGTTTGCGACACCTCAGCGTAAACAGCCATGGCTGCCCTGCGCCGGCTTGTGCCTCCGTTCACCAGCACCTCCGGGACACGGACGTTCACTGCGCGGAGACAGCAGCCGCCTCCGGGAGCGACTAAAGCGCTGAAAGTCGTCGCGGCCGGAGCGTGCGTCGCCGTCGCAGGCGGTGTCGCTTATCACTTCTCGTTTGGGGGTTGGCGCTCCGGGCTGAAAAACCACGTCGACGCTCGACTCTTGCACCTGGCGTTGCCGACAGTTTCAGCCAGCGATAAGGTACAGTGGGGCGTTTGTCACGCAGCGGGTCTTCAGGGACGACATTCACGTCACGCACGGTGTGAGGGAAACACATGCCGTCGACGAATGCTTTAAAATGTCGCCTCACATTCAGCGCTTCCTGCCACAACGACGCGTGAGCGCCTGCGTTTCCACTAATTAGCCTGCACCCGACAGTCGTGCGCGTGCAGACTACAATCAGGAGCTATCCGAGACCTTTGGTGCTGAAATGGTCAAAGTCACGTGACCTAACGATTGTCACAGCAGGGCGTTTTGATTTCTTGTTTCTCTTGCGTGTTAATAATCAGTATTGAGCCTAACGACGTGAGGTAGCTAGGTGTTTTATTTCAGTGACTGATAAAATGATGGGAAGCTACACAGAGGGGCCACTATATTAGGGACACAAGTACAATCTACATCAGAAACAAGGATTATATCAGATTGTACAGGTTTACCTAATTCATGATTCAAGAGAGGTTTATTGTCAATACAGCAATATACACAGTATACAGTAGTTTCACACAGGCCCCCCATGGTGCATGTGAATGTCAAAAAAAGAAAAATATCAAAATTTACAACAAGAAATTATACATTAATAAATAGTAGTCTGACTAAGTTTGAGTAAAATAACGGAAATAAAGTGATGAGTGAAAGCCAAGCAGTTTTATTGTACATGTGGGCAGAAGTACACAAATTCAGTAGGTCTACTCGAAGTAAATTTTAGTACTTGCCTAAAATTACTCCTCTTCAAGCAGAAGTACCAGCTCATGTTGCTTACTCGTGTACCAAGTATAGTACATGTTCAGATTTCAGTAATCAATCTGACTGATATGGGGATATCAGTGTATTTTAAACATGGCTGAACTTGAATAACTCGATAACATGAATGCACGAAAGATGACATTAAAAAAATCACACGATGTGAGAAAAAGTATTCATTCCTGATTCATTACTGTTGTAATGCTCTGTGTCAGGTGTTCACATTGTTTTGCCACCACCTCTACAATGTGTATTTGGTCCCATGTGCCTCCATGTCGGCCCTCCTGAGTCACTCCAGTTTGGACACGTGTTAGCAATGTTGACAAGATTTTTCACAGATCACAGGAGATGTAAACAAACATGTAAATTAGTTCTGGCTTGCCCGCCTCTTGCTACAGAAGATTACTTGTTTGCTGTCTGTGGTAGGAGGGAGGTAAACTTTCCTGGTGTCCAGAGACAGCAGGAATCCAGGGACACTGGAAACTGGACACTGGAGCTTGGCGGAGGGGCTGACATTTGATGAGAGGTGGGGTGGTTAGAGGGGGTTTAATGGTTAAGCAGAGGGGGGCACACATTCCCTGGGTGTTTGCTCTGTGCCCAGTGGACCTGGCACTTTGCCACCTGACAGAGAGATCCACTCTGTCTTCACCAGCCCGGCCTTCTGATCTGGCTGGGTTTGAACAGTTGTAGGGATATTATCTGTGGCACGGAGATGAAAAAAACGGCTGACACAACACTGACCCATTACTGAATTAAAGCATGGGCCTCTTCATTGTGCTGTGAGCGAGAGTTTTCGTGACAAGAAAAAGCTCTTGTGCGTTTCATAAAAAGCATCTTTTCAGACAGTATTATCACTGTGGATATGATTTGCAATACTTCATAAAGGTGTGTGTGTGTGTGTGTGCGCGCGCGATTACAGGTGAGGACCTACGGTCTGGATGATGGAGATGTTTACATGTCGTCCTACGAAAACAGATTTCGTCTCTTCAGTTCAGTGGAGTATGATGGCCAGCTCTACATGACTCCACTCAACTTCATCGAGTCTGTTACTCTGAATGAGCCCAAGAGTGAGTGCACTGCTTTTACTCTGCTCGTTCCCACCATAATAAGTGAAAGAACCTGTGCTGATGACAAAACGATCTCAAGGTCCAGTAGAGGTTCTAGTGTTGTCAAGTTGTTAATAGTAAAGTAATTGATAAAGTTGAATTAATTAATTGTAATCTAATTTTTGCCAATCCACAGAACAACTGGTTAGTCTCTTAATTTATAAAATAATCGATGTGGAAACTGATAATTAACTTTTTTATTAGCAGCCTAGAATTGATGACGCAGGAACAGAATTCACATAACAGAACTAGACTGTGTTTACTGACCGTGTAAATTAATTCTCCTGTTGTAGCCTGAAATTTTTCAGGCCAAAGTTTAAACCTTTTTTAAAGCTTTTAATTGTTCCATCTGTCAAATTGCAATTAAAGACGGTATGTGGATTATTTGAAAACTTCCCATTTAGTATGTATCAAATGTGGTTCCAGTGTCTGAAGATTTATCTTAACTGATTTAACTTAAAAGCTTTTGCTGTCAAACATTTTATTAGAGAAGGTGAAACGGCTCAACACTGCCTCTATGGTCGTTGCAGCCCTGTGGAGAAACCAGCTGCATCCAGCAGCTATTTCTAAATTACACTAATATCAAGCCATCAGATAAATCCCGGCTCCTTCATCACATAAATTAAAACAGCCACAGTTTCCTGGAACGTTACTTGTTGGTGAGGGCCTCCGAAGTGTCGTCGGACAATGAGTTGCAGCTTGAAGTGCTTCAGCCATAACACCTGCATAAAGATGGATATCTTTACCAGCAACCCCACTTTTATGGCTCATTTATGTGGCAACAAACCTGCAGAGAGACCAAACAAGTTGGTCTAAATGTAATAGGAGATTCAGATTCTTGTGATTGACTATCAGTGAAGGTGTGTGGCCTGCTGTAATGTTTTGGACATGACTTTGCTGATCATATAATGAGGAAGGTAAACAAGAAGTGCCGGTGTAATCGTGCACCTTTTGTCATCAATCTCCTGTTGCTAATGGCTAATGTGTTGCAAAACAGTGATCATGGTGTTTTATGGTTATATTGTAGCTGTAAAGAGACGTGTTTTATTCTTCTTGTGGATATATTGGAAAGCCGTGGACATGAATATCATGCGTCGCTCGTGGTTTAATTTCACAGACAACAAACAGCGCAGAGGCTCGAGGAGTTACGGCCCTTTAGTGAGTCAACCCTTTAAGTGTGGTCATGTAAATTATTCATATGAGAACTGAAAGCATCGTTATGTACATACCTCACTTTAGTGGAGAGCAGTCATAATCCCAGCTTTAGACACAGGCTTTAAAATGTGTCAGTGCAGGGTTATTGTCACTGATTTCGAGCTGATTTCCAGCCCAGGTGTTTTTACGATGTATCCGTCTTATCTTCTCTTTTATTGACTGTTGGAATGTTTTTATGTTCGTTATGTTTTTTTTTTATTTTTTTAGGTAGAAGAGTGTGGAAGACACTCACAAAAAAGGTGAGTTGTTCTGTCACTGAAGCAAAACACACATAAGCTATTTTACTTAATTTTTTAAAGGATACTTTATCTAAGTCTATCCACACTTATTCATGTTTCTGGCCTAGATCAGAATCTCTTTTTTTATCCTTGTAAAAGCTCTGTAATTATTCTAATACCAACAAACACTGAGTTGCATTGTGAATTTTCAGGACTTGTATATGAATGAGTGATTTGGGATTTCCCTCTATTCTCTCAGGAGTTAGACAAGATGCTGGCTGATACCCCACCTGTTTGGAAAGGATCATCTAATTTGTTTAGAAATCTTCGTGAAGGAGGTAAAGAGCTCACTGGGTGAAATAGAGCTGCACACAGAAATCCCTTAAAAACAAGTAATTTCCCTTTATGCTTATTTTTAAGGTGTCGTATAAAAGGCCTTTCATATCTCATTCAGAGTGCGCTTTGTTGTACATGTTAACCTCATATTATCCAGAGCAGAAAGTTTGTACTGTAAATGTTATCTTATCTCTCCATCAGTCTCGTAACCGACTTATTCTCAGGTCAGCTTTGCTGGTAATGTACAGAATCATTGTGTCTTGTTTCTCTGCTATAATTATTCAATAACTGTGAGATTTCTTGCATTAAATTGAATTAATTTATTGTCCCTATATTGACCTGCTCACTCTGCACATGTGGACTCTTCACGGGTGTGTTTTAAAAGAGAATCAGATTTCACCTAATGCAGGATGTGACTTCAGAGCCGTTTTCAACTTTCAATTCCTCTTATAGTAGCAAAATGAAGTTGTCAATATGAGTGCAAATGTTTTTAATTTTCCCACCTGGACCTACACACTTCCCGCTTAGTGGGTTGGACGAGCCAGTGGAGCATCACATCTCACTGTTCTGCTCTCTCCTCTGTTGCTTTAGCTAAGTGCCAATGCTGGGATTTGGGGCTTTTAATCCTGCTGTTAAACGTTGCGGCTTTGTCAGGGAAAAAAGGACTGGATTGATCTGTGAACAAAGCGTTGCTTTAGAGAATGAGGGAGCTGTTTGAACCCAGCTATGTCGAGACATGTCCCACTGGCCACCCCCCTGATCACCATGGACATTATGAAGCCTAAGAATGGCGTTGGATTACATCTGTGGGACTGCCACTCTATATGAAGTGTTTCTGTGGAATTCTTTGTATTGTCTAACAACATCTACTTGAGCTCAGAAGCTGAGCTGCAGGAAGGCGGGGGGCTGCCTCCAGGAACGAAGGTGTGTGGTATTGGTGAGACATGGCTGGAATCTTAAAAGTTTTTTTTTCTCTCTACCCAACCCATTTAAGCTTTAAAGGCTTTGAAGCTAGAGATCTGTTGTCATTATAGAGCCATACCTGCCAAACGGAGAGAGCTGAGTGAGAAGACGGAGCACTATGTCATGGGGAATTTTTGGATGAACTTTGTCTTGTGGCACGCATCTGCAATTCTCTTTTCACACCTCAGTTTGTACATGTTTTTCACTGGTCTTTACATCATTCTGTTACCAACATAGCTCCAGCCTCTTGATGAAATGTAAGACTAAGTAAGACCTTGCAGCTTTGTTTCTTTTCCTTGAGTGTTGTTCTTTGTGTAAAATATCTCCCTGTAGCAAACACTAAAAGATTTCAGTCTTTTCCCATAACACCCACAGCAGTCACCCAGAACTATCTGTGCTTGATTCTCTTGAATCTTCGTGAGCAAACAAAAGCTTGGGAATGCTTTCAGAGTCAGAGGGGAAAAACCTTCCGAGTTGGCTGAGATGTCTCCTGACACTTACTCTTCCCTTCTCCGTGTCAAACAACAAAGGGAGCTGAAGGATGCGACACAAAACCTGAATCGCCTATTCTCAATCAGTGACAGATCACTTGAGAATGTATTACACCTTGTTACCCAAACACGATCAGAAGCCGTAGGCCTTAAATTTGTTTGGGTTTATGTCCACAGAGGTCAGCTCGGTTGTAAAGCCTGTGTTTGTGTGAGGGGAACACCAAGCATGAAGTAAAAGGCACCTTTTAAGATGTTATCAGTAAGCGTGAGAAGATTACTCTTGTCTGAAGGTGTGCACTGTTTCTTTGGATGGCTTAATTCATCTCCACAGCATGACTTTGAAGATCTGTAAACACCTTAAGCTAACTGGTCAATGCTATTTGATGCTGTGCTGTGTGGAAAAAAGGAACATTTTGGCTTTTGTTTCTCAGCTTGAATCATTTTTTCTCTTTTGTTTCCAGGTGTCATTAGTTACACAGAGTACCTCTTCCTGCTGTGCATTTTAACAAGTAAGTATATATTTGAACTAAGTTAAGAATTAGAGATTAAAATGTGACCTCTGGGATTAATAAAGTTTTTTGAATCTTTAATCTTGAATCTTAAAAATTCTGATTTTGTTTGGTTTCAGAGCCCCATGCAGGCTTTAGAATTGCTTTCAATATGTTTGATGCAGATGGAAATGAAATGGTGGACAAAAGGGAATTTTTGGTGGTAAGACCCAAAGCTTTACATAATACTTTGTGTAAAATGCATTTGATCACTGATATCACATAATTCATTATCTTACAAGCTGGAAGAAATTTTCCGTAAGAAAAAGGATCGTAAGGAAGTAGAGGAAGATGCGCAAAGACTTGAGCTACAGGTATGACTTGCTTTAAATGCCTTTAAACAGTTATTAAAACTGCTTCACTGCTTATTCTTTTTTAATAATTGATGAAATTGCTATAAATTATCTGTTGCTCATAGTGTTTAAATTCACAGTGGTTAACACCCAGCTCTGCAGGTTCTGTCAGCTTTACAGAACCTTGTAGCGTCTTTTAGCTTATTGTTTTGGTTTTCTGGTCTGCAAAGTTTTCTCATTAACCTTGTTTCTAATATAACAGGCAGCTGTCCACCTTCCCAAACTACAAGTAGAGAAGGTCACACATATCGTTAGTTTAAACACGTAGTTTAGGGAGCAGAACAAAGACTGAAAAACAGTCAATATTTGACGAATGGGTGCTACTGTTGCTCCATGTTTGCTTCTAAAGTCAAAAAAGATCATCAGCGTAGGTTTAAAGCTGAACTAACTGGTGCAATATTATAACAGTATATATATATATACATATATATATATATATGTATATATATATGTATAACAGTTAATTATGACTGGATCTCTCAGCTTTATGTACATTTCTGTTGCCTGTTTTCATATTTTTTATTGGTTATAGTTTTACTGGTTGGTTCAACCTCGCAACCTTAAGTCTTATTTGTACATATTCACCCCAGCACAGAATGGCAGAAAGACACAGCAACTATCTGGTGCACACTGTGGAGCATTTACTAGCTCAAGAGCCGCGCTGTTTACTGTATGTCGCTCAGGAGTTGGTGGAGACCAAAAATAGAGCTAAAAGAAAGTGAACAGTGGACACTGTTAGATGGACGGAAATATGTTAATATTGTTCTGTGCCTTGATATTTAATAGGAAACTGTTTGCTAACACATTTTCTACATCAAACTAATGGAGAGATGGTAGTGTAATTGTTGTGTTTACATCTTGTTCTACTGCACCTATTAGTCAAAAAAGTAATGAGACCTCAAGAAAACTTACATTTGACCCTAAATCTAATTTACTTTGTAGGCTTTTGGTTTCAATGTTTGTAGTATTCGTAGAGAGAACACCTACTGTACTGACACGAATGTGGTCATACAGGGTAAAACATGCCTGAGGCTTTCATCTCTTTAAGGCTGTCTTATGCTGCATGCAGGTGGATGTAAACAGGCAGAGCTGAAAAGAGCGATAACAGTGACTCTTTGAGGTCTTATCATAAAAACACAATATGAAGGAGCTTACTCTCCTGGGACAAATGTTAGTATCTCTCAGTCTTAAATGAATCTGATGCCCATATAAGCCATCAAAAAGATTATTAGAATAGGTACTCTAGATCTGGAAATATAATGATGCTTTGCAAAAAGGAAGAACACTAGATTAGAATAGGACAAATCACTGGTAAGGTCACGTATAAACTTTGTCTTTGACTTACAAATGCATTTCCTATCTTTTTGGTCCTGGTCTAAAATACCTAAACGAATCTTCAGTAATGCGTGCACCTTCTCACCTTTTTTCATTTCAGAGCCTGCAGCTTTATGGTCATCGTAAATCCCAGCCACACAGTGTACGTATTGGTGACTTTCTGTTAGGGAACAGTTGTGCTTGTTGCATGCATTGTTAGCACGTGGTCTTCCTAACCTCAACATGTTTTGCAAACACACAGACTGACACGACTCGTATTTTACTGTTAACACCAGATAATTTAATTTACATTAACTGAAATTGTAATACATTACAGTGCACTTGTGACAAACTGTCTTTGTGTTGTGAAAGAGCAGATGATTTATGTACTTGCTTTTTGTCAGTATGGGGCAGGAGATTCCACTTCAGAAAGCTCTTACCTGAAGACTGACAACCGTTTCTCCCAGACCCCCATGTTTTATTTTTACAGTTTCTTGAGGAGTGGTATTTGGACTCAAATTACCTTTTGAGATCGGTTTGACCATGAAGATGACAGTCAGAGAGGAGACGCAGTGCAGTGAAAAGCACACAACACACAAGCTATAAGAGACTACAGCTAAGAGAAGGGACAGACCCATGTTTTCAGAGTACTGTTTGAAGACTTCACCTTTAGGTGTGTCTTTTTGTTTTGATACCGCCTGCCTTATTTTAGATGCCTTTCTAGTGAAAAGTACAAAAGTCAAATCTTTTCAGAAAAGACATAACAAGCATGTCTTCGGTGCTGCGGTTGGGCTTTCCCCCAGGATATTCTCATTACAAATGTGTCAGGACCTTTTCATGGGATGAGATGGGAGTAGCGTGGTGCATTAAAGAGTTGTTGCATAATTAGCTGTGGGATCATGTTGTAAATTTCCCTCTCTGGTGAAAAGCAATGGGGTGAAGAGGAAGAGCTGCTTTATCAGCCATCTCACATTCCCCGCAGGCTTGAGAGATGAAAAGGTGAATAAGATAAATAAATATTATGAATGAAGCAAGGCATACTTAGGAACACATGTTGATGGTAACTTGCTGTTTCTGGTTGGTCGTGTGCTTTCACATGAGGTGATGTCGAGACGTGAGAGGCATCTAGACTGAAGAAATGATAGGTTGAAAAAGCTGAATGACACAGAGAGGCACCAACATGCTTTGGTTTATAACTACGAGTGAGAAATCCTAGTTGGAGGGCAGATACCATGAGATCTTTTTATTGCACATGACCCCAATTACAAGAAAATTGTTGTTGACGGTTCTGATTCATTGTACCTGCATTTATAGTATTGTGCTGTATAGTATGTATTTTAACAGCAGAAAGGTGAGTGAAGCGAGCAGTGTAAACTGTAATAATGATGATGGTTGGTTAATCCAAGATCGGGAGCATGACATCACAGAGAAACAGCATAAAGCGACAAAAGTAACAGTGTATAGGTATGTTTAAGTGAAATCCCATTTCACAACAGTACTGCAGAATGCAGGTGCATGATAACCTGTATTTACATTGCAGCCTAGCATCAAATGATGATATATTGGAAAGATTCAGTTACATACTTAAACTGGCATGAATCGTCTGGTAGGTCACACACCTTGCATGCTGGGGACACGTGTTATCTGTGTTGGCTCAACGTTCTGCCAAGAGGCTGCATGCATCGCTGCAGAGCAGGCTCATGTCAGGGTCGATGGGCCTCTCAGATACACCGCAGTGAGCTCTGTCTCTGCCTGTTTGAGTATGGATGGATGTCTGTCTGCCCTCCCTCCTCTCTGTGGATGGTTTGCCCACATAACTGTCTGTCCGGAGTTTTTTGCAGTTAACATCAGCCAGATGCATTTAGTCTTCTAACAGATGTACTTCAACTGCTACCGCAGGTTCTCAGAAAAGATGGTCAGCATGTGGAGACCCGGGGCATGTGGGATGTTCTCAGACGTGGCACAAGTCAAGTTCTGTTTTCTGATCTCACTGAGGTAGTGCGGCGCTCATTAAATAATCATACATCAATGCTATGTGACATATTGTGTCACTGTCCTTGTTTTATTTTCATAGAAACTCCTGTAGATGCAGTGTTAGCAGTACAAGGAACAAGCACTTGATTTATGCATCTATCTTCTTGTTAGTAAGAGAACATTAAAGACTAATACGCTGTATCGTCCAACAGAAGCAGCATCTGCAACAAAGCGGTGTAGCACGTTTAGGGAATCTGTTGCATGGCACATGTTTGTATTGTGCAGAAGTGTTAGCCCTCTGTTTGGTTTCAGGTGCAGTGAAAATTAAACATTAACTCTGAGTAATTATTCAATAGCTGAATCTGGGTATGGCTATTAACTAACATCTTTACTTAAAGTTTCAGCATGGTTAAATAAATATCATTGTTAATGTTTGCCAGGTGTTACCACAGCAATGCTTGTACTCTATGTGACAGAACAGATGATCCTGGTGGGTGGAGCTGAGGTTTTCTGCAAATTCAGACAAAGTTTGGCTTGATTGTTATGATCACATCTCAGGTGAAAATTTGAAGCTTTAAGAAGTGATAACGCGGCTATTTTTGCTCCTTCTGATAGCATGTGGATGAGAAAACGGAAACATCCCTGCTGGTGCATTTCTTTGGGAAAAGAGGCAAAGCCGAATTGAAATTTGAAGATTTTTACAAGTGAGTTGAGAAACCTCCTGTCTTCTCTGTGATTAAAGCTGATGCATGTGACTATATTGTTTATCTAACAGTGTAATCCTCACCATTAATCATTTTTAACTGAACGTCCAACAGTTTTTCTTTGTGACTATGTCTGAGTCCTTTTTTGCTCGACAGTTCTTGGTAGTGGCGTTTTCTCTCAGCATCTCCTGTCCGTCTTACTCCTCCAGGTTCATGGATAACCTGCAGACAGAATTGCTTGAGATAGAGTTCCTCTCCTACTCTAAGGGCATGCCCACCATCAGTGAGGAAGACTTTGCTCGGATTCTCCTTCGCTACACCAACGTGGACAATGTCAGCGGATACTTGGAGAATGTTCGCCACAGCATGCCGGATGAAAAGGTGCATATTACCTTCAACAGCTCTGTCAATAACGTTTACATCATACGTCTCCACACAGCTTTAAGGTCTAGAAATGTTGTTTAGTTGTTTTCTTACGAGGTTTGTTTGAATATTAGGTATTTTACTCGTCTGTGTGTTTTGCTGTTGCTCTGTGAATCAGCTGTTGAGTGAAGCCTCCTTATTTAAGCATTAATTTGTTTCTGCTCTTGGCAAGCTGACCCGCATGAAAAGACGCCAGCAGCTCCTCAGCAGCTTCGAGTAGTCTGTTGCTAGATCTCCATTGATAATCAAGTGGGTCTCATCATTAGGCTAAGAGATATTTTATGGCCCTCACCTTGTTAAAACAGCAAAGCGTCACAGATTAGTCATTACTTCATTTGTCAGACTGTGTATGTTGCCTTTTTGGTGGGGCCCCTTGCGAGAGAAGCAGCTAGTAGCTGTAGGACGGTTGAGTGGACATCAATAGGCTCAGTGTTTGAGTCATCAGCCAAGCCTGAGATGTTTGGGGATTCATCACTTTTGTTTTTGTTTATTCAAGTATCAGGTTAATCTGCTTTAGAAAAATCTGCAAACGGCCTGACCTCTTCTCAAAAGCTACAATCCTCCCCCTCACTGCTGACAGCTCAGCGTGTCCATACTGTGCAGGGAAAATGCAGCAGTGTATACTTAGTCTGCTTGGGTGTGTTATCTATCTGATGGCTTCAATGTCCCGCGTGCACACACACACACACACACACACACACACACACACACACACACACACACACACACACACACACTAAAGGATTCCCCACAGGATGAAAGGAAGCAGATTATGTATTGTGTGAATTGTAGCGCTGTCTACATGCAGCGTTGACATATGCAGCTGTTTGTTTCATGTGGCACTTTATCATTTCTCATACTTTCTCAACAAGACTTTGTTTCATTGTTGTCTCTTTGCAGGGAATCACATTTGAGGAGTTCAGGTCTTTCTTCCAGTTCCTGAACAATTTGGAGGATTTTAAAATTGCCATGCAAATGTACAACTTTGCCAATCGCTCCATTGGACAAGGTAAAGTGTTTCACTTTGCAGTCCAACATTAATTGTGCCACAGCTGATTTATTTATTTTATTGCAATTTTATTTTTTTTTGTGAGTTTAGCCCATTTCAGTTTACGTGACAGTGTAGCAGCTCCACTGAGGAGGGAAACACTAACTTCTACAGAGATAACTGTCTGGAATAACTCACCAATTTGTTTAATTAGATTTTTAATTGTAATTTGCTCTATGTATGTCACTTTAAAAAAAAAAAATTGTATATCCAGTTTACTTTCCTTTTACATGCATGAATTTTCCATGCACATTAGATGTACACAGTTATGTGTTTTTTGGACACACAACATTATGTCAGCTTGCTTTTCGTCTTTATTTCTAAAGCTTTAAGAGAAACACTGTAGTTTAGGGAGAAAGCGTAGGTCCCTACTTTAACAAAGGACCACTACTTGATCTCTTATTGTTCTCTTGATGCCTTGAATAAAGCTCACAATGCAAATGCATTCAGAAGAATAAAAAGATTTCTAAGTTTTTGTTCTTTCTTTAAATGTCCAATTACTGTTAGTTAGTACTGAGCCTATGATAATCTGTACTTTCTTTGAGGTTTATTTTTCACTTCTCCCCTCAGAGGAGTTTACCCGTGCAGTCTATGTGGCCACAGGTATCAAGCTGACCCAACACTTGGTCAACACTGTCTTTAAGATCTTTGATGAAGATCATGATGATAAACTCAGCCACAAAGAATTCATCGGCGTCATGAAGGACCGGCTGCACCGAGGCGAAGGGGTGAGAAAGGCGAAGTTTTCTCTTTTACTTTGTGACACTGAAGGTGACAAGAAGAGACGTACTGGCTCAGCCCACTCTCCTCCTCCCTCGTCAGCCTCAGAGAGCAGCTCCTTTGGGGATTGATGAGGAGGAGAGGTGTGTGCAGAGATGATGCTGTTGTTAGCACTGGCTACTGGGGATGAAACCAGCATTATCAGTCTCTGTCGAGCTGCTTCTTAATGTGTAAGCTGTCAGTGTAGAAGGACCAAATGTCAAGTCAGAGTTAAGAGGGTGAAGGACAACTAGCCCTATTTAAGCAACTATTTGCAACACCAGCACCACCTCTCTTGTTTAATTACAACCTTAAATAAGACTGTACTACTTTACTTTGTCTAATTGTACGATTAAAGCATCCTGTCTAAATTACACTCCTGACACTTTTTATTACTGAAACACTTCGCAGGGTGTGGTGAGTGATTTTTGTGAAATTACACTGCCATCTAGTGGGACATCATGAAATTGGCCTCATAATATTTTCACAATATCTTCTATTTTCTTTTTCTGTCTCTGTCACACATGCACCACAGGGTGTCCGGGTGGAAGAAAAGTTCATCTCTTTCAAGTCCTGCATGAAGAAGGAGCTTTCAGGCAGATAGGTAAAAGTTTTTTTCTCTTAAATGAAACAAGAATAAAAATATGTGTCTGTGAGGTGTAAGAAAGCAACATTTTGCTCTCATACAGAGCCTCCGGGAACATTACTGCAGTACATAGTCAGTCTTTTCACATGTGTTTTGAGGCCCACACCCTCCTCGCCTGAAGCATTGAGTTACACTGTAATATTAACGCCTGATCAACTGCCACCAGATACCAGCTTAAGTCTGCATACATGATCAGGCAGCAGTGCAGATTAAAGGCATATAAATGTTTCAAAGCAAATGCACCACTCTGGAGAGGACTTGATAATCTGCCTCGATAACACCAGGAAAGAACTCTGTTAGTGGGTTTTTGCAAACAGCAGCACATTGAGAAATTTGATTCATTTGAAAGAAAAGAGAAAAAAAACATTCAGGGTTGTTATTATTGTCTTAATTTCATCAGGATCACAGTGTATAGACAGTCAGTGTAGCACTTTGATGCAATGTGTAATGTTGTTGGCGGTTAAAGCAGTAGACTTATGACCTTTCTCATGTCTATGTTGTAAATATGAAGCTCGAAACAAAAAACATGCATTTTCATTTTAAATGTCAAACACAGTCTTTTTTTCTTCAATGTGTTTACTCTTTCTAGCCCCTGCTGCAATTTTCTTAATTAATTTTGCATATGCTGGCAGTTCTTCCCATACTAGTAAAATCTATAGATGTTTGCAGGAGCTGCAGGCTTTGGAGCCTGTTTAAAACTCATATGGGGATTTGTATGCTGAAAATCTACAGCTGTGGTCACTGCAGAGGACGCAGATTTTTTTCTGCATACTTGCAAAACTACCGCTGCATTTATGCTCCATGACTGTTTGATTAAGAGGTGCAGGCATTTGGTGTCCCACCATCTAGTTTTTAGCATCCAGGCTTATAATATATATACAGTATATAATAACATGTCATACTGCATTATTATTTTTGATATTTATATGTAATCAAGTATTTATAATTTTTTCTGTGTTTCGTCACCAGGTTAAAATCCCTGGACCAGACTGGATGAGCTGCTCTCTGCCAGGACAGAAGGGTTATTGCATGCTGCAGCATATTATAGCAATGTGTTGTTAGAAGTTTTAAAATAAACAGGATGTGGACAGACTAATGGGAAGCAACAAACACACAAACAAAAATAACACAATATGGACCTAACAAGAATGTGCAATTAAGTCAGTGTTGCAGGAATCTAAATTACACCAATTAGTTTGTCTAACCGTTTACCTGTTCAGAAGATATTGTGCTGTTTATTATAACTATTGTTGATAGTCATTTTATTTATTTATATATCTAAAGGTCTAACATTGTCACTTTAGTGCTCTGCCCGCGACTCTCCTTTTAATCCTAACCTGATTCTGTCCAGCGGCAGCGTTACTGACTTGCTTTGTCCTTCTGCCGGCTCTGCAGTCCCCTGCACAGATCAGCTTAGGACAGCAGCAGCTCCCCTCCTCCCAGACTCCCTCCGCTCTCCCATAGTGCTGCAGCTAAAATCCTCCCGGATCTCTCCAGACCCAGCAGGTCTGGAGGGATCCTGAGAACACACCGAGTCTGTGGCTTTTTCACTGTCTAACCACAGGGAGCTCACAGCGTTAATCATTTCTGGGCTGGTAAACAGAGGTGCAGTTTTCACGTCACCTCTTTATGAATAAATATGCAAAATATTGAAGCCATATGTCTGTTCCACTCTTGGGACATTCAGTTTAGTTAGTGTTGGTTTTAAAGAAAAAAAATAAGAACATGACCTTTGTTTCAGGCTCTGTGAGGAAGGGTTTACACTTTATCTTCTTTACAGAAAGCCTCACTTGATGTCCAGGTAGTGGATCTTACAGAGGAATTGTTAGGGTTTCCTGGTACGATGTTTATTTTGGGTGGAGATATCAACATGTTACATGATATATTATTAATCAGATTAATGTATTTATATTTTAGACTACTTCCTGTTTTCATTATGAATGTTTGGATTAGCTACTAGACCTCTTAAAGAGCTTTGTCGATCTTTTAACATTAGGCTTTGACTGTTACACTAGTGTTAAGGCACAGTTGCATTTAAAATGACACGGTGCATTTTCTGCTTTCTCTCTCAAACCACTAAAAGTTGCTTGTAGTTTCAGTTATGGTCACCGTTTTCACACATCAGCTAATAATCTGTAAACTGTAATAAACGGCTCTCACCAACATAAACAGTTAATCCTCTTCTTCTTTTTACCTTCAGCAGACTGATGGTAGGACCACAGCTGAATAAATGAGCTGTTTCACTCTTAACCTGGAGGCAAATCATTAACAGTATTAATCACTGGGAACCTGGGGCCACGTGGGTCTACAAGGCTCTAATCAGAGAGTTTTTATCTTTAAATGATTGATTCAGCAGGTTAATCATTTCTCACACTCTAATGTTTCACTTCCTGAAGTAAGATTAAGGTTTTTTGTTTGTAACCGATGCCTAAATCATAAAGTTAAATTCATGCATCCTCAGCTATTCATGTGTAGTTGATGCTTTTTCCCCCTTGTGAACTGTCTTTTATTTAAGAAGGAACTTTGAAACGTGGCTCCAAACAACAGAGTGGCTGCCAAATGAATTACAATGTATTACAAACTCCACAGTCCTTCTTCTGTACAACAGTGTATTTAAATGTATGTGTGAAGCTAGCAGGAAAAACTCTGGCTTTATTAAATGGATAAAAAAAAGAGGGAATTTAGTCATGAAAATGCTGCAACTTTGCAGAATAGTAATGTGACTGTGGGTTTTGGCCCTCATCACTTACTACAGTAAGAAGCATCTTTTTGAGGGATACTTTAGTCATGTCACACCACCTGGGTGTGGTTTTTGGTAAACACTGCTGCATAAAACATAAGTGACACAATTTTCTGAACTTTTCATTTGTTTTATTTGTTGTTGTTGTATTGTTTTATTCACTATTATTGAATTCTGCTATAAGCCAAATTGACCCTTTGGTGACCTAATAGTGGCTCTATGAGATAATCCTCATTAAAAGTAACTAGACTAATTATATTTTTATAAATGACAGTATGCATTTAGAAGAAATGTCTAATTGAAAGTCTTGTATATTTAGGGTCAGTTGCCTCGGATATTTTGCTCAGTAATTTTTAAAACAGCACGAACTGCTTCAGTTACAACATGCTACTGAGCCATCTGTCCTTCTTGTAAGACTGAGATGTGCATATTGTGGTGCATATTGCAGGTTTGCTGCAGCAGGTGGTAAATCTGAATTTGTTTTCTCACATTTAAACAGCATTAATGAAAAACTCTAATGAGCACATCAGCGCTCGGTGTAGTGCGGTGTAGGTCTTCAGCGTGTGGACTGCAGCGCTGCAAAATGTTTTGCAGGTGTGAAGCAGACACAGGTCGATTCTGCAGAGCTCCACAAACACTTTAGGGTAAGGACAAAAAACCCCAAATACACTATATTCTGATTATGAAATTAGTATGGTTGAAAACTTGACCTGACATGTTTGTGTGTGTGTGTGACACACAGCGAGAGAGAGAGAGATCAGATCCCGGTATCAACACTCGCGACAGTGAACTTATTGAACCCATCCGCTCGCGGTGAGAAATGTGCCAGGCTTGCAGCATCCCGCGGACGTCATGGCAACCTGTGGGGATGCAGCTGAGCGCGCGCGCGCATGAGCGTGCGTGAGCTGTCTGATATTTGTGTTGTGGTCTGTACTACTGGCTGAGCAGGACGATCAGAGGGGAGAGCAGTGCAGCAGCAGCAGCAGAAGAAGCGAGAGCGGCGGCGGCATCAGAGGCGCGGGCGGGGAGCTGGCGTGGATGGATGCGGATGCGTCTGAGCTGCCGATTAAGCTGATCAGAGCCGGAGCTACGATGCAGTGACAGTCTACAGGAAGACACAGACACATACACTGAGAGAGGGAGAGGAGGGGAGGGAGAGTAAACACACGAATGCGCACGGGAAATGATCCTCCTCGCTCCTAGACCATGGCACCGTCTGGTTCGCGTAGTATGAAGCGGGGCTGTCAGAGAGTGTTGTACTGGATCCCGGTTCTCTTCATCGCCCTCATAGTAGCGTGGTCATACTACGCCTATGTTTTGCAGCTTTGCATAGGTAAGAAATCAGCTGTCTGGGTAGTACTAGGAGGAGGTGTGTGTGTGTGTGTGTGTGTGTGTGCGTGAAGGGGAGATGCCTCTGACTGTTGTGTATGTGTGTTTTTCTAGGGTGGGGAGACATTTCTGTTTCAGCAGTTTGTGGTCCAGGCTGATTTAAAAAAAATCTTTTTTCTTTTGGATGCAGGAGACTGGATTGTTGTTTACGCAGTGTGAGAACAGTGTCAGTCACATGAGTGGGTAACCGCTGTGTTTTAGCATTAAAAAAAAAAACTTAAATAGTTTCAAATCACAGATGGCGTTAGAAAGATGTGACAATCTGCTTTTATTGTGAAGGAGCTTTCATTGTTCTATCACAGATACATTATCACAGGATGAACAGAGTGGGATTAAACCATTTGTTTCAGAGTCATTATCTGACTCCGGCACTATCTGAAAGGCTTACTGTAATAGCTTCAGGCTCATGTAGCTGCTGCAGCTTCATTATGTGAATTTATATCCAGCACTACAACACCACCAGCATTATCACTGCATGGGCAAGAAGTATGGAATGGCTCTTGAGTCAGGCCTGCCTCCTTCCTCCACACGGCTGCTGGATGTTGGGTGGTGTGGTTACAGACGGCGAGCCTCTTCTGTGAAGGGTGAACACAGAGTTGACCTGGATAGTGAGTAATGGTTTCCAGGGTGTCTCAGAGGAGTCTCAGCAGCCTACTCCCGTGCTCCATTTGGCAGCCTGTCCGACCACTAGGAAAAGATCTCCTCTGTCAAAAAACAGGGAGGATGATCAGGAGACGCTTTGATGAGAGCAAGCAGAGGAGAACACAGGAAGGGAGGCTTTGATGATCGCTCATAAAACGAATCTGTCGCTTTAACTGTATAAACCTTTATACTCGTCTTAAATATGCTGCAGTTATCAACAACATGGTCCCATGATTTCCCACTATTATGGACCAATTATTAAAGGAACTATTAACATATTCTGTTGTCAAAGACCACAAAGAGAAAAAAAAACAACCAAAAAAAAAAACGAAATGATCAGAAAGAGACAAAGACGTGTGGTTTTTATGTAAAACCACACAGAGAAAAACAAATGACCACTGACAGGAAAACACACCCTGTCAAAAAAACATTAAAACACATGAAATATGACAATAAAGAGAAAGAAAATGATAAACCTGAGTCAAACTACAAACAACAACTACGAACATGGCAGCATCATTGGCACACACTGTATCACATCAGAATAATAATGTCTAATATAAATAAACAATGTCTCTTTATATTACCAAGAACCAGAACAGCCCCCCCCCCACCCTCTTTAAAAGTTCCTAAGTCCGCAGTCAGCATCTGTCTCCTGGGGTCACAGGACACCCTGTGCCCGCTGCCGTCCATGAGACATTGAAGCGTCTGTGGTTACTGCAGGACAGCAGAACAGCAACATCACTGTTTGATCTCTTTAAAAGAAAAAAAAAACAACAACATGTTGTTTTGGATTCTGCAGAGCAAAATCTGTGATGCGTTTGAGTCACAAGGCACAGACAGATGAAAGCGACGGCAGCGGGGCAGGACAGCAGTCGCTCAAGGCTGCCGTGCACGCCGCAGACACACACAGAGACGGGTGTGTGAAAGTGTCATCGGCTCATACCTCTCGTTTGGCAGCTCAGTTAATCCCATTGTCTGCCTTACGTAATTCGCCCCAAGCAATATGTGGTTGACCCACTTTGCTTTTAAAGCACCGAACATCAGCCTCTGAACAGTCGGCCTCTTTTTCCAAGATTGTTAAAAATATGAAATCAGGTGGTGTTTGGCTTTTTGAAATGAGTGTGTTGTAGCATGAATGCAAAGGAGGAAAAGAAATCAGATAGACGGCACTGACTATACAATTTAATACCTCCTTGCAAGGTGGTGTGTGCATGACTTCTCGCCTGCATGCACTGTTTCAGCTCACCTTTCCTCAGTCCCTGCTGTGTCGGTGTGCGTGTGTGTGTTGGACATTAGAGGCTAATTGCTGAAGATGGATTATTCTCTATGCTCAGCTAATCACTGCTTATACATTATGACTAATAGAAAACATTGTCAGCTAATCCTCCAACAGGTCTCCACTTGTCTCGTTTTATGTTTTCAGATCTCTACTTAGGTTTTCTGGTGCTCGTGTGTGGATACCGATGCTGGACTATGATCCCTCTGTGGGAGTCTTTGCAGCTGTTAGCATTCACACGTACTATGTTCCGGTTGATTTCTATTTCTTATGTCAGTGTACACTAATGATTATCTATATGAGAAGAACAGCTTGGTTGGATTATTTGACTGGCAGCACGCTGTGTATTGATTTCGTGGATGGTCTGGTAATTGGACACTGGGATTAGGAGTTTACAGAGTCAGCATTTTTGCTAATTTAAACCCAGACACTATCTGTCAGTCAAACATGTATCGTGTACAGAAACACCACCCGGATTTGAAGGGAAATTTAAACTTTCACGTATCTCATGATGATGCATCCTGAGAGCTCCCCAGCCTGTTTCACACTGACACAACTGTGTGTTTTTCAGAGTCCATCGAAGACACGGGAGAAAAGGGTAAGTGTTTTATGATGCTGTTTAAACTCAAAGCAAATTGAAACTTTAAGCGTCTCCAGCTGTTAAGCGCTCAGTCGAGTTTGGGACCAGAGAGGAGGTTCTGCAGCCTTCAGTGTGTGCAGAGACAGCTAACATCAAAACACTACAATCAGACTCAGCTGGGAGTCTGTCTTCAGTCTGCCTCAGATATATATTTAAATACAAGCCTTCATCCAGAGTGCAGGGATGAACTCAAAGAGACCAAAACACTATCTTTCATTTTTAGCTCTGTTATCTGGTCCCCAGCTTTGCACCACTATGTTCGTACAAACACTTGCGATGCCTACAGAATGAATCCAACTCAACCAAATGTTTTGCTTCATGAACAGACGCCGATGTGCCAAAGTTTGTTTCCTTGACGCTTCTCCTAACAGCTTCAGGGCTGCTGGCATGGCTGTAGACGTTTATTCTCTTGTATCAGTACAAATGAATCATGTTAAAGTCGATATAGTATAATGTTCACCTCACAGTTATTCATTCAGACTCCCAGTGTGCATATTTACAATGTAATGGTGGAGTAATGACTTTATTCCAGTTGATGATGACGCTGAGCACTTGTTTATGTTTGTTTTTTCTGCTTCCAGTCGTGTATTTGCTGGTGTACCATGTTATTTTTGTCATGTTCGTTTGGGCGTACTGGCAAACCATCTTCACCCAGCCAATGAATCCCCTGGAGGAGGTGAGTGCATCTGACTATGAAGCGGCATAACAGTCAGCTGGGAGGGTGAGGCATGGTGGGAAGTGCAGATGTAAGTCACAGCCTCCCTGCGTGATTGAACGCTGCATTTAGCTTAATAATCCTTTGCAGTGGAAGTGCCTGGAGCTGCACTCTGATGGCTCTGAGTCTGACCACAGCACTTCAGCTCTGCAGGGTCAACATGCAGGCATCTTGACGAGGACACTCAGAGGAAAGCCACCCTTTGCGTTTCAGTTCCCACAGGCCACTGAAGCCCACATGGAAGCTTCCTCTTAGTAGATGTGATCCTGGATAAAAAAACAGCAACAACACTTTTTGGCTGAAAGTAATATCGCAGCTATGTCTGTTTTGATTCATGTAAAGATCTGATTCATCAGGAATAAACAGTGCCATTTATAAATCACACGTGTTGCGCTTTGCCCCACACAGTTTCACCTGTCCTACTCTGACAAGGAGCTGCTGGAGCGTGAAGATCGAGGAGAGTCTCAGCAGGAGATCCTGAGGAGGATAGCCAAGGACCTGCCCATCTACACCCGCACCAACTCTGGAGGTACGGCACACGGCAGTCTAGACTGACGCGCAAGCTCTCAGAAGTCGTTTCACCTTCTGTCACCTTGATAGTCTGTGGTCAAGTGTTAGCCCGAAGCTGTTGCTGACGGCCGTGTAATTGAATTGGCTGTGTCTCCTCAGCAATCCGTTTCTGTGACCGCTGTCAGCTGCTGAAGCCTGATCGATGTCACCATTGTTCAGTCTGCGATAAGTACGGCTCTCTGCTCATGCACCTTCAGAAGAACACCACACAATATATTGCATTCTGGCAGGCGGAGTAAAATTCAATTACACTGACGTCTGACCCTGCTGTGTTATAGATGCATCCTGAAGATGGATCACCACTGCCCCTGGTATGTAGTGACACTCTTTTATTAAACAGACAGTAGACTTTTAAACAAACAGTCCACCACTGTACTCCCAGCATGTCGTTTTAGCCTGACTTTCTTTTTCATTTTCATCACTTGAGTCACTCGTTTACTCCACAGACGTTGACACGGTAACGGTGCCAGATAACAACAAATCTGATTCTAATCCATGTCACTTCTGTGAAACACTACTGATTTATCTGCTCTGGTTGTAAAAAATGTGCGAACATGAGAATCATAATGCAAATGTATCATAGGACCATTAGGCAATGATTCAAGGAGCTGACTGGAATCAGAAACATTTACATGATTGAGACCTGTTTTGTGTCAACGGGGCTCTGATTCCATTGTGTGGACAATTTACATCACAGTACAATAACATACCAGGGACCACTGATATCCCCCCTCCTCTCTGTTCTCTGGGTTTCTGGCTCTGTGCACTGCTGGTACCACTGAAATGAAGCGAAACAGAGCCTCAGAAATGTGAAAACATTATGAGCCCAGTTTTAACCTTTTCATTTTCTTGTTATTTTCCTGTTCTGAGGTCTCTCTTGCAACAGAAATGGTGATTCCCATGTGATTTCCTAATTAATTAAAACTTTACTAACGAAAGTGACGTGAAGTTTGAAGATGACACCTACCAACTCATCCCCCGTGTTTACTGTTCTGCTCCAGTTTCTTCAGTCTGCAATTAGAACAACTTTAAATGTATACTAATAATACATTTCACTCTTTTTACAGGGTGAACAACTGTGTGGGATTCTCCAACTACAAGTTTTTCATGTTGTTCTTGGCGTATTCGCTACTCTACTGCCTTTTTATAACTGCTACAGATCTTCAGTACTTTATCAAATTTTGGACGGTAAGTAGAGCAAAGTACATCAGGCTATTTGTTCTTCTTTAGAAACGGCTGTGTTGGTAAAGAGTATTTATTGCAATCTTAATGGACACCTGCTAACATTCTAAGTATTCTGTGTTAAAAATGTGGTATTTGATTTTTTTTCCCACAAGGCTGGAGGTAGAGCACATTTCCGTCTGAAAGAATACCTGGTACTGTATGAAGCAGCAGGCTACTAGCACTGAAATAGAAACAATGTAAAAAGCCCCCACTAGAATAGTTAAGTACAGATGTCTTAGATCGTACTCAGTGCCCAGTGTCCGCTCTGTGCTTGTGTGGTCATGTTTGTGTGTTGTTTCGCCCTCAGAACGGTCTCCCAGACACTCAGGCGAAGTTCCACATCCTGTTTCTCTTCTTCTCGGCCTCCATGTTCTCCGTCAGCCTCGCCTCACTTTTCATCTATCACTGCTGGCTCGTCTGCAAGAACAGATCCACTCTGGGTACACGGTGTACTTCATACCTGTGTGTGTGTTTGTTCCGTCTGTAGAGGCAGCTCTCTCCTTTACCTGCTTCCAGTCTGTTTGCACAGTGTCGTCTCTGCGCTAATGATGAACAGTATTTCATTGCATTTTCTCCCCCTGTCAGTCACCCTCCTCATCAGCACAGTGATTTGATGAGCTTCTCTGGGCCAATATCAGACAGAGCAGTTTCTCATTATGTGTGCACAGAGGAACAGTTTGTCTCTGTGTGTTGAGGAGAGTGGATTATCCACAGGAGTATGTTACAGTGTAATGCAAAGACACAAGCCTCCGAGTAGTAAGCAGCTTAGTAACAGACACTGTTAGGAAGAGAAGTCACACCTGGTGAAACAGTCTGAGAACTGTTGTGCTTTTTCTGCACAACAAAGACTCTTTCATTGTGAGTTTTTCTCACCGACGAGGCCATTCGAGTTCATGTGCCGATGTGTTATTTAAATGAACCGCTGTCAATAGTGGTGTATTTCATCCACTTCATACCACACTAACTCTTCTTCTCTGCGTGTGTCCTGTCAGAGGCCGTGCGTGCCCCCGTGTTTCGTCACGGCACAGACAAGAACGGTTTCAGTCTGGGCATCAGTAAAAACTTCCGCCAGGTCTTTGGCGATGAAAGGAAATACTGGCCTGTTCCTATTTTCTCCAGGTAAGGTCATTCATCAAAAAAAAAAAACATTCAAAAGATAATATATAAATAATAAACAAAGAAATTGCAAATTTCAAGTGGGCAACCTAAAAAAAACCAACCAAATAAAGCAGGGTAGTGAAGGAATTATTACAGTATCACATACTGTATAAGCAGGTGGGAGCCTCAGTAACCTGTAACGTAAAGTCCAGACTGAAGGAAAGTCAGGTCAAAGACTTGTGACAACTCTGCAATGTGGCTAACACGGCTAAAAGTGAGATTAGGAAACATCAAATCCAATTTGTAACCCGCTGAGATGTTAAGATCTGGATTACACAGTGTGTGTCACTGTGCACCTCTGATGAAATATGTCTGAACATGAGAGATGACTACTTTCATTGCGCCACTGTCAACAAAGACATAAAAGTGTCATCTCAGAAAAACGGTGCATCTACTGATGCTCAGTGAGATTTAAAGTGCTTCAGCAGCTTTGCTGAGGAACAGTTAGAGTGAGGCTGTAGTGAAACAGATGAATATATGAGCAACAGACAGGTCAGTGGCTAGCCTAGGTTTAGGCTACAGTACAGAAAGGATCAGTGACTTAATTCATGTTGATGGAATAAATAATATGAATATACACATTTTTCCTTGTCTCATTATACATATACTATACATATACTATACATTTTAAATGCAAAGGACAAAGGACAGCGTCTATTCATTGTGTAAACTAAACCACTGTAATACTTACGCTTGGGAAGTTTTCTTTCTTGTTGCTTTACAGAATATAATTTCCTACAGAGAACATTAAAACGAGACTGTGTAACTTTGAAACAGTTAGCAGAACGTAACAACTTTAGTTTAGCCTGATTTGTTGACAAATTTTCCTTTTTAAGTTTAAGTTCATAAGGGTCCAACAACCTGCAGTTTCTACAGCGTTACTTGACCAATGACCTGTATTAGCTAATCTTTAATAATTGTTATTATAGATTCATATCACTGATGTTAAGACATTTCTTTACTTGATCTACTGTTACACAATATTTGTAACATACCTTTATCCTATAATCAGTTTTAATAGCAGCAGTGACCCCTGTTGAGCAAAGGTCACAAAGGACTTAATACAATCTACCGTCTTTATTAATGTTCATAACATCACCTAAAACGAGCTGATTTATTACCTGATAGTATTTTAAAGATGTTCTGGTCTTTTTCTGCTTGCTTCTCAGTTTAGGTGATGGTTGCTCATTCCCAACCTGTCTGGTGAATCTGGACCCGGAGCAGCCCTCTTCACCCAGTGGCTCAAACCCTGCCAACAAAACGTGAGTAATAAAAAATTGAGAACACACACAGACACACATCCCATGGATTATTAACGTGTAGGTTTAATGTTGGAGGAAAATATCCCTGCAGCCTGTTTGAGCTTCGTAGTTTTAACTGGATCATTTGGATCGTAGGATCATATGATTTTATTTAAAGGAGTTTATCAGGAGGCTTATTTTCCTGCCTACACCCCTGCTCATGGGCATTTGTGTGGTTGCAGTGCAGCAGAGAGCCGTCAGTTCCCCTCCAAACCGCTGAGAGAGAGCCAGAGTCGACTGCTCACCAGCACCCCGTCCTGGACAGAGAGCGACAATGCAACAATTAAAGACATAAAGGGTGAGACGATGGGCTTCTCTACGGCGGCATGCTTATACAACCCTCCTAAGATTAATTACTAGAATTTCAAACAGCTCTTAGGACTTAAAAGATTTATTGGCCCCTCAGGTGTTTGTTCAGGTGCCAGCAACCCGGGGATGACCATAGAACACGAAGCATAACCAGAGTTAAGAGTTGACACCTTCTAAAAGTAAGGTTACAATCACAGTGAAAGTCTTCAAGTAGTGAGATATGAAATCAGACATAAAATGTGTTTTAATGTGTCATGTCCTGCAGGTTTCTGCCGCCCTCCCCTCAGTGTTCGTGCCTATCAGAACGTGACGTGCTGGTGATCCATAATGGCTGTTTTTTCCATAATGCACCCTGCTTCTGAGAGATTCACACGCGTGACATCACAAACAGTCCACCAGAGAAACATGAATTACTATCATCCTCAGTATCACTACTACAACTGCTACTACTGCTACTACTACTACTGTTATCAGCAACAATATCTGCTGCTGTTTGAAAGTATTTCAACCTCGGAACAAGTGCACTGAAATGAAACCTGCATTCCAGCAATTGCATTTTAGTTTATTTGTAAATGAATAAGCACAGAGCAGCAATGAAAGAGATATTTTTGCACTTTGAATACTAAGAATTCTGTCTGAGCTAATTTTGTATGTTACAGTTCATGTCACAGAAACTCTTTGAATGAGCTAGTTAATTTCTTCTATGTTATTTCCATAGCTTATCAGTGAAGTAAACGGTCTTATGAGTTTGCCAAACATTTGCGCACTGAGTATTGTATTTATTGGTGATGATGTTAATGTGATGTAAGTGACATTCTTGTAGGTTTTTTCTATGATGTTTTTTTTTTTTGGGGGGGGGGGGGGGGGTTGCAGGATTTGTTTACTGTTTTTGTGGAAGTTCAAATGATGCATGCTCTCATCTCAGGATGTCAACAAAAATGTACCATGTTGTAGTGTACTGTACCACAAGATGTTCACCCCTTTGCTTGGAAACAAACAAACAAAAAGTTAGATATTAGTAATTACTTTTGAATAAGGGCTCTTCTGACTCATTATAGCATGAGCGAGGATGTTGTTGTCCCAGTGAAACACCTGGAAGCTGGTGCTGCTCTGAGCTGCAACAGTGTGCATCCCCCCCTCCAACATCCCCCCTGCCAAATATTTGGCAGGTACCCTAAAGTACACGTCAAACTGCTGGCCAAAAAAGCTTCCTGTTTGTCTGTGGAGGACCAGCTCGGCGGCCGCCAGCAAAATCATGCCTTGGTGTGATGCTGCTGCAGATCTGTTTAACATAAAAAAAACAGATATGATTGAGTGTTTTTATAAATCACAACATGTTGTTGTGGATGTACTGCACAGCAAAAAAATGATTATATATGTATATAAATATATACATATATATACACACACACAGTGTATATGCTCCAGCCGCTTTGTATAGTCAATTCTGTTCTCATTATGGGCTGGAAATGATTAAAAACATCACTGAAAAGTAGTTTGAATGTATAAATGTTTGAAAAAAAAGGCTTTAAGGTAACAGTCTGTGTCAATCTATTTTTCTATCCTGCTCTCTGTACGAGTCGAGACAACACGGACGAGTGAGGCAATGTACTGTACAGTTGTTCAAGCCTTACAGGAATAAACCGAGCTCCTCTTCTGTCTCCTCGTTTTATTCCTTTCAGTCATTGAAGAGATTTAATAGCCAAGACCATTTAATGGTAGAAAAAATTCAAGCCTTTATTTACAAAATAATCTAAAAACAATCCTGTTTTATATTGCATATTCCTCTTGTACTCCTTTACAGTGTGAGAGATGTGCTGCAGAAAGAGGGAAAGGTGTTTCAGTTTTCGACACTGGGTGAGGTTAAGTTGTGAATCTACACTTCAACACACACCTAGGGAACTTCAGCATACTATTCAACAACAGAGCATTTATTCAAACTTTTTAGTACATGCGTCTTGTCTACGCAGCATGAATCAACTGAAAAGCAACCTCCCTCTCCCTCAAAAAAATTCTAATAGTAAAAAAATTTAAACGTGTCAAAAGCCAGAACTACATGTGAAACAAACTCCACTCGAACAAAAAGATGCACATTAAAAAGCAATGTTATTTTTTCTGCCGTTGAGTAAAACATTTCTTTTTTTTTACTTCTTTTATTACAGCACTAAAACTACAAAATTTTAATTACAATTAAAATTGAAAATATACTCTCAACAGAGTAGTTTGGGGTAACCTCAGCAAGTATACTTCTGGATTGAAGTTAGTCCAAGACCATGCAGAGAGGTGATGCCTCTCATATGTGCTTGTGTTAATGAGGGTGTTTACATGCAACAAATACTAACATTTGTCTAATGAAGTATTGTGTATGCATCTTAGTACATACTGTACTATCACTGTATAGAAGTATTTTGAGCATTATTATGAATACAAACAGGAAAACTGCAACTAACGGCACATAGGAAATGGTGTCGACACGTATCAGTTCAAGGCTTCTCACAGTGATGGAGCTTATTCAGGTTATTAGAAACATTATTATTGTACGAACAAAAGAAAAATACTTAAATGAGATATTTCTGTGCATGTAAACACGCTCACTGAGAGCTCCCTTTCTCATTATCACACCAGAAATCTAATCACCGGGAAAGAGCATATCAACATATGCTGTCTTTAGTGTCAAATGAGGGCATGAGCAGCACAATAAATTAAAGTTTAAAAGATAAGAATGCAGCTAGTTTTAAGGCTGAGCATGGTGAGAGCAGATGTGATAGTAAAGATCTACATGTTCACAATGTAAAATGGGAACGTAGAGAAGGCAACAAAGAGGAGAAGACACCAGAAACATATTCAGCTATCCATATAAAATCTGGTTAGAGCTTTAAAGTGCAAAACATTTCTACAGAACATTTTAGGAAAACTAAAACCCCATCTTTTCAAACACGTTAAATTTAACAGAGCCAACCAGAGTCTCACACGCGTGCAAACAGCAGCATGTGAGAGGACAGCTGTGATATTTCTGACCATATTTGGCTGTTTAAGGTGAGCAGAGCCTATGGGTAGCAGCTTGCTAAATGATGCGTATATGTTTGTTTCCTTTCATTATTATCATCCAGTTGCTGAAGCTTGGCCTCAGCACTGCACTGGCTGTGGATGTGAACTGCAGGATGGGAGAGTTTCAGAGTGATGTCATGACTGCTGCTTGTTGGCCTCCTCTTCGTAAGCGTTTCCCGTTCCGTTCTGGACGTAGGCCGAGCCAGAGCCGAGCCCGTACAAGTGACCACAGTACTTTGCATCATCAATATGATCCTCGAAGAACATCTGTGGACAAAATCAACACAGCATGATGAGAACAAACAGCCTCAAATATTTGGTTTTATTAAAGCAACAGCAGCACATTGGGAAATATGTTCTTTTATTAGTTTAGTTTTTTAAGAGTTAGATTAAAGATTGAGGACACTCCTATGTGCCCATTAGCTATGAAGCTGCAGCCAGGAGTGAATTAAGTTAGCTTAACAAAAAGCCTGGAGATGGGGATAAACAGCTAGCCAGCGTTCACATTTAACTCTGAGTTATGCTTCAGTTCTTCTGCTGCTTCTTCTGACTGCGTCGCTCTGCTATTACACTGCCAAACCGTTAGTTAGCGATGGAGGCTTCTGTGGCACTGTGTGGAGCTTCTTTGTCTGTGCTTTGAGTTTTCTGCAGTGTACTACAAGCAATAGCAACATGAAACTCATGCTGAAACTGATGGGATCATGTAGGAGCTGGAGGTAATGGATGTTGAACAGCTTTTTACTGCAACTACTGCGATGCAGAAAATAAAACCCTTGCATTGTTGCAGAGTGAAACAATCGCTGTTGTTGTGGCTTGCGTAGTTATATTTCTGAGAAGGTGCATGTCTGGCCGTAGCTGCATAGAGACAAATCCCTGGGCCAGCAACAGCTGCCACTCAGCGATAACGTCCCAGCAAGCCCACTAATTTAACACGTTTCTCGTGTTATGAGGCGTTAAGTTATGTTACAAAGTACACTTACGACTGGTAAGGACTTTGTGAGGGGGTAGGGGATAATAGAAACCTGATTTCTTGACAACAAAAAAAAACAGATGTGAAAAAAAGTGTAAAAAAAAAAAAATAATAATTCTTTTGTTACCTGATTTCTCCAAGAAAACTTGGTTACCCATGTAAACACAGAGTCTCTATCAGGCTAATACTGCGTCTAAATGGATGTTTCAGATTCATTTTGCAGTAACCTCTGTTAAGTTTGTAAAGTAACTCCTGCTGCTGAACTGATTAACGCACCTCTCTCATCTTAAAGAAAGCCATGCCTGTGAGTAAAGAGTCGGAGCCGGCCTGATGCTGTGGCCCAATCCTCTCCAGCTCCAGCTGCTCAGCTACTTCCTGCAGCCCGCCCTGAAAACAGAAGACTGTCAGTGACTCTGATCTGTACTTCAAGTCAAATAAAAAACTGAATTAGAACCTTAATTAGAGATCAGAAGAGAAATCAAGGCATGACGCTTTAAATTAATAGAACAGGAGATACTATGTGATTTATCAAGGTACCTTCAGGTTTTTACAGCTCTTCATGAGGTACTTGACATCATAAATGACTGGAAAGTACAAGCGAAGAATCTCAAAGAAGTCCACCTCCTCCTCAGGCAGGTTAGTGTTGGACAGAATCTTGATCAGGTATCCAAAGTCATAGCCACTGCAACACACACATATATAAACACGTACACTTTTAACTTTGTTTTTTAAGAGCACACAGCGAGAGACTGAGTGGACTGACCCCCTGTCCTAAGTAGTAAACGTAGCACACATGTAAGAGCAAAGAGCTACTCAAAGAATCAAACATATCTGAATGTTACTAATCAGTAGTTAAAATAAATATTTTAAAATGAGGAAAAATATAAATTTGATGCTCAGTCAATTCACAACAGACCAATTATCACTGAATTTACAAGACAGCAATAAAGAGGATGACGTGCTGTTACATAAACACAGCCAGAACATATCCTGGATATAATTATACTTCATATAGGATATATGGATGTTTACATACATATATATGTAAAGGTATTTATGACGGACACAGAAACAGAGACTTAAATGAATCATGGTGTTCATGCATTTCTTTTAATGACAGCAGTCAATATAACAACTGAACAATTATTTGAACTGTACATTGAACTGGTTAAAAGTGTCACGCTCCTCATCCGCTGGCGGGAGTGTGTTCAGCTGTGTGTGTGTGTGTGTGTGTGTGTGTGTGAGCAGAGGAGAAAATGTGCGACCATGTAGACAGAAATGACTGATGACCTCGTATAAATGAGATAAATAACATAAGGTCGGGGCACCCTCCTAATAAAACGGTAGGAGAACTGCTGATTTATATACAAATATAAACAAATATAAAATATTATATTTTCTGTTTTAACAAATTTGTATCATAATAATCCAAGTTCTGAATAACATCTTTACTTTTATTACAATATTAAAAAACAAAAGATGACAGTAAACAAAGTAGTTTACACTGCATAGGATTCAATTTCAAAATCTGTCACTAAATGTGTGATGTGACATTAAATAATGTCCTATAATACCTGAATTAACATAATGTGTTTCTGATAAAGTAGTTTGTTGTACTGGGAAGAAAGAGATACATTTTTTTTGGACATTTGTTTCTGTGCATGTATCTGAATATACTAAGCAGAACAAGTATGATTCCTGTTCTGCAGACATCTACAGCACAGTTAGACATAGTCAGAGTCCAGACATGAGTGAGTGCATAACAAGCAGCTGAATACCTGTGAAAAGACAGCCACTTGACCCCGTCACAGAGCACCACTCCTGATGTCATCAGCAGCTCTGCAAAGTACAGTGTCTCGATACCTTCGTCCTCGTGCTTCTTGAACTGAATCCCTGAAGTGGTCAGAAGCTCAATGGAGTCCTGTGCATACATATCTTCTCTGACGATAAACAACACACAAACACACAGAATATGTATACATGCATTTGAAACTGTGCAGCTAAAACTGGTCTTTGTACACTTCTAAAATTCTACTAACGACTGGTTAAACATCTTAAGCTGGATGGATACATCTGAACGCAACCTGAGAAATAGACGGAAATGTCATCTTACGTGAGGTTAAACTTAAAATTGAACTGCCATGTTGATGTTCCCGGAGGATACTCCCCCTGTTCGTTCATAAACGTAAGGCCCAGCTGGATTATCTTGAGCAAATCCACATTACAGCGCAGTAACTGGTACTGATAGTCAGCGTTGCTTCTGAATTCTCCAATCGGTCTGGCTACTACACCTGGAAATTCTGTGTCCTGCAAGAAGACAAGTAATTAGACGTGGCACGGAAAGCTAGATGTATCCAAAAGACAAGTGTGACGGCCTTTACCCTGCGTCTCTGTGAGCTCCACTCACCATAGCGATGTAGTTGTACTTTCGGATGACATGTCGGATCCTCTTCAGCTCCTCCTCCAGGTTGTTGGCCCAAACCTCACATATTCTTTGGCTGTGATCCACAGTAGCTGCGGGCATAGTGCCACTACACAATGTGAAGGGAAGAAAACAGAAGCTAAGAGGAGACAGGTGGCAGGATAGAAAGGCACTGAAGACATGACCACCAGATAAGAATTGCTAACAATATATAACATTAGAATATTGTCTGCAGGAAATACATTCTGCTGTGGGAGTAAAATCACTAATGTCTAAATGTCAGCTGGAACACTGTAAAAGCCGATTTAATCGGAGCTTCATTTCACCTGAAATACTCTGGGTTACCTGGGAAATTAACAAGTTACAGCAGCATGTTCAACACATGTAGGATGCAGGGTGCTCAGATGCAGTTAACATTTGCTCGTTGCAGCCAGTTGTCGGCAGCACTCTGGGCTAGCTAGGACAGGTTACCTGTAGCAGGTATCACGCTACAGACTTAGCATTGGTGCACATGAGCATGACACTGGCGGCTCTCGGTGGGAGGCTGTGTGCAGTTTTAACACGCTTCTCATGGAGACGACCAGCTCTTCAGATAAACAGTATGTGCACGATGTGAAAGACACGGCTAGCTAACTAGCAGCACACACTCACTACGTTATATACTCGGTGCCACTTTCTGCACTGTACTCTCGTTAACTTACCGTTCCCCAAACCGGGCGGGTGTATGATTAAGCGCGTACTATCTCAAAACTTTTAATTTGTTCTACGTTATTGTGTCGGGGTTTTTACGCTAACTTTTAAATAGTTTATATTCAGTATTGTATCGATGTCAACCTACGGCTGCCATCATAGCTGAGCCTACAAGACGACGTCATCACGTAAAACGGAACGTAATGTACGTACGTATATGTGTATAGACTGTATATAAAGATTATATACTATCATATACAGTATATATATATATGTTATATTATACAGTCTATGGTGTGTAACCTTATATTTTGGTATATGATATATATGTTTGTGTATTTTTGTACACACAAACACACAAACAAGCACACACAACACACACGGAGCCACATGTTTCATCTAAAATGTGATCATATTTTCTCAAAGGTCCTACAACTAGAAAAAGGAACAACAATTAAACAAACCAGACAAAAACTATCCAATCTTAAATACATGGCAAAGGTTTATGGACCTTTAGGGTTATCAATTATTTGTGAATTTGAACTGGCAATGAGTAATTTCTTTTTTTAATTAGGTAATTTTATATAGTAAACACAAAGAGAAATTCAATACATTTCATCCACCTCAAATCAAAACCACAGGGAGACAACTGAACATCAGTGAAGTTTCCCTTTAACCTGCATGAGTTTCTAGCTGTTTCTTATCGAGTAGAATATATAAAGCCATTTTGCTTAACGTAGACTAGGCATGCTGGGAAACATTTTTGAAGTTTATTTGTCCGGGGTTTGACAAATTAGTTTCTGAAATTCACAGCACAGAAAAAAATACAATAAAAATACAACAAAATTCAATAAAGCAGCATCATATTTCTTCAGTGTCCCACTTACTGAGAGTAATTAAATTAAAAATACACCCCTGTGAAAACTATGAACACTTCCAGAAGGGATCATTTTTTTTGTAATTTGAATAAACACTCTTTAAGAGAACAGGCTCAAGAATGATCAAGAATATTATTCTTGACAGCAATTTAATAATTTCACAAGAAAATAGGCACAATTTACACATTTATTTATTTATGCCACCTGAACAAGTACTAAGCAATAAAAAGATCTCTTTAGCACAAGATTTATTTTACACAAGATCAGAATTTATTTTGGTGGGAATTTTTAAACCCTCATACAAATAAAAACACGATGCAATTAAGCAAGATAACAGTAATCAAAAAATAGGTCAAAGTATAAAAATATCTTCACATGCTTTGCTTGACAATCTGTGCATTGTTCATTAGCAGTGTTTGAGTCTAGCTACAATAATGTGTACTGTACTATTATAGTCAACAGCTTTTTTCCACTAAATATGGCACAAATATTTAAAATAACTGCTGTTCACATACTCTTAAGCTGCTGGTTTAGTAGTCATATCATTACCTCCCTCTTGTAAACACTTTGATTTTACCACAACATATCGCGCATTGAATTCTTGTGAGTGAGTTTTTAAAGCTTATCTTCCCACATTGTGATGTGTCAATATCACATGAAATCTTGTGAAAAGTTAAAACAGTCAGAAGTGGGATCAACCACAGCTAACCAGCGGTTAATGTAGTGTAATTACTCTAAAACCCAGCTGAGGTCACTGTGGTGTTGCAAGTGATTTCTAGTTTTTATAGTTTATATTCATATTTTGTTCTTTGGAGCCACCTCTGCATTACCATTTAAACAAATGTTTGGGTAAAACGAGATCACTGCTACTCATTCAGGACACAATGAATTCCTGAACTCAGCCGTCCTGTGACTATAAGGTGCAAGAGCATAAAAAAAAGATGGCAGACAATATTAACTAAACACTTTGTGCAAAAGAACATAAGGAAACACTGCTACAAAGAGTCTGAACGTCAATTAGCACCATCCTGTAAATGTCCTGTAAACATCTATCTATACTGTATTTGTCCATTTCTTTCTTTCTACTCGAGTCGTGTGTTTTATTTTGTTTCAATTTCTCCCCTTATACATCAAATATTTTCGAAGATTAATGCATCAAAAATGTTGATTAAATCTCTTTGTGGCTCTATATTAAACTGTCAGATAAGCCTCCAGCTGATGTTAAACCCGCAGCGGAGCAGGGTTGTAACTATAACTAGGCTACATGATGCCCTTCCCCTGAAGGTGTTGACATTGTTAAGCCAAGTGCCTAATGATTAGTGAAAGGCCATCACACAAAGCAAGCACATATAATAAATGGCTTATCGTATGTTTGAGATTAGTTCACATAGTCTGTTTACATTAGCCTTGAAATGTTTAGTTGTTCTTAACTTGCTCTTAATTCTTATAAATGTGTTTCTGTTGAGGTAAGATCTAAGTAGAATCGCAGTTAAATGTCTCTACTATGAAACTTGTTACTTTGGCCCTGGAACAACTTTTTACTGTCTGTCTTTGGCACTGACAACAACAGACAAACAGTCTTCTTTTCTTTCTCTGCAGTTAAAAGTAAAATGTAGTCACTTACGGTAAACAAATATTATTAGTACATATGTGGGGAGAGGAAGAGTCCACCACATCACACACAAGCAAAAGTGCAAGTCAATGGGGTAACTCTAACAAGACTTATCACTGGAGATAACTAATAGTTGTGTTACTGGGTAAACGTAAAGGTAGTGTTTGTTCAGTGGCTGTGAAGCTGCTGTAGCTTCCACCACATGCTACAATTGCTCAGGCAGCGGAGTAGACAGCCTCATCGGAGTCTGGATCCCTGGTGCTGTCCTCGCTGAGAGGCGAACGGCAGCTCAGGTCTGCAATCCCTGACTCCTGGTCGCTGCCATTGGACAACTTGGACTCAGGTGTTTGGTCGAAGTCTTGAGGCAGGAGGATCAGGCTTTTGTCTGGTGCTTTTGGCTGAGAGGGGCTGCTGGTGATGAAGCCCCCGGTGTAGTCCTGGGGGGTGTTAGCCAGACCGAGGTTATTACTGAGACCCCACGCTGTGGGGCTCTTATCAAAGGTGGTTGCTTTCTTGTGAAAACTCCACCCCTGCTCGTGCTCCAGCTCAGTAATTTTCTATTGAAAATATGTGACCAGAGAAAACACAGTATATTATAGTATACACAGTATATTATTTTTCTGATGAGAAATAAGCTGCAGTGTGGATTTACAGCTGTGTCCTACCTGTTTGTGTGAAGCCAGCTGCTCTTCCAGCTGCTGCGTCTCCTCTTGGATGATCCTCAGGTAATCCTCCACAGACTGTCGAGGGTGCATCCCATGGTCAAAACGGTTGTACAGCCCTCTCCAAAATCTACACAAAACATAAAGAGAAGTTCTTGAGCACACCCCATCTCATCTTAGCGTCTCAAGTTTTCAAGTAAGAATTTCAACAGTTCTGTTTTAGCTGCTGTTAGTTAAAACCTACTTAAAGCAGTAGGGGGCAGTAGACGGCCGGAGGAGCCCCTGACTCCGGCCGTGGTCTGGTCTGTACAGCGGATTGATGTAGTCTGCGCGGTTTGTCCATAGATAACTCCACAATGAATGAGTCTTCTCACTTACTCTGTATGAGATTCAGTGGCAGTCGAGGAATAAAGGAGATGAAACAAAGATAATGATTTAGAGTACGCTATTTATGTTTCTACTGCTTAACTGATCTCTATTTGCCTCAGTTCGGTAATGTAATATACAACTTTCTCCTCAGTAATCCCTCCTCTTGCAGACCAGATGTCTGTGCTGTGAAAAGGAAAAAAAACTAATGGTGACCGTGGGTTTAAATCTCACCCCAGCTCTATCTTCTCCCGCTGGTTGTTGCCAATGAAGTTGCCGTACTGGCAGGAGTAGACATGGCTGTGAATGGTGATGAGGAACCTCTCATTGAACTCAAAGGCACAGGGGAACTGTTCCATCAGCTGCCACACACACTCCAGAAACTGATCAATCACGGGAGACACCTCTTTAGGGTCTCCGACCAGCTGGTTGCATCTGGAGAAAAAGGTGAGAACAGGTCAGAAATAATAATAATAATATGGCATTGTATGCCCTAAAAATAAGGTTTCATAGACAAACCTGTGAGAGAACTTGTGTCCAAATGACAGCCAGTCTTTCTCAATGAGAACCTAAGTGCAGAAAAAACATTAAAAACTTAAGTTTATGCACATGTTGAATTGCAGTAATAGTAATTGCAGTAGGCAATTCCCAAAAGCAGGCCTCTGTGATATATTTACTTTCCAATAGGAACTCTTACTGGATTCCAACTTAGCCTGAGCAAATCCTTCTGATCAAAGACACAGACCTCATGATCCCAGTATGGATATAACAGACTGTAACAAGATACGTCTGGTGTACCGGATGGTTATGTGACATTCACAGTGCTACCTCTGACATGAAATCCAACACTGCACATACAAAAGCGCAAATGAAATATCTACCATGAATCCTCGAAGAGTCCTGTAGTAGGGATCCAGCAGCACACAGGCCACAGAACACACCTGGGCAGTTCGGTCCCAACCATCTGAACAGTGGACCAGGACACTGACACCCTCCTCTGCAACAGCCTGCACGCACACACGCACGCACGTGTGTTAAATGAGGACATATTATTACTGAGCTGTCGTGATTTTACCTTTTAAAACCTACAGTAAGATGAAGGAATCAAAACATGCACCACGGAATAATCAAGGTGGCTTATAAACTGCTGCTGGAGTTTAGGGAACCACATGACGTTTATTGCAGGTGTATAGTGTTTGTGTGATTATTGTCTCATGTTCCTGTTCATATCTGCTTAGAGAAGTCTGCTGCAGTTAGCTACTGTTTGCTGTTGTATGAGTAGTTATAAACTCTGGCTACAGTTATGCTGCTGTTGTATGTTTTTATCTAACATTTTGGTCACTCCACTTTTATTTACCAAGGATTTATTGCAGGGCTGCGATTCATTCAGCTGCAACAGTGTTGGGAGTAATGAACCACATTAATTACACTAGAAGCTTAACTACATTTTGCAGCATCCCGTTGGCTGTTTTACTTTCTTATAGGAGATGGGGTTGTTTTGTTTTGGACAGGTTTAGCTCTCACAGATATTACAGGAAGTCTGCTCACCTGTGAAAATATCTGGCTATAGTTTGTAATGTACTGAATCTGAATTAGTAAAACTACATATGAACATACTGTGTATTCATTATTGCTAATGAAAATAATGTTCAGAAGTTGTTGAATGCTATATATTAGAAATTACCTGGCTAACTGAATAATCCTGCTCAGTACAACGCCCCCCACCTGAACTCTAGTTTCTGATAGGCAGGTGTCTGACAGAAAAAACAAGGCCAACATTCATGAACTTTCCCATGAATAGTGGGAGATTTTATTTTTTAGTTTATATATGACCTGAGAACAAGTAGGCACATTTGCACCAAACTGAATTGAGTGTCATTTTTGGATGGAATACAACATTTTCATTATCTCATCTCACATATACACAGTCAATTTGATCATTTTAATAAACTTTTTTTAGTTAGTTAAACTATTATTTCTTTCTAGAGTAGTTTGTCCATCAAGTAATTGCTATTTATGTTTTCAAAGCAGCTTCTCTAAAACTGACAGTTGTTGTTTTATGTATGATACCTCGTCTCTGACAGACAGACAGACAATATCTGTATCACACATAGAAACTCGTGATACAACACACACACACACACACACACACACACACACACACACACACACACACACACACACACACACACACACACACA
>JAUYWH010000002.1:5187367-5231232 GCA_034779795.1 Ctenopoma multispine
CACACACACACACACACACACACACACACACACACACACACACACACACACACACACACACACACACACACAGATACTTCTAACTTAATATTAAATGCAGTGAAGAGGCAGACAGCAGGGATTAACCTCCAGACTGACCTTGGCGATGAAGATGCCTGCATCCAAAATAGCTTTGATGTGCTTTAGCCAGCCTGAGCTCTCCAGACCCTCCAGGAAGTCAGACATGGAGGGGGAACGCAGCTCACACACTGTAACCACAACACAGCTGTCTCACTGACAGGAAACCTGGAGCATACCTGATCATTGGACTTTATTAAACCACATTCACTTTCGCATCACTAGTAAGATCTGTGACAATGAATTTCTAAGGGAATTTGAGCATAACATGAGAAGATATGGGTCACAGAAATCTATTTTGTTTTTCAAAAACAATCTCCTGCCTCTCATGTGATTGTTCATTTGGACGCCAATCAAGTTTTTTTAGTCACGCTACAGACATGGCTGCAGGGATGGAAATGCCAGTCTGTCAAGAGAGTCCATCACTTTAGTCTAGATTCCAATAACAACTACTGGGTGATGTTGCCATGTGATGCACTTACAGTATATTCTTGGTTCCTCTGGTTCTAATCGAAATGATTTACTGAAACTAATTTTCCATCGAGCACCAGAGTCAGGCCAACATATTCAGAGACAAATCTGCAGCCAACAGATGTATTTGAGCAAAGCTTGAAATTAAGGTTGAAAAGTATTAACAATGGTGAAAGATGAACCATCGTCAGGTCACATTTTCAGTACATTTAATACCTTGGTACATGAAGCACAGATAACACTTAACTGTACTTTGTGTTTCTGTTAGCATGCTTTATGTTGCGTGTTGTGTAAAGAACTACTGTGCCTAATTATAGCCTCGCGAAGCTGCTTGCATGACTGTACACTATTAGTCTTAATAAAGTGTATTTTAAAATATGAATGTAACACAAAGCGATGACCAAACACAATAACACAGGCAAGGCAGAAAATTAAATACAGCTCCATTTCTGTACCATAAGGTCTACTGTACTATCTTGTTCAACTGAGTTCACCCATAAATATTTCATAAGTTCACTGAGGGGCAGAAGCAGCGACATGAACCAGTTTCTCCACAGCTGCCATTTCATTTGCTGAAGACAATTTATCACATTAACGCTCATAACTCAGACACGTTCAGATAAAGGTGTTGACAGAGGTGACAAAGTGGTTTTGCTGACACTACATCCGTTTGCTGACCTGTAAATGTGCTCTACAGCCACTAACAGGAGAGGACAGGTGAACAGGTTCATTCGACCTCTGGTTTTATAACATTTATTAGAGCGCACTTCCATTTAGAAGAAATGCTTGAGCTAATCCCGCCAGGTAGGGGGTTCTTCTAAATCTTAATCAAGTATGCAACTGAGAGTCAGGCTGACTCTGAAATACAGGCGCTTTCCATAGCATTTAAAGACTTCCCTCATGCTGCCAGGGGGCAAAGAGTTATCACAACTGAGAACAGCTATAACTTTTCAGACTTGAAATCACATCATTCTCACGCCCTTTCTCTCTCTCTTTGGGGAATAAGGTCCCGGATTGTCCACTCCAGGAAACCAAAATAGCTCAGAAATAAAATCCAGATGGATTCAAAGTCTTCCTAGGAGCACCCCTGCACAATACCCAGAAATTCTCCTGTGGACTAATTTGAGGCCTGATTGCAGCACAGTCCAGTCTGCATGAGTGCACATGAAAAGCCGCAGGGGCAGCATGGGGTCCCAGCTCTGCTGCAGTAATGTGAAGAAGCAGCAGATTTTCAAACAGACAACGCCAAAAAAATATCCATATCATTTCACAAATACTGTTGTGGTGAAACATTTTTGAAGCATTTTGTGGCCTCCAAACTGTTTCTACACTTAAAAAAAAATGTGAGAAATAATCTTAGGAAGACATGATAATTACCTTCTAGCATTTTTTGTTGGCTGTTTCTTATAACGTGGATGTTTTCGATGCCGATGAACTGGAATTTAATGTTGGAATAATTGTCTTCATTTTCATAACCTTTTCCCGCAGCTCGGTTTGCGATGGCATTCAACTACAAAGACATATGATTAAAAAAGGGCGTTATATAATACTGATCATGTATCTGAGTCTTTTGCTGTGAGCACATCCAGCTGGCAAAACGCAGCATGGAAAATAAAGCCCATCTGAACATACAGAACAGTACTGTAAGACTTGTATTTTCACAGGCTGTTCCTTAAGCACAAAGGGCTCACCTTAGGCCTGGTGTCCACCACATACATGAAGTCACTGCGGGGATTGGACCTCAGGATGGCCTCTAGCATCTGCTCATCCTCCAGGCAGCGAGCGCTGAAACCTGACAGGGGCTGGCTGCTTCGGCAGATGGCAGCCTGGGAGGAGGTAAGAGGCACTCAGGCTTCATGAAGGAATGTTTCCCCCCCTATCTGATTTTTAAGTGAATTATTACTTTACACGACATTTAGAACAAATAAATCCAATATGTGAGAATCAGCGTGAAGTCAAATGAAGTACATTTCTTTCCCTGCATGTTCAATTTAAATTAAACATCATAACTTCTCAAATTTCCATTTAAAAGCCACAAGGGAAAGAAGCAAAGATTGTTTTGTGATTCTCCCCTCTGACTCATGAAACAGAGTGGAGCCCCTTTGTACGAACTGAGCTCCACACACAGGACCAACAATCCTGGGAAGCTGACCTCACACACATAAAGCACTCCAACTGTCCAGTCGAGGAGTATTCAGACAAATTAGAGCTTGATTCAGTTACATGGCTTTTATAAACACGAAGAACTATTGATGAATTAAAGGTGAGGGTAACTATTCAAGTGGGGATGTTCGATATTGGCTTTTTTACCGATATCTGATATACCGATGTTGTCTAACTCTTAATATCCGATACAGATATAAACCGATACCAATATATGTGGGGTCGCCCCTCATAAAAAAAAAGAAAAACTAAATCATTTTAGGTAACTAACATCACATATCACCTAACATGCATTCTTAAACTTTAAACATTATTGCATGGTGTGCCAAACAAACAAAAATATCTCCAAAACTCTACATCGGATTTGCAATATTTTGAGTTTGATATATAAGAGTTTGAAGAGTTTGATGTATAACATGTGCATGGTATGTAAAAGTTGTGTCATTAAAAGAGTATAAGTCAATACCAATATTTTCTGATATTATATTTGAATGCCGATAACGGCCGATAATATCAGACATCCCTATATTCAAGTCTTGATTTACTTGCAGAAGTGGCACATCAGCTGCTTAATTCAGGAGAGACCCCACGATACGATATTATCACAATACTTAACTCACGATACGATATTATTGCGATTTTAAATGTTCTGCGATATGCTAAGTATTGCGATACAATATATTGTGAATTATGTCCATAAAGGTAAACATTGTCAAAATACATTTAATCTAGTAAAAAAGTCCTCACTTCAATCATTTTTATTGCTGACAAACTGTCTGTATTACAGTTTATTCCAGCTCAACTGAATGCAGAAATGTGGACTACTGTGCGATTACAGTTATTTTGAACACTCAAAAGTTTGATTTGTATTTCAAATTTGTGTATACAAAATATCAATACTTAGTGTCCCTGTATCGATACAATATCACCACGCAAAAATATTGCGATACTATGCTGTATCAATTTTTCCCCCACCCTTAATAATCAGCTGAACAGGAGCTGTAGACTTTGACAAGGACACGCCTGCCTCCTTGAGAGGGTTCTTGACTTAACTAGATGTTGTGAAAAGGTTTTTCTTTACAATAGACAGAGATTTGCGGTCTTCCACTTTAGTTCTCTTCCATAGTCATCCAGGCCTTTTACTGTTGCTGAGCTGCCACTTAATTCCTTCTCTTTAAGAAAGTTTCAAACTCTCATTTTGGTCGCTGCCAGCGTGTTTGACATCTCTTTCTGGCTGGATTTTGTTTTGCCTTATTATGACCTCCTTCACTTGTATGGAAACTTCTTTGGACCTCATGTTGAGAGTTCCAGTGAACCTCTAACAAATGCTAATGTAATACTTAGAAGCACATCCAGGCCTTTTATCTGCTTGATTAGTCATGGAGTAAAATGAGTAACTGCTTGAAAGGTATTTTATCAATTTATGAGCCCCTCAAAATGAGGGCGTGTGTGTATGAAAATGCCTGTAATTCCCGAATGCTTAGAAGCACACTTTTTTCACACATCTTAAATTGAAGCTGAAAGTCTTGACTCACATGTTGAGTGTTTCATTTCTCACAAATTCACTGGGGTGGTGCAAAGAGAACAAATGCCAAAACAAATCGGTTCTTTTTTTTGGACCTATGTACAGATGGAAAATTGAATGGGAAAAAAAGCACTGATAAGCATTTACTGCCTATCAGTTAAAAATGGCAAACCAATAGCGAAATGGTACCAATAACTCAACAGCAGTGACACAAAGTTATTTTGAGAGTTTGTGACTTTCTGGCTTTTTGTGAAACAAAACCGTTTGGCTGCATGAAAAGGGAGGGCAGTGCTGAGAATGACCAGTGTCAGTGACCTGGGTCACAAGTCATTTTGGCAACAAAGCTGGCCAAGAAAAGCAATAAAAACACGACATTTTACATCCTAATACACAACCTCACATCTATTTTGATAGGTTTTCCCGTAACAAGCTTCATTCCGTTGCTGCACAGGGTCTGAGTTAGACAAATTTATTCTCTTAGTGCTGTGACAGTCTCTAATCGCTGACAGAGTTTGAGAAACATGGATACTTCATGTCACTCGAGTTACAACAGAAAACATACGGAAAATTAGGAGACAAATGTATATAATAAACTCACATGATTTTCCTTGGAGTAGTACGACAGAGTGGGAAATCTGCCTCTGCTTCTGAACTTGGAGCTCCCCACTATAACTGGAGGTGTGGCTGACTCGGGCACAAACAGGTCAGCCGGGTAAGTGGCACTCACCTTTGAAAACAACGTAACACAACTGCAGTTACCATATTAGGATGAAAAAAAATAATAATACAACTGGTCAATACACTGACCTCATAGTGTCGGTTGACAGGGGAGAGTTTCCACAGAGAGTTTGGCAGTCCCATTCTGCTGTAATCAGCCTTGAAGTCCAAGAAGTCCCATTCCCTCTGCCTCTCGTCCTCATCAATGTTAGGCTTGAAGCAGAAGCAATACAGCTCCGCGTAACTCTCTGCAAGGCATAACACGTCCTAAAGTCTGATGAGCAAAACCTCCAATTTGTACCAAGCTGCACATATGTGCTGCAAAAGCAGGGCAGATGTCTAGAGGCTCACATGTACAAGAACATCCACCAAACTGACCTGCTGACCTGACAGCACAGCTCACCTGGCTGGGAGAGACGCTGCAGGGACAGGTGAACGTCGTGGCATTCCCGCTCTCCGGGGATGACGAAATGAAGGACCTGGAAGTTCTTACAGCGCACGAGCAGAGGACATCCTAAGGCTGCAGCAGCCCGTTTCTCCACACTGCACACCAAACTGTGAAGCACCTGACAGGATAAACAGGGGGGGCAACATGTGCCTTTTATCACACGCTTCCCGTTGCAGACACAGTGAACATGATGAATGGGTGCAAACGATCACTTAAGAACATGAACATAGAAAAAACATTATCCTCCTAATATCTAACCGCTTTCTGCTCCTTTGAGGTGATGCCTACCCATGTTTCACTGCGCACTCCGGCCTCAGTCTCTACAAAGATGGTGTGTGTGGCTGTCAGGTAGAGGATCCCCACCCTGCTCCTCCTGGAAGAGACTCTGTCAAGTAGCCGGACATTCTCGATCTGCAGGAGGAAGAACAGCATCAAACAGCCTCATTCACATGGCTGTGACACAGCTGTACACGTGTGTTAAGCACCCTGACACACACAAACAGCTGACAGCAGCAGGAGGACACTCAGGCCGCCTACGTGGCCGGCACAACACACAACACACAACACACATCCTTTAAATGAAACCCGTGCGACTGTTTAATGATCTCATTTCAACTCTGCGCACACGACAGTTGTTGTTGTTGTCGCCGAGGAGTGTGTGTGTGTGTGTGTGTGTGTGTGTGTGGAGGCACAGTGCGGACGTGGAGCTGATCACTGCAGTCAAATCCGCGGTTACCTTTGGTAGTCGGATGTGCTCCATCAGCAGCTGAGAGATGAGCTGCAGCCTCCTGCGACGGAACCTGTCAGCGAACAAGTGCTAACAGTGCAGCATGTGTACAAAAGTGTGACAGTGTGCTGTGGTTTTAGCTTAAATGGTTAATGCACAGGTAAGTCCTGCCATTACACTGCGCCTGCCTCATCTGTCCTCATGAGGGCTGCGCCGCAGGGTCCTAAAGTCCGCACGCTTCAGAGCTGCAGCCCGAGTAAAATGCTGAGATTCAAGATTCAAAAAACTTTATTATCAATGAAATAACAATAACAAGCAAAAACTGTTGTCCTCTGCGTTTAATAATAATAAAAAAAACTTGAATCACTTGCAAACGTTTGAATTAAAAGGGCAGATTTATTTTAGTTTTCACATTAGAACAAATCTTTCTTTAAAGTGTTAAGTGGATATTAACAGATGAAGTGAGTGATTGACTGATGAGCTACTTTAAAAATATCCAGTGATGTTAAGAGTAACTTTAAGAAAAATAAAGCTCATAGGTTTGTGATGATAAATGGTGATTCTGGTGTTCAGATGTCAAATGAAGACACAGGTTTACCTGCTCAACCACCACCTGAGCTTCTGTTTGCATGTCTCAGTCTGCAGACGTGTTTAAAACTAGGAGATCCACTGACAGAGAGCTTTCACAGTGATGGAGAGATTTTACTGATGAGAGTTAATAAGATCTGGGGTGGGGTTGGGGGAGTTCTTCAAAACTAACTGAATCGAAGTAAACGCTTGGACAAATTGTTACTAACATGATAAACCTTGCTTGATCAGTAGTTGTGAGCAGTGTCTGTGAATTTGTGTTTAATCCATGATGCCCTGACACTGTCAGTGTAATCGAGCTACCTGAGTAATGGAGCTGACACTGGTATTTATTATCTTTTGTTTTTGTCATCTATACCTCCTAAATCGAAAGCCAGAAATGGCCACCGTGCCTCTGAGCATCTTTACTCTGAAAACAGCAAAGCCCCTGCTCAGCTGCACATGTGTTTTTACTTATTCTGTCTGATTAGAGCTGCTGAAGTTCATGTTGGGTGAAACTTTGCTGGGAATTATGATCTCATTAAAATGTTTTAATATGAATGATAAAGGAGGACGTCACACATTAACATGTAGAGAAGATGTAAGTGGAAACACTTGGGTGTGTGGGTGTAACATGGTTGTTACTTACGCACTGATAAGAAAAAACTAAATCTTACATTTACACTGAGACAAAAAAAACAAACTTCCAGGCATGAAATGAGTCTCTGTACTTATGCAACACTTCCTAATGTGCATGACACCAAAGTCAGAACTGGTTTAATTTCTTCAACCAAACCACATGTTCAGGGGTGTATCACAAATTAAGCCAGCAGAGAGTTTACCAGTGTTTCAAGGATATGGGATACACTGTCATACAGTCACAGCAGGAACATGCAGAAGAGGGGACCCGGGGGCTCAAGCCCATGCACTATTCCCAAGTTAATTAAAGGTGCCCCCTCATGATGAATTAATCCTCTGTGGTCTTCTTCAACTTCTTCATGTGTTATTTAAATATTTGGATTTCTTAAACATTTTATGAAGTTAACACCTGTGCAGATATTTAATGTTTGCATATTTGAGTTCGTGGTATGGGGGCCAGATTATGCATATCTGCTATTTTCTGAGAACCATGCTATACACATAAGTAAGCTAATGTTTTGATGGAGAACCATGAAATAATGCAGGATGTACTGTGTGTTATCATGTATACAACCAGCTGCACCCATGAATAATTGACAGCTCTCTATTGCACTGTCACACATCCACTGGGCCCGTTTACATGCACACAAAAAATCAGATCATTATCCGATTTCTGGAGATATCAGATTATTAGGTGATCATGTAAACAGCATTATCTGATAGGCTTTATCAGATAACGGAAGTTATCTGATTATAATAAATCAGATAAAGACACCTGGATTTCTCCCCAGTACTCTGATGTCTTAATGCATGTTAATCTGATTTATTTAGATTTTTTACATCTGCACATGTGTAAAAAGACAAAAAAAAGCGACTTAGTCATGTTGTGAGCGGAAAACAAGAAACAACAGACGGTGCAGATCGCTGTATGAAAGCCGTTGTTTTCTCCTCATGGAGAATGAACGAAGGACAGCTGCAGCATGTAGCCTATTTGGCAGCCTGTTAGCTTTCAAATTAAACCATAGACGTTGCCATGTTTCACAAGACAAGACCAGATGTTTTGAAAATAACAGAAAGTTTGAGTCTTGCGTTGTGTACGTATGTGCATACGTACACTGAAAGAAAACCGATAATGCGCTGAAACATCTGGGTTTTTCAATTATCACATTTCTGAATTATATCTGACTTTTTCTGTTCATGTAAACGGGCCCATTGTCTGCAGCACCCCCCCCCCCCATAGAGTCAGATAAAATCTATTTATCACTTACTGTACATACATAACACTGAATATTAATGTGTATTTATTTACTGTTGTTAGTGCACTGTCTTGTATCTTGTTTTTGCTCTTGTATTTTGTGGTACTGCACAGTTGCTTTGTTTTGCTTCTTTCTTTCTTTCTTACTCTGTGAGTCACTAGAGAGACACCATCAGCTGGAGCCAAATTCCTTATAAGCACTTGAGCATACATGGCCACTAAGTCTGATTCTCATTCTGATTCTGATCTCTTCCACCTCCTCTTATGTGTTGTTTCCTGTAGTAATAAAACACCACACACTATAAAACCACATATTGCACTGAAGACAACATAGTTTGTTAGATTTCTACACCTAAATAGCTCTGTACTAATAGCTGATAGATGCCCCTTTTTCAGTCTGTGCCCCTGAGAAACTATCTGCACGTTAAACTGTGTAAAACCTTATAATTAATTTAGAAGGAATAAAACATTTGACTGTTCAATGAATATTAAAACACAATTGAATTCTCATAATATCACATGAATCAGGCATTTAACCTAATTAACATGAACCCGATTGCGATGACTGTCAGATCAGATGATCTGATCCGTCTGATATTGATGAGCTGATCTGTTTTATTTCTGGTAGGATCAATTACCTCATAGAAAAGATGTGGAATTCACTTTTGGAAAAGTCAGTGTATCCCGAGGGAAACTCAGAGACCACAAATAACCCACAGGCCAAAAGATTGTTGGACATCACAGATTAAATTTAAAAGAATCTGTTACATTTGCCAAATGTGTTGAAACCAAATTATATAGTATTTTATTCCAAGACTGAAACTATTGTACACTGACCAACATGCAAGCATGTTGGCCACTAAAGTTTCTTAAACTTTGAAAAGTCATGGTATAAGTCAGTTTTTCAAAATAGTCATTACATTACACACAAAAACTGCAAGTACCTACAAGTACTGTACTCTGACCTAGATAGATACAATAAATCACTTTTAGCTGAGCAGGAAGAGGGAGTCCTCACTGCTGACAATTAAAACATTCGTAGATAATGCTCATCCTCCTACCTAATAAAAAGATCTAAGAGCAGCTCAGTCTCAGGACTCTTCCTAAAATGTAATATGAAGAGGGTTTGTGCCTTTATGTTCAATTTGAGAGGAACAACATTAATACCATCGTTCATACTAGTCCTCTGAACACATGAACCTATTTTGATACTTTACTTTAAACCTTTCCACTGAAGACAGAGAGCGAGCACTTGTCCATTACCCCGCGTTATGTTAACGCGCAGTGTACTGTTACATCCAGTTAGCAGAGGTCATCCACATAACCCTGCTGTTTTTGTCAAACGAAGGTCTTCGTCTCTTCTGGACCCAGTGACTGTTGTTTTTAATCTAGAGGGTCACTCTTACTGACTTGATTCTACTTGCAGCTGTTGTCTGCTTTATCAGTAATTGTTCACTTTAACATTTCCTGGTGACAGCAGTGTTAACTGGAGCGAACAGTCCACAAGGCAAACACCACTCAATCTGTTGACCATATCCATATCCACTTTTTTGAAGCTAGGTCACTCAGCCATTGGAGGGCAAATGCATTCAATTGGCTTCACACAATTAGCGCAGGTCAACAATGAAATACGGTGAGCCAGTGACTCCTTTCCATGCTTTCCATGGTTACGGTGATGACCTGCATGTGCATGTGAAAACACTTAATGCCCATTCCAAAACCAAGTGTTTGTGTGGTCCAGGAGGATATAATGACATTAGTACAAAGTTATTTCTAAGACTATTGCTCAAAAAAGGGAAATAGTTGGGATTTAGCGCTATATAAATGGTATTGGTATGGAGTGAATGTTGGTAATTGTGTTTAATTCATTTTTTAAACTGTTTTAGCTTGAATAATTTGATTTGTCATATTGTCCTTATTGTGCTATCGTGACTTGGTGAATTTGTGTTAAGTCTGATACTGTGCATATATTTAGGTTCTACTCTGTCTGTGTGTGTGTGTGTGTGTGTGTCTGTGTGTGTGTGTTAAGGACAAACAGCCAGCATGGACAGGAGTGTCTCCAGTCTGCCCAGCACTAAGAAAAGCATTTGCTTTCTCATCAGCATGCAGGTCAGATAATCAGCTCCTTCAGCCAGGGTCTGGTGGGCGATTGGCCACGATATTTGGCTGCTTGGCTGGATGGACAAACTGAGACAGAGCTGGCTGCTGTCATGCTCTTGAATCTTTGGTCTGTGGGTTGGACGGTGTTTCTAGGGGCCAGCTGCCACCTTCCCACTGAGGTCTTAGGCTGGTTTGAGCTGGTCTTGGCAGAAACACTCTCCACTGCAAACTCAACTTTAGTTGTAATTCGCAGGCAGTGTTTGGTAAAAAAAAAAAAGTGACTTCAGGTTTGAGCTGCTGGAGTGAAAAAAAGTGACTTTTTTTTTTCACTCCAGCAGCTCAAACCTGTAGTTGACGTTTGTGTGGAAATGCCAGGCTTTTGGTTGTGTACCACAGTGAGCTATGCTATTGATTTTGCAATGCCCATGGGTTCAATAGCTCAGGGAACATTGAGCAATACCTGCCTTCCATTAGGAGGACTTAACCCCCCAGCAGTGTTGCTTGTGCACCCTTCATTGACCAATCAGCACCCATGCTTTTAGCAGCACTCCTGTGGGCTGCACTGGGTAAACACAAGAGTCTGCCTCAATGTTTGTCAATGCCAGTTGCCTAACCATTTATCAGTAGTCGGTAAGCATCTGGGCAGCTGGGATCTATTTGACCTGAGTGTGCATTAGAAATCACTGATTCTGTAGTCAAAAGTTCTCCTTCTCTGTTCTCTCTGATTTCAGGATGGGAGTTTGTGTTGCTCTGTGCCTCAGAGTAATACTCCCTAAAACTGCAATCATAGAGGTGAAGTGCACCCCCACCTTAAATCCCTGGGGTCCTCTCCTCCCGTTGCCTCCCTCCTTAAGGGACGTCACTCCTCTTGCTGCGGTACGACTGGAGGCTGAGTCTAGGGGCAAGGCGAGGGCAGAGCCTATGAAGAAACACTGGGGCCGGGGGGAGGAGTGAACAGGGGAGTACTGCTGTGAACACTGTACATGCCAGCATAGTGAATTAGACTGCAGTTCATGGAATCGCTAGATGTATTTTGACTTTTACCTGTGCTTCTTGTGCTGCTGAACTGCTGAGCCTGCTGAAGAAGAACTGTTGACAGCTTCTTGTTTCTGTGTTTGAGTGTGGACCTGTCATATTCACAGTGTTGTTCAACAGGTAGGTAAGTGTGTGTGTGTGTGTGTGTGTGTGTGTGTGTGTGTGTGGGCAAATGTAACATATTTAACAGTAGAACAACAGTGATTTCAGAGAAATGAATGTGAACATTTTATAGTTCAGATTTTGCAGTAGTTGTGAGTTGTTTGTGACCCAGCAGAGTAATTTTGCTGCAGAGAAATGTTTAGATTTAAAATATGTGCTACACATTGCTGTCACTGTACAATCTGAAATATACATGACTGGAATGTCTAGAATGACATTAAAAATGTACGACCCAACCTACGTCACTACATTTTATACTGCAACTTCCACTTGTCAAAATCCGATTCAGCTCTATGTGATCTCCAGTTTTCATTCACTGAGTTCATGTAGCGTCTATAAAGTGGCCCACATTATCATGTTAATAGACTGTCACATCCAAAACTCTTTTTTCTCTTGTCCTAAAAATACACTGAAATGGTGATCAGTGCACATTTCAATGACTGTCAGTCTGAATTTACGGACGAGAGGATCAAAGTTTAGGTTCAAAGAAAGAAGGAGTGTTAACTTTCAAAGCAAGCTACTAACTACTCACAGAAGACGAGGCTCATTTCATTCCTCTATTATCACATTGTATTCATGCAAACTTTTTAGGCAGCTTCCACAGCAACCCTGTAGATCAGAAAAGACACGTTTAGATACAAGACAATGAGACAAAGGAACCATTGCTGTACCTCCTTCTATCTACACTCCATCTAATTAGTAAAAAATGCTACTGTAATGTCTTTTTTTTTTGGTACCATACTGGGGCATTCACGGTCCACTAATGAAAGCAGCCCTTTGAGTACTTAGGCCTGCACCATAATTCCAAACAATAGATTTGAATGGGACACATACAGTAGGAGCTTTACCGTGCTATAGCATTTGGCAGCATTCCTAAAATGCACGTCATAGTTTGTAGGGTTAACATTCCTCTCAACAGCTCGAACCCACCTTTGTTTGATCCTAATGTGTTATGTAAGTGGCTTTTCAGCATTTATCATGAGAACGAGCTGCACAAACTGTCCAAATGTGAAGCAGTTGGAGTTAAATTGAATTGTGCTCACGGACGTCTGAGATCACAGTTCTTACAAGTCCCGTTAAAAGTTTAAAGAAGTGCAAATAATGCAAGTGATGATTAGATGAACTGTATTAGCTGCACATCTTTCCTTCTCTTTTTCCCTCAGTCAGCAGGTGACAACATGCTGGAGCAGGTTCTGTCATTCGGCCGCTGCTTGGTGCGCAGAAAAGTGGTAGACCTGAGCAGCCTGGAGGACTCCAAGCTGTGCCGCTGCCTGGGAACCATGGACCTCATCGCCCTGGGAGTCGGCAGCACTCTGGGCGCCGGCGTCTACGTCCTCGCTGGTGAAGTGGCCAAAGGTGACTCAGGCCCCAGCATTGTCATCTCCTTTCTAATTGCCGCCCTTGCCTCAGTCATGGCTGGCTTGTGTTATGCTGAGTTTGGCGCCCGAGTCCCCAAAACAGGTTCAGCTTACCTCTACAGTTATGTGACTGTAGGGGAGATATGGGCCTTCATCACTGGTTGGAACCTTATTCTCTCCTACGTGATCGGTAAGTTACTGGCAATCGCAGAGAATAACATGTTATTCAGAGAAGGTAGTGATTCTTCACTGAGCCTCTGCATTTTCTCAGGTACATCGTCAGTTGCCAGAGCATGGAGTGGCACATTTGATGAAATGATAGGAGGACACATAGAGGTTTTCTGTAAAACCTACTTCAGCATGAATTCTCCTGGTTTGGCTCAGTATCCCGACTTCTTCGCTGTCTGCCTGATACTGCTGCTCTCCGGTAAGGCAGAAAATAAAGGATTAATGTCATGAAATTCAAGTAAATATGAGCCAGCAGAGGAAGGATGGAGAGTAGGATCGGTGCATTTTGTTTTAAACAGCCAACTTTTATAAGCCACATCTGGATAACTCACTGAAGAGATGGCAGGATGTATTTGATAAGTGGTTTAAGGGGCAGGGCACATGCACCCCGGAGGCCAGAGTTTTGTTAGCCCACTGGGAGCACATTTTTTCACCCCCTTCCACTTTAAAAACTCCCTGATCATCTCACTAGTCTTCATCTATGTCTTCCCACAGTCACACATAGTCACAGTACAACTACAGTTTCTCTACAACCCCGGGGGCACTGAGAAGCTCCACTGTAGCACTTAAGGGTTTAATGGTGGTTGATGGTGGAGCATTCATTTCCTGTGGTCAAATCGTCACAGTACAAGGATTCAAACTGAATATGTTTTGGTTAAATTCCCTCTTTATGACCCTCGGGCTAAAGCAGAATACATGTGGCTTCATCTGTCGGCGTGCCAACACAATTATTACATTAGGTCAGTTTGACCCAGGAACAATCTGCCAGAGTTTGGTTGTTTTTAAGGGGCCACAGTATCTGTTCATTAAAACCTAATTTAAAAGAGAAAAGCTCCTGTTTTTGTAAAAATCTAAATACGAATAAAGGTTGAACTGTGTCTCTCATCTCTCTCTTTAACTTTATGTGCCATTTTGGGAACACTTAAACAAATCTTAACATTTCCATTTGATTTCCTCGCAGATCTAGAGATTTTACACACTTTACATTAAACATCTCCAACAAACAACAGCATTATTGGTAACCCTGACCTCTGCTGTCTTTGTGCTTGCTCAGGACTTCTGTCGTTTGGGGTGAAAGAGTCGGCATGGGTCAATAAAGTCTTCACTTCAGTCAACGTGCTCGTCCTCCTGTTTGTCATCATCTCCGGCTTCGTCAAAGGAGACATATTCAACTGGGAGATAACTGAAGAGTCTCTCATAAACGTCACCATAGTTAGAAGGTAACAGTGTATGGTTTACATAATTGGTAGTGATTAGTGCTGAATTGGAGATTAGCACCAAACACCATGGGTACAGTAGAGTAGGTCAGCACACACTGTGGTACTGACATACTCGAAAGGTAATTTATCCAACTAACAGCATAACTGCAGCATATCACCTACAGTTTCAGTCCAAGCGTTACTAAATGAGAGTTGACGTGTTTCAGGAACTTGTCGGTGACGGCCAACGTGAGCAGTGATTATGGAGTTGGTGGGTTTATGCCCTACGGCTTCAGTGGGACCTTAGCTGGAGCCGCCACCTGCTTTTATGCTTTTGTTGGATTTGACTGCATTGCAACAACAGGTGACTCTTTGATAGGTTGCGAATTCATGTGATTTAACTTTATCATATGATAAATGTAATAATATTTGTGTGTGTGTGTGTGTGTGTGACAGGTGAGGAAGTGAAGAACCCTCAGAGGGCCATCCCCATCGGCATAGTGGTGTCACTGACCGTGTGCTTCCTGGCGTACTTTGGCGTTTCGGCTGCACTCACACTGATGATGCCTTACTACCTGCTGGATGAGAAGAGTCCTCTGCCCATGGCTTTTGAATATGTGGGGTGGGGACCTGCCAAATATGTGGTTGCTGTGGGTTCACTGTGTGCTCTCTCTACGAGGTAAGCACTGGATTTGTTTTTGCAAAATAAGTTGAGGAGAAAGTATCAATATTCATGGTAGATGAAATGTTGTCAATTCATTATGTCATAGTCATTTAAATGCTAGATTTGTTGTGTGCACATTATAAAAGGTAGATAATAGTGAATGAGGTCTGGTCCACACTATGACTATATCTCTGTCTTGTTACTGGATTGATTGCTGTTGCTAAAGGGGAAGTGTTTAATTCTCTCTTTTTTTAGATACATGCATGACTTCATGATATACTCTTTATAATTAAAGCATTGCAAATAATTTGGCCAAGTGCGTCTCAAAACTATGTATTGGTGTGGCTAAATCCTGTCTTTCTTCCCTGGGGGTGTTTTTCATAAGTTCTTCTTCAGTCCCTGGTGGATGTCAACCACTAACATACCTCATCGTCTTTAGCCATGTTCATATTGTCAAATTTCACTCAGATCAATAAAGTTTTGGATAAGCAGGGATGCCTGTTGCATGTCATGCCCTCTCTTTGCCCTATTTAAAAAATAATCTAATCTAATTTTCCCGCAGAGGAATTTATATCAACTTACATTTATTCATGCAAGTTGATGTAAATGAATCAAAGATGAAAGCAATAAAATGTTGGGACTGTTACCAACAGGAAAGAAAGACACTTGATCACTTGAATCATGCTCTGAAGCTTTGATGTGACTGTAGATGTGTGTGTGTGTGTGTGTGTGTGTGTGTGTGTGTGTGTGTGTATTTGGGGCTCTTGACTAACGTGTTGGTCTTGCATGTCTCTGCTGTCTCATGCAGTCTGCTGGGCTCCATTTTCCCTATGCCTCGTGTAATCTATGCTATGGCAGAGGATGGGGTGCTTTTCAAAGCCTTAGCCCGAATCAATCCTAAGACGAAGACCCCACTTATTGCCACTATGAGCTCCGGTGTAGTAGCAGGTGAGAGCCGGGGTCAGATCACTCCTGCTAATCTTTCTCCACCAATCAGCTGTGAAAGACACAAAGATGCAGATAATCATTTGATTCTTGTCTTCCCTAAATTCCTGATGTGCAGCCACACTGAAATCTCTTTCGCCTCACATTATCCACGTTTAAGGAGACTTCTGTTGTTCTTTCACAGTTGTGCAGGTGTCATGTTTTTTTTCCCAGAGTGCCCTCAGCTTAACCATGAACCCTCTTCTCCCTAGCCTGTTGGGCTCCATGTTCCCTCTGCCGCGCATTCTCTTTGCCATGGCACGAGATGGTATTCTGTTCAAATTTATGTCCAAAGTGAGTAAGCGCCAGTCGCCTGTGGCTGCCACCATGGCGGCAGGTACCACTGCGGGTAAGCTCCTGGGACAAGGACCTCTTCTCATGGGTGTTGTGACATGGACATGTGGGCTTTTAATTTATGTTTTTGCGCACATTGTCAGGTGGTGGTGGGTATCGATTGCATGTTCAGCTTGGTGGTGGTGTTTCCAAAAGCACACGATCAAACCTTTTAACCAGTTATTGTTGTTTCTTTATCTTAAAAACGATCTGTGTCCAACTCTAATTGAATTTAAACACTTAATAAAAAAGAGAATGCATTACTGGACTTATAAGCAATTAACTTATAAGCACCATGTAATTAAGTAACTTTTTAAAATATCTTACTGTGTTTGAGTGCAGTCTAATATCAGTTGAATTTTATTTAGCAACATCAACGATGTAGCCTGAAGAAAGCTCCTTTTCATGACCCCTTCATGATAGATTTAATAATACATATTCCAGAAGATGGTAAAATGTTAACATGCTAAAGATACTGAGCATGGTAAACCTTTCTTTCTAAGTAGAATCCAGGTGTACAGTGCATAGCTACGTCCTGCTTGCTGTTCTCAGGTGTTGGGGCTGTAGGGTGCATGGCCTGGTGAAGTGGCTGGCAGATGTGACCTCATACGAGGGTTCATCACACCACACCACAGGCCGTGTACAGTACTGAACACCTGACAGCCGCGGCCAGGGGATGAGCTCCTTGCTGTTTTTTGTTTTAACATAATGTTGTGAGGCACGGCGGACATACCACTGCTTTGTGTTTGAAGTGTGCTGCTGAGCTCGGTTCCATACCGGAGTCTGGTGCTGAGATACAAGAGAGGGAGCGCCGCAGTGTATCTCACATCAAACAGCACGTAGTATGGAGATAGTTACCACTGTCAGCTCAGGGAAACATTAAGCTGTTGTTTGTTTTCTTTTGTGAAATCATGACTGCATGAAATGTGCTGTAATTTGCATTTGTTCATGCGCATTTGTTGTTTTGTTGGTGCATCTTATAAAATGCTTTTCCATTTTTAATTACATGAACATTACTACTGCACAACTGTACACTTTTTTTATGTGTTTTGTATAAACCCTTGTTCCTGTAATTAGAATTGTTTTATAATTTTAAAGGTGAAAATGTGTGTGTTCATCATATCTTTTCTGCTTGCTGTAGCTATCATGGCTTTCCTGTTTGACCTGAAAGCTCTGGTTGACATGATGTCCATTGGTACTCTGCTGGCCTACTCGCTGGTTGCTGCGTGTGTACTGATACTCAGGTGGGTAGATTTGTTGAAAATAACTTGTAAAAATATAACTTGAAGAAAAACCTGTTTATGCAACTTTGCGAAACAGTGCTCGCTAACAGCTTTTCCAAAAGCCACAGGTATGATTAACTAGTGTGCCAAATGTACTCTAAACATCATGTTGTTGCATCACACTGGTGATGTAAGAGCTGTGAATACTCTCATTGTGTGTATGTGGAGCAGCTACTTGCTCTTTAAATCACGCCAAGGTGACTCATGACCGCAACCACAGTAAACACAGACACACTGTTCCTTTAACCTGAATTTATAGACCTTAATGGGTTTGTGAAGTAAATACTTTGACAACATAAATGGTTTGTGGCTAGAAACAGCAGAGCAGCTTTTCTGGCTTTATACTCTGATGAACTGCAGAAGTAAGACGTCCTACTTTTAATGCCTCGGTCCTCCAGGTACCAGCCTGATGGAGCTCTGGAGCGGCGACCGGGTACCAGTGAGAGGGACTACCTGTCTTCTGAGGAGGGCGAGTCGGACCTGACAGAGTCAGAGTCTCACCTGAACATGCTGAAGAGTGGAAGCTCCACCCTGCAGGCTGTGCTGCACCCTCCTGCCTCCCCCTCTGAGCATTCCTCCAGTGTGGTCAACATGTCTATCTGCGTGCTAGGTAGGCAGGCCAGGTTAACAGTGTTCACTCGTGCTCTGTCTGGTGTTGGTTAATGAGTGAGGATTGAGTGTGTCGTCTCACACCACAGTGCTGCTAGTGTGCGTGGTCAGCTATCTCACCACGTACCATGTCAACTCCATCCTCGGTATGGAGCTGTGGGTCCTGGCATTGCTGTCCGCATGTGTCCTCCTCTTCTCTGGCTGTGTCTTCATGGTGTGCAGGCAGCCCCAGACGAGCAAGAAAGTCTCCTTTATGGTGCGTAGCAGCTCAATAGTTCATCATGTGTCACTAAGTCCTAACAAAGTTATGTTAAGCTGATCCCACACACCAAACCTGATGGCAGATTTTATGACTGCTGCCTTTCCAGGTTCCTCTTCTGCCTTTCCTGCCCATTCTGAGTATATTTGTTAATATTTACCTCATGGTTCAGCTGAGTGGAGATACCTGGGTACGGTTCTCTGTGTGGATGGCTGTGGGTAAGTTTCTGTTAACAGCAGGTACCAGCAATTACCAATTATATTTTCTTAATACTAGTTGAGGAAGTATGCCTGTTTCACTCTAATGGTATTTGCTGGGGCCTGGTAAAAAATATCTATTAATAACTCTTGCTTTTAGTTCAGCTGGTATGTTTTTGGTATATCATATCTCTTCTCTCAGGTTTCCTCATCTACTTCGGCTACGGCATTTGGCACAGTGCGGAGCGCCAGCGCCAGCGCCAGCTCCAGGGTCTTTTAAACAGCAGCAGCACCAAGGAAAACAGCAACAACAGCAGGGAGAAACAGGCTGGCACGGATGCAGTGGGAAAAGACCAGGAGCGTTTCATCTGCCCGGAAAAGACCAGCCAGTGTTGAAGTGTGTAAACTCATTTACAGACTCTGAGGCAACAGATGCATAAAAGCACACAGCTCTGCCTTAATGCATCTGTATATAAAGCTTCACCGTATGTGCTTCAGCCACGAGCACATTCAGTCTGCAAAGGCAGTGTCAGTATTCTGTATCAGCGGTCACATGACAGCGAGCCGATCTGTTGCTATGATGGGACCACATCCCATAGGTCACATTGTGCTTCACGGAAAGCACGGAGGCAGAATTGAAGGGACAGGTAACACACTGGAGAGTGGTCATCAACGAAAACACTGAAGCAGTCGACGAAAGGCTGCAGCAAAGCTTTCCTCCTTCATTATGGACTGAAGTTTTTAGTGCATGACACATTGTCCTCTCTGTTCCGTTTTAAGCAGGTTTGTACAGGTGAGTTTCTAAATGTAAAATCTTTAAATTTGTGGCTTTTTTAAATAATGGTTCAGAATATTATTCGATGTTATTGTGTTAGTTTGTGGGGAAGAGCAGTCAGTGTTCAGTGATATATGCTTCATGCTGAAAAAGGGTTAAAGATGTGTTTTCCATAAACGACTTTTCCTATAATTTAGAAATATGTTGTGCATAATTGTTACATAATGTGAAACTGTACTTTCTGTATGAATATATATCATATATACACTGCCACATCTAGACTAATGTATCACATAATTCTGTAGGCACTTAACATGTCATTACTTGACTTCATGTCAGTGACTTGAAAGTAGGTCAAATGCTGGTGGAAAATTTCTGTATCTACCGATTCTGTAGATATTAGGTAACAAATCACATCGATCTTTACTGTAGATATTAAGGTGTGTGTGTAGCTGTTGTGGTGGTATTATTCAGCACAGGTTTGCTTTTATTTTTACTTTGATGTATTATGTCTATGATCTGAATAGCAATATTGTTATTTCATACATACAGTAGCTCTACTTTCTTTTTCATCGTGTATCTTTCTGTATTGTTCTTTTTAGGCTTTGGGAAGCTGCCAGTGTTTTTCTTGAATAAGGCTCAGTGAGTTCTAGTTTACAGTAGGAGCGTGTTTCCTGTGTGGTCTTTCACCTGTACTGACAGTGTTGTCGTTAATCCTTCTGTGTCTGCTACTGTGCGATGTTTTGACAGTTTGAGACATGTCGTTAATATAACTCTGAAATGATCGTCTCTTAACCAGATTCGTCACAAGTTGAAGTATTAATTAAGAAAAAGGTTTTTCTTGCCACATGTTAATTGCAGCAGGCATTTTTCCAGGTTTCTCTGTGTTCTATTTCAAAGACTGGGGACAAGCCGGTGTTATGTAATAACCGGTTGGAAGAGACACTTTGTGCTGAACTGCATGACAATTCAGAATGAACAGTTTTTCCTGCAGGCTGTTGGGAGCTGGCCATGTTTAATTTTTTTCTTTAATCCTGAATTATAAAAATCAGTCAATCCTAGATTACAGTAGGAACATGTTTCCTGTGTTGTAATAATACCATTTTTATTAATCCTGCACTTTTCAGTAAGTCAGATTCTGAGGCTCTGGTTGATCTATGTGTGCAGCACAGTGCTTTAAATAAATGTGGAACAATGAGAGAGGTGTGTATTTTACAACACTGAATGTCTACATAAAGTGACCTATCTCCCAGTCACATTACAGCGATAAGTACCAGGTAATTGGTGGTTTGGTTCCCAGTTCCTGCTGCCCATATGTTAAGTTGTCCTTGGACAAGACACTGAAACCTTGTATTAGAGTCATCGAACATGTGCAGCTGTCCAAAAACTATTTTCCCACAGAGATCAATAAAGTGGTTTTAAAAAGTAGTTAAGTAGTAGTTTATTTGTAACTATAGTAGTAAAAACACCATACAAAGGCTGTGTTTTCTGAATTGTCTCTGAAAGTTTTTTGTTAAAAGAAATACCATAAACCAAAGAACAGATTAACATATTTTTGTAGATGTCGCCACCATGTGTCCAGTTAGAAATGTCTTTAAATTCTCGTTTACAGCTTCCTTTAGATGTGGCACACTGATTTTCTTTTTTTCTTTATTTTTGGTTTATCGCATATCAGCCCACTTTCCACATCATTAGTGATATCTTGCACATTTTTTCCTCGGCTGGCTGTAAAGTCTAGTAGACATGGCTTGTTTGACATGTTGTAGCGCTTGAATCAATACATTTAGTTTAGAGTTTAGAGTGAAGAAGTGGCCTCCCATCCAAAGACAATACTACAGAAACATGATGCATTTAAATAACTCTAATCCGTTGGTCATGGATTTAGTACAAAGATCTTGCTTTCACAATACTAAACATATTTTAAGGCTCACCCAAAAGAAGATAAAATGTTGGATATTAAGCTGACACCTTTAGTGGAATATTTCAGAGGTATCCACTTCAAGATTTAAACATTATATTTTAGTGTACAGCACTAAAATAGGAAGGACTAGGAACTAGCCCCTTAAACGATATTTTAAAGCAGGTGTGTGAAACCCCGGTCCTCGAGGACTACTCCTCTGCTTGTTTTCCAGCTTCTGATTTACTGAACACATCTTATCCAGGTAATCAGCAGTAGACAGGACAAGGTTAGAGAGAGAACAAGCAGTACAGTGGTTGTCCATCCCTGAATTAGATGGTAATCTTCAAATAGCAGAGAACTACTGCTTCACTGCATTGTGTGTGTATCACAGCAACACATGGTTCCACTGTGGCCACACCTCAAGTTAGCAATGGCACCTGTGTTATATCAGCAATGAATGTCTGACAGGTGAGCAACGCATATGAAAGTAGGAACACGTGCAGAGCAGCACCACTGTGGTTTTCTGGTGATTTATCCTTTAATTACTCATTTCTATGTGAGAATCACAGTGAAAGCACAGAAAAATATAAATCCTTTAAAAGCAGTGTGATTCACATCCATATCCAGCAGAGGGCCTCACAGCATATAGTTTTGCTCTTCATAGCTGAGCAGAGAAAGTAAACAGAAGGGCTGTGAAGTTATTTTCCCTTTTCCTCTCAGTCTGTGTGGAGGATGGAGCTGGAAATCTGAACAGGGCAGCTGGAGCCTGCAGAGTTCCAGCAAAGCTCCGACTCTGACCTCTTTTCACAGCGAGCCCTTCACCTAACCTGCCTTATCTCTGTGGCCCTGCGGAGCAGTCGTCCCTCTGACCATGAAGCTCTGGGTTGTGTTTTGCCTGGCATTGATCTGGGTGGAGCTCCAAAATGGTGAGTGCATCTATGTTTATATAAGTGAAACAGAATTTCTGTTAATCTGATCACGGCAATGGAAGAATAAGAAAATGTGAGGCTGTGATGCTGTCTGAGGGCTCTATCAATGGGTGTAAATGCTTGGAAATTGTAAAAGTTTGCCGAGGTTGTATGTGTTCCTGCAGTGTTCCTGCAAACCAAGTGAAACCAGCTGGATCTGAGGCATGTGGCAGCCGTTTCTAATTAACTGACCTTTGCTGCTAACCATTCCTCAGAGCTCTCTTTAACGCTGCACTGAAGAATAAAACAGATCCTGAATGTTTACACTGCAGAATAACAACTTTTCCTTTTGCTTTGTGTGTTCTGTGTTCACTGGGGGGAAAAAAGAGACGAGTCTGCTGAAAGAGAGGCTCAGTTCTGGACTTTTTGTACCAGTAACAAGGATTCCACACTTCCTGTTCAAATGTTGTCACAGCTGGAGTTAACACAAAGAGAAGCTCTCTAGATGAGCATAATGAACACTGTTGATATGAGTCTGGTCCTGTGGCGGCTTCTGTCGGGAATGAGACCTGCTGCTGTAGAAAAGTTGTGTTATATTTTCCATTTTCTCCTTTGCCACTGTGCATCCAGGTGACTGCCAACAGTTAAAGCGTAGAAAAGATGTAGGAGAGAACCGCATCAGACCAGGGGGGAAACGGGTGAGGAGACCCCCGAGACCAAAGGACGGTGGAGGGAGAGGTCAGTCCCTGCTGACCCAGGTTCTAGATAAGGGTCGCTTCCTTCGCCTGGGCCAGAGCATCACTCTGACTCCTGGGAAGAACATGGAGCTGCGCTGCAAAGACAACAGCATCGGATGGTCCTATCCTACCTACTTGGACACCTTCAACGACTCACGCCTCAGGTGCTGCAGGGACACATCAGCTGTTACATTATAAAATTGATATGAATGTCTTAAACTTTTGTTTCCCGCCTCCAGCATCAAGCAGAGTGACAAGTACAGTCAGCTGATCCTGACGTCACCGTCTGCTGCTGACACAGGGCCCTACAGCTGCTGGGTGATAGTGTGTGATGGGACAGAGTGTGAGAAGGACCACGATCGCTCATATGTCTCATACATCTATTTCATAGGTGATTAAATAGGATACATAACGCATGGCACTTCCTGATATATATAGTAAGGGATATGTTGTTTGTTGCTTATACCCTTAATTAATGGTTAATAAATTATAATTAATCATTTATTATCAGATCAGTGGGACTTTGCAGAAGTCAAAACAGATTTAGCCCACATTTATTTGAAAGATCTCATAGTTGGTCTATGTCTTCTGCCAAAGTAGCTTTAAAGCTGTGCTAGTAAATATCTCTACACTAACAATAGATCAAAAACTAAATATAATTTGAAAGGGACCACTTATATTTACAAATCCACAGAGAGTAATATTTTCCTCTCAGCTCTACACGGTGTTTTAGCATTGTTAAATTCATTGTTTTGGTTTTACGGCCAATAGCCCAACCAAGGGAAACCTCTGGAGTTTGTGTTGCCCCTTACTAATAATACAATAGTTGGGATGCTACTTTCTTTTAGCAACTAAAGGGAAATCTCATTATGTCTTAGCACTGAGCTTATGGAGTAGTCAGAATAGAGAAGTTTGTCAAGATGAAAAAATAATATCAGTGGTAAGTCAAAATTATGATATACAGTCAAAATGATAAGTGTATATTTTACTCTGAGACACACGGCCAAACAAAATCAAGTAATGCTCTTAATGAACTTAGACCACCAGCGACCACATCCAGAAGCTATTAATTCATTATTTACTAACAGAACAGAGGACTTGGAATCAGTGGCTACGTATTAAACCACTAATAAAGGAAATTAAAGAACAGAAACATTTATAATCTTCAAAGCTGTGCTGCGAATGGCAGTGATTTAGCAAGACGAGGGTTAATTTCTGCACAGCTGCTGTCAGTTATGGCCAGTGTTTCACATTTAGATTCTGAAGTACCACAATGCTCTTTAAACTGTGAAACCATTAAATGTTCTGGTACTGAACTGGAAATCTTAAAGACATTGCCAGAAATAACAGCATTTAATGCTTCTAGACCCATATCAGTTCCAAACAAGGTTTAGTGTAGACTTTTAGGCATTAAAATACCAGTGATTTTCCTTTCTGATGAGTGGAACACTCAGCAGGGATTTGAATATCTGCAAATAATTGTTTTTGCCATTAAAATGCAATAAAGGTTCCAGAGGTAGTGAATGCAGGCACATACTATTAGCAGCATTGTCTGAAATGTAGCAGTATGTCATCCTTTAAAGGAGTCAGTTCAGTCCAGATGTTCTTACAGAGGCTTTTCTGCACATTGTTTCACACGTTTTTCCTGTACCCAGACAAAGACAACCTCTTCGTCCCTTCTGCCATCCACTTTGAGATCGTGTACCTGCACCCGGACAGAGATGCTGTCATACCCTGCCGTGTGACTGACCCACAGGCCAAGGTGTCCCTGCACAGAGAAGTTCCTCCAGAGGAGCTCATAGCCAATGAGACCCTGGTGACCTATGACCCCACCAAGGGGTTTGTCCTGCAGAACCCTGGCCCAGAGGATCAGGGGGTCTTTTATTGCAAGGCTGTGGTCAAGGGTACCCCACAGATCTCCACCAAGTACCAGCTGCTCTATGTGGAGGGTAGGACGCAGTAAACACACCACACTTCAATATAAGTTGTCTGAAAAAGTGATTAAGTAAAGTTCTTCTCCAGCTTTTTACCTGTGCATCTGTGTGTCAAAGATAACCATGTGAATTGATGATTGGCAGTGTTTAAAAAGGCCAAGAACCAAGTGAAGTCATGAATCAAGAGTTGGTTGCTTTGCTTTAAACGCTTCCAGGAAAAAAAAAAAAAAAAAAAAGCATCCTCATTCCTCACTGCTTGGTTTATGTGAATGCTTGCCAGATGAAACACTGGGTGGATTTAGCAAACGGGACGAGAGGTTTATTAATGACATAGAAACTGCTTGTGGCATGTTTGACTGGCAGATGGAGAAAGAGGCTGGACTGACTGTGGAGGTTCAGTTAGTTAAATACCACTCAGCATAGATCTAGATATATACACGAGTTTCTCACCTTCATGACGATACGACTGAACAAGTAAAGGAGACATCGTGAGAAATTTGGAAAATCCTCTTCTCTCCGACAGTTCCTGCTGGGCCGCCATTTGTGAGTCTGGAAGCGTTTCCAGACTCTGTGAAAGGAGGCGACAACATCAATGTAACCTGCACAGTGCTGGGGGATCCAGAGGTGGACGCGAGCTTTACCTGGTTTTATCCTGGACAGGTATGAGGAATTAAACAAAACAATATAGAAGAAGAGTTCTAATACACATGGCAGTAATTGAAAATAAAAAATATAATAGAGATTTGCCACAGTAAGTCATATTTTTGTTTAACTGTACAGGATCTCCGTCCTGTTAATGTCCAAACTTCCTGGAGGCTGGTTAACAGAGGTATGGGCCACGTCACACGAGTCTCAACAAGCATACTCACAGTAGAGGACATGGAGACCATCGACTTTGGAAACTACATCTGTAAAACCAAAAACCAGCACGGTGAGACAATCGTTACAATCAACATCGCCTCCAAATAGTCTCAACAGCACTGCTGTGTAATCTTTATGCTCGATGTGTTGTTGAACTGTAACACACCAAAGAGTGAGACCAGATAAAATCACAATGTATATACATAAAATGGATGTATTTTTAGATTGTAATAACAATAAAGACTTAGTATATACACATTGTTAAGAATTCATTTTGAGCACCGAGTTGCAGATAAATGAAACATTTCAGAGGAGCAGAACAATCCTGAAGGGCAGGACTCCTGAGACTATGAAGACCCGAACAGCTTTTCCTCCACAGTCACCAGACCCCAAATCCACTCAACGTTTTTGGAAATATTTTGATAAGAGAAACAGCCGAGCTGTTTCACGATACACTCGACAAGAGTCTGGACTTAATCTATATTCTCCATCCTCAAAACATTGACACCAGACAGCAAGCAGTAAGTAATTATGACAGAAGTAATGCCAAACGTCCAACTCTAGGGCCTCTGTGTTGGACACCTAATCATGCATCACTGACTAATCATGGTTAGCCTCTACGCTATGCTATATTTAAATTAAATAATGATGCTGATGCAGTCGTCAGATATTTGGTGTGGCTTTGTAGCAAGGAGGAGAAACCGGATTAAAGCTGAAATATGTGCCAGGCTGACGTCCTAATGTGCTCCGTATGTGGAATGTGATCTGCAGGCCCAGGACTTCTATTGCTTTTGTTTCTACTTTGCCGGAAAGTTGGTTGTTATGATTTTGAAATATACTTTTTAGCTGTTCAATGGTAATAGTTTATAATGATATAAGTATAATTCAAATATTTTTGAATATCTGACTAAAAACACAACAGATACCAGGCTTGACTGAAGGTAAATGTCAGCTCTGCTTCCACGAGAAACGGTCCTGTAATGTACCATTTTAAAGAAGCCTTAAGTAGATCTTCATCTACAGCAAATAAATAAACAGTTTTTCAGCTGCAAAGCTTTAGGTTTAATACCAGACTTTATTAATTGCATATTTCAAACAGGGTCAACATACCAGCAATATCGATTCCACGCAAAATACTCTTTTTGAGACGTTTCGGGTTGGAGTGTCTCTCACATTTACAAGCAAAGCTTCTTGTGGTCAAGTCTTTGCAAAGACCCCGGCATTAAAGCTGCATTAGGTGGAGGGTTCAGTAAGGGGGTCACTGACAAGACGCAAACATGCATAAAGAATTGGTCCCTTGGACAAAGAAACTATCAGAAGAAAACAAAACACGTCTGTGGCCACAGATTACAGTATATTTAAAGAAAGAGTCAACTTAACATGTACAAAATGCCAACCTATAAAAATAACATAACCTTAGGAAATTCTGAACACACCCATGAGTCTTGTGGGCAGGAGAATGAACATGTCTCTTTTTAAACAGAGGCATGTACAGCACTGATGGCTAGCTAACAAGCAGTGGGATGCTGGCAATATGACAATTGTGTCACTCTTGCTGTCAGCTATGAGAAATGGTGTCCAGCAGAACAGCAGACATATTTAAAATAAAACTATGTCCTGACGAGGGACAGTGTCATCTGTATTTATTCTGATTTCAGATTTGTTGTGGCTGTGGTCTCCAAAGATGCTCTCTTACACACTGCAGTGCTCTATGTATACACCTATTGACGTGCGTGTATGTTTCTACTGCATGCACTGTATGTGTGCCGAGCTTCAGGAAAGACATACCTCTGCCAACCACAAGTAACAAAAATAGTGTTTTTAATTACATAAAAGTCCTGAGATTTCCTTTTTTCTAACCCATAGTGTCAGATATGAAAGGCAAAGAACAAGGTGGCCTTGCTTATCAAGTGCTTCTGTGCAACATTTTTGTAGTTTGCAGCGTCTCTGTACAAAAAGTGTTCATCCAATCCCAAAGGAGCCAAGCTCAGGCTGTAGTGTTGCTAAGTGAATGTTGCTAAGGGATAACTCAAGAAACAGGTTCTGCTTCCTGGAAGCAAGGGGCCATCGTTATCTGGGTGAGACAGGAGAGCTGGAGAAGACACTGGAGCTGTGAGGTGACTGGACGCTGAAGGAGTGGGAGGGAGAGTGTAAGGGTGAGCTGGAGGTGGAGGACACCTTGCGGGGGCTGCTGAGGTCTCCATTATGGAGCTTCCATAGCAGTTCCTCATTCTCCATGGACAAACGCTTGTTCACCTTGGACTCCTTCTGGAGCGATTCCTGCAGCACGGCCTGCTCTGTGGACAGCTGTCTGTAATGCATCAATACAACCACATGTTTGACACATCTGAAGAAATATTAAACTCGTCACCTAAAGCACTCACCAGCCGTCTCAAACTGCTCTTATTACAAATTAATCATTCAAAATAATACATTAATTTGTCTCTCAATGTTCTAATGTCCACAGCTTGTCTGACCCTTTCAGACCCAAATGAACTGGTTTCTACTGAAAATATACATCCAATGCAAAAAAAAGGCCACAAATAATGCATATTGTTTTATTTTAAAAATAATTTTCCAAACAACTGATTCCTCTGGTTTTTAAGTTAACAGCAGGAACACATTTGCTGGAGGCTATTTTCAGCTACGGATTAAGACACCTTTAGTGTTCCAGTGAGTATGTATGGTATGTATGGTATGGTACCAAGATGGGATTTAGCCAAAATAAACTGCAGTACCAAGTGTTCATCCAAATGACGGAACATGTACCTGTGTGGTTCATCCAAATGTTATTTAGGACAACTGTAGTTGCTATTCAGATCAATTAATTGTTGGTTTTGGCCTTTTATTGAGATATATTCAAAGTAATAAAAATAGAAAGTTAGCAAACTTAAATTGATGATAACATGCTATCTGAACTCAGACTGACGTGTTTAGATACTTCACAGTCTGGTTTTAATTACATCATCACTTCATGTACATGGAGGGTTGAAGAGGAGAGAGAGTGAAGGTTTACCTTGACAAAGCAGCATGTCTTTCCATGCGAGCTTTGAGGTCCTCATTCTCCTGTTGGACCTTCTTAAGGTTCTCATCCAACTTGACATTTTTCTCAGTCTGAAGCAAAAAAACCAACAGAATGATGGATAAGTCAAAATTCTTGTTAAGCAGCAATAATTATCATGTGCTCCAACCCTCACCAGTTTGTCTATCTCCATCAGCTTTTTCTCCTGCTGGTGGAGCTGTTTGTTTTTGATATCCAGTACCACTTTGAGGCTCTCCAGCTCTTGCTCCAGATACAGGGTGTGAGAGTCTTTCTGCAAGGACAGAGAAACGGTGCCAAGATCGATCAAGATCAAGACTTCAAAAATAAGTTCATTATGACAATAACGTGAATGTTAGTACCAGACAACAGAAGGCTCACTGCATCACTTAGAAAATATTCACTGCTCGGGACTGAAACTGTGACACACGATGACATAAGTGTTTTTTTTGTAACTTCATGAGGTCAATATGTAACACCAAGCTGTTGCTAATGCTGCTCTTACTATTTATCATTTAAAAACTGATGTGGAGAGGCAGGGTATTGTGAGGTAGTTACCTTAATTACTCTTCTGTGCCAGAGCAGAATCCTGAGCATACGTGGCAGCATCTTACTACTTACTTAATTACTACCACAGCTTCCCTGTGCAACAGCACTCTGAGAAAATTAAAATCTACATTGAGGGAGGCTGGGGGAGTAGAGAGAAATGGTTTTGGCACATACAGAGATGACGCAGAGTTTAACCCTGTGCTGCTCACACATGGTAAAGAATAGTTAATGGTTAATTGACCCAACAGAAAACTATGGTCATTTAAGAATGATGTCTTTCATCAAAACTTGTATTGATTTTTGCTTCTGTTGATAATTTATCTTTCTGGTAATCACTGGTTTCAAGTCCCCCCCCACCCACCTTTTATGCTCAGGGGCAAAAATCACTGGAGTCATAAAAGCTCTCTGGGCTCTAAACTAGAGCTCTGATATATTAAAATCCACTGATAAGAGTACCTGGCTCTTTTCATCCAGCTCTTTCCTCTTGTTCTCTTCTGCAGTTAGCTTCTCATTTAGGGCGTTGTTCTCCACAGTCAGCTCTTCAATCTGTCCCTGTGGACAATACAGTCACTGAGTAAAGCTTGTGCACATTAGTTGAAAAGTTCTTTTCATGTCATTTCTTGATGATGGAAATTGTGAAGCTTACAGACAGAGAAGCTTCCGCATGTTTCAAAGTGTTTTCCAAAGACTGCAGCTCTTCAATGTGGACCTTCCTGAGCTCTGAAAGGTTTACACAAACTGTGGCATTATGTGTATTTCAGAACACCCACACTTAAAGATTAAACACAATAAAACTCAAACAGCAAGTCCAGAGAAAGGAAGCAGTTTTGGTGGTGTGGCTCACCTTCTAGTGAGATTTCATACTGCTGTTTAGCATGATGTAGCTCCTCTGTGTGGCTGCTCTGGAGTTCCAGCTTCATGGCTTCATGACTGGATTTAAGCCCTCCAATCTTCAAAAATGAACAGGATATATTTAGTTTTAAAATGCTGGTGTCTCATCCTTTATAGAAAACAAGTTTCCATTCATTTAATAGTTAAACAAATAAATGCTCATCGGAGGCAATAGTAAATGATCCTGTATAAATTATTCAACTATATAACACATAATAATGAAAGGTGAACCTGCTGTTGCATGAGAGTCTTGCACTTGTCAGCCTCCTCCTGATAAGTTAGGTGGATCTTGTCCCACTCAGTTTGGTAGAAGGCATACAGCCTCTGTTCCAGCTCAGTCACATCCTTCTGATGCTGGTCCTGCAGTTTTTGCAGTGCATCCTCCAGAGCAAGACGCAACTCCTCCTTCTCCTTCTCCAGATGCTCAGAGGAATTGATGGAGCAAACTGAAAAGAAAAGCAGAAGATCAGTGGTAAAAAGGTGACAGGACATTCACATAATGTAATATAATACATATATATATAAATATGTAATGAAAGTAATGTTAATCTGGTATGTTTACAGGGGAATCTGTCTTTAGCACAGTCATCATCAATGAGAATGTGCGTGTGACACTAAATGATCTCCAAAAAGGAATGGAAAAACTGACTTTCAAGGGGAGGTGCCTCTTGCACTTGAGTGCTTATGCAAACTATGCTGCAGTTTATGGCCTTATGAAGATACAGTAACAAGTTTCAATTCTTTCACAATACTTGAAATGGTAACAGAGTTAACATTTCTTAATTCAGGCTCCTCTCGAAATGGCAATTTGCCATTTTTTAAGTTTGTGCAATCAATGGCTTTTATTTTTGTTCTGTAACAGTCCTCATATTTCCATCACCAAGTGTTTATATCTGCTCTGAAGTGGGTGGCAGGGTAAAACCTGTCTCCAGTTTAAGTGGCTGTGCACAAAAACTGCTGATATGCAGCAGCCAGCAGTGGACCCAACAAGTTAGTGGAAGAAAGTCAAGAAAGTCTACTGCCACATTCAGAAAGATTTAGAAAAGATTTACCTTAAAATGTTTGGTCTCAAATATGTTATGTTAAACTACAATCAATAAAAACTTGAAATTAACAGGGGGCATAAAACAATACTGAATCCAGATGTTGCTCTGCTTTGCTACTACATGTGTGGCAGGTACATGATCACTCTGTGCTTTCAGACCATTAGGACATAATAAAGCCACCTGTGCTGTTCTCTAATAAAACATCTTACAGTTTGATATCCCCTTCTAAATAACACATTTGTTAACTACAATATGATGATTCACGGTTACCAAAAATTGTTCGGTTTTGTCTGTTCAGTTGCAATCTAAATAAGTTCCAGAGCCTCTGCTTCAGCACAGTTGAACACTGAACGACAGTAAGAAGGAATAACACTGCAGTGCATAAGGATTCACCTTACCCAGAGTGGAATAACGGTAGCAGATCCAGGAACAGAGGCCAAGGAATAGGGACCATTTATCAGGCTTTGGCATGTACAGTACAGCTCAAATGCAGCCCAGCATTCCGCAACCATGTGTAACAGGGATCTGTTCATACGAGACTTTCCAAATCCACCACACAAAAACACCTCATGCTAATGCAGTATGTGGAAGGAGGAACCAGGAAATCTAAGTTAGCTGCCTTTTCAGCCCATTGTGAGCAAAATGATGGAGAGGTTTGGGGACACTTGTAAGGATGCTGAATCAGGAAGCTCCCTCTTAGTTATGGCACCTAACAGCAGTCATGTGGAAGTCCTGAAGCTGTGAGGGAAAGAGTCAGAGCACTACTGCTACTTTAAGTACTGTGTATGTACTTGTACATTTAAGGCTAATCAGTTTGACAGGACTTAGGCTAGACATTAAACACACGTCATTGTCCCTACCTTCTCAGGTAGTGTGACAATCCACCATTAGGTGCATTTCCTTTGTGAGGTTAGACTGTCACTACCTGGGAATGGATGGCTATAATTTTACTCAGCAGCAACTACTACACAAGGAATATCAAATGGGAACACATCAATTAGCAAGTGGACAAGGAACTACAGGGAATATCAATCTGGTGGATAAAAGCATATGCAGGTGAGGCTCTCCATAAGGCCTCACCTGCATATTGAAATGATAATCCCTAATTCATGAAATTATTTAGACAGCATCTGAGAATTTTCAGCAATGTAATGGGTGATGAATCAGTGTGGAACAATGCCTAACATAAGCTATAAACATCAATGTTAAAGCACAGATGACTCGGATAAATTAAAACTGTATTGTCATGTAAACAGAACAATCCAAAAGAGCAAAACACATTAGAAAGATACAGTAAACACTATGTAATTTGGTTGACAAGTGATAACCACTGTAAACACAGCAAGAGTGAGACCAGGGTGACCTAACTTACCCAACTCTCCTCGAAGGTTGACCAGCTCCTGAGACAGCTCTCTGCACTGCCTTGTAGCTACATCACTCTGCGGAGGAAAATTTAAACAGTCATGCACATGCTCAGGTCACGTCAAATCAATATTACAGCATTATGAATTATTCTTAAGTAATTCTTTATTAGAAGGAAAGTTGTGTCAGGGCAGCACCCAAACACTTTTTGATGAATCAAATCTTCTTACCAGGATATTGTCTTTGTATGCCAAATGAAAACACATTAAAGACACAGGAGCAGCAGGTTACAAAGAAAAAACAGTATCAGGGATAAGGGCAGGAGGACTGAAAGAAAACTTTGACATTCAGTCTTATCACATGCCTTCTGTCAGTCTAATGCTTTTCTGACTCACTATTGCAGTAAAGACAGCCCTGCAACTGCAGTGCTTCTCTAGACTCAAACGGACGTATTGATCATCCAAAAAGTGTTTACATCTTGCCTGCTACCTTTCCCTTATTATGCTGATTCACACAACATTGGCACACTACACTATTCGCCACACAGCCTGCATAATTCAATTAAACACCAGACAAACATTACTAAGTAAGTCCCATACAGCCTCACTGAGCATTAACAAAAATATTTCACCTTTCCTCCTGTACCCCAAATCTACAGCTAGTCCTTACTGCAGAAAAGAACAATATAGAAGCCAGTTACCCTCTCTGTAGCGCAGGGAGCACTAAGGCACGATCTGCTGCCAGAACAGCCCATGATCCAGCCTCAGTCTGAGGCTCATATGCTGGAGTCTCCCCCTAGCTATGGAGACCCAGTACTCCAGGACAAACAGTGGTCCAGGTGGATGCACCACCTCCACACACACACACCTCCTCTCTCAAACTGCTCTGGCTACATCTAAGACAGGACTGAAAAAGCCGCTTCACTGGCTGTGCTAAGTGACTGCAGAGTGCATTACCGTATTACACCTAAAAAAGAAAAAAGGGGCAGGCTACAGTGAGCACAAGACCAGCCTCCTCACTAGGACACTTTAAAACAGCACTGCTAGATGATGGAGTAGAGCAAACATAAATTGTAAAGAGCTGCCTGACTTGAGCTGTGCAGGGACCTTCCCTGGGGGATACATGGAGAGGCTTCATTACTACCATCTCCCACCACTTATCCAAACCTACATTAAATCATCCCCTCCCCCTTCTGTGCCACTACAGTACCTTACAAACTGCTGTAGGGCTACGAAGCTGCAGGGGTACAACATTTCCATTTTAAGATGATTTAATGCTGTGAGCAAATTTCCAGCTTCTGTGTGGGCAAGACAATATATCACTTGTTGACGTCCAACTGACTTAGAAGGCAGCATCTTGTCCAGAAATCACTGAATCAAGCATCTACCAAGCATCTACCACTGAAGTCCAGTGGTTTGAGCATGTACCTCTCTCACAAAAATACTTGTGGCTCCAGCAAAAAATATTTTCAAGAGCAGTTTAACCATGTTCTGAGAAATTCCAGAAAACATCCATTTTTGACAGCATCTCTCAAGTACACACGTGTATATACATTGCTAAAAAAAGATCAAAATAATAATAAAAATTATCATTGACATCATGCAGCCCTATAATTTCAAATGGCGAAGCCTACTGCAACTCTAAGGCCACAGAGCAGACATATCTCCAGTGTATATAGCATGATGATACCATGTCAGGTGTAGAATAACACTTGATGGTAGATTAAGATCTATGACCGACTGCTTCAGATCAGGTTCCAGCTTCCCGGAGAAACCATGCATATTAGAATAAAAGTACAGTAAAGCAAGATAGTAAATATATTTTTAAAATGTTGTATTAGAGCATGTTCTGAATGACTGCAGGTATGGAAAACCAAGTCCAAAGCTTACACAAACAGATAAGAAACAGTGCTCAGTCTTTACTTAGTGTTTGGCTGCTGTTCATAACCATATCAAGTCAACAGCTGGGACATTCTCACACTATGATGGTAACATCCAGCCTCCTATTCTTGGTCTGATGAGTGCCAACCAGATTCCACTGTGCACTACATCCACATAGGCTTGTCTATTAATACCCCTAATATAAAAATCTGTTCAGTGTTGAATTAATGTTTTGACATTGATTACGTTACTAACTCAGACACTTGGAAGTTGTTTTTAATATTTGTTGCTGTGTCAGTTTCAGAACTGTCCCACCCAAACAGAGGGAAAGGAGTCAAATAGTTATTCGAGGTCACACACTGTGCCTTGAATACCAGGTGTCACATTACAAGGTGCCAGCACCTAATGTACAGAAACAGTACTTTTGAAATGAAGAAACAGTTACTCATTGAAATTCACTGAGCCCAGAATTTGACCGACATGAACTGACAACTGAAACTATCCTAAATGCTACCACAAGAGATCTGTCTGGTGTCAAACACTGGAGTAAGGCAGGAGTTGCTGCAATTTAGGTCAAAGGAAACAAACGCATGTGTCACTTTCTGTATTGCAGCAGAAGGACTCAGAACATCACCAAGACCACAAATCCACACTGATTCACATCAGAATCATCTGCAAATGTGCTTTGACCAAGCACTGGTCACAACAGCAGAAACAAGCATAAGATGCCTCACCAACATTTACAGCTAAAGTGTATGTGTGATGGATTGCAAGATGTAAGCACCACAGTTACTGTAAGGATTTACATAAATTTGCTGCTGTTTTTTTATAATAATAAAACTTTATTAATATGCTTGCAGAAATGACTGAATTGAACTGGTCACCCTGAGGTGCATAGACAACTGCTCTACCCACTGAGCTACTTCCCGCACAGAGAAGTTATCATGAAATCTGTGTGAGCAAAAACAGCTGAGTGGTGCATTCAGTGAAACAATGACAGGATCATACAATTTAGTGCCAGTGTACAATTTATGGTCTTATATCAACTTCTATTTGGATCACTCGTTTCACTTAATAATCTTTAATGTTGTGCTGAGAATGCATACAGTGTGGAAATATTTGATGAGACTTAACCAAAGGGACAGATGTTTGAGACAGTGGAGGGCAGCCTGTTTGTACTGCAGTATGAGAAGAATAAACCTTGGGATATGCAGTTCCTGAAAGTCAGTCACACAGCACTGCTACTAAAACATACTCCAAAACTTCAAATTAAAACAGAATAATAGAAGAACTCCAGGGGTCAGATTGCCTACCTGAATAACCTAAACTAAACTATGAAAAGTACACCTATATATTGAACACACAAAGTCTTCACACAACATCATTTGACCCAACTGCCTAAAAACCACAGAACTAACAGGGTCATAATGGATAATTTCTTTGATCTAGAATTACTTTAGCTGTTCAGTGCAGGACAACAAAATGGCTGTTTTGTGTTTGACAACTTTCAAATATGTCCATTTATGCCCTTCCATGTGCATCTATAATGTCACTCTTGTTGTAAATAGAATAGTCATTTCATATCAACACAGGATTTGAAGTTGCAACATTTGTAGTTATAGTACAAGCTCCTCATTTATTTTAGGCATGGTTCACACTTACTAGGGAAATATTGTGAACACTCGTAACAGTCTGATCTGATTATTAGACATTATGGAAGTAAAAATTAAAAAACTGTACAAAATAAAAAGCTTTTCTTACCTTGGCCAAAGTTTGCTGCAAGACAACAGTGATTGCCTCAAATCTGTGGTTACTAGCTGCCAGGAGTCCTCTGAGCTGCTGAATTCTGCGGTTCTTCCTCTCAACCTCGGCGACACTTGCTGGTACCACATCAGGAGGTCCATTACTCTGGTTCTGTTGGGATGCTTGCTGCTGAGGGCGTTGCTGGCAGGAGCTGGCCTTGGATTTGTTTTTGCTGACTGTAAAATTACATGTGTTGAGTGTTGTGATAATGTTCATCATCATCGTGCCCCCCTCCATAACTGCTGCAGATGGTCTGAGCAGTACCACCCACCCCATACACTCTTTTCAGGGTGCAGTTTTAGTATCTGTGTGTTCTATATAATCAGCCTGCCTGATGCTCTGAATGGAATTGGTTTTCCATATTCTAATTTAATCTAGTGCTTTGCAGACAATGGTCAACAAGGACAGCTTATTTTAGCAAGGTCAGACAAACAGAAGCTTTGTTACACACCGGCTTTAAAAATACATCCTCCCTATATAACATACATCCTACTAATGAAGAACATTTAGTTTACTGGCAAAGTCACTACCACAAACTGTTACAGAAAATGATTAAGGACACCTGTGGAAAAGTTGTTTCCCTGACAGCACAGTTTGTCTATAAGGGGGGGGGGGACTGTGGTGAAAGTTATGTAACACCACAGTGAGGACAGTATGACAAATATTACAAATACCAGCATTGAGGAGTGGAATATACCATATCACTGGTGGGCTGTAGAGATACCAACTTAGCTGTATCTGCCATTTCACATGACAGCTGTTAGATCCTATTAAGATTACTAAAGCAATGGACATACAGTTGCTAGTAACAGGTAAAACTATGATCAACCTACTCAAAAGCCAGATGAATCCACTATTATTATTATTGCCATTATATACTGCATTAATTTATTGTGTAGGCACATTCTTCAGCTATGGAATGATTATATAATTTCCTCCACTAACAACAAAACCTGGAGCATATTCAAGGTATGTTTAAATGCACTATGCATGCTATCATCATGGTGTGAACACCACAACATCCCATAATAACACCAGCATGCAATGTGACTGTAATATAGATATCTGTCTAAGTAAAGTTATGGCACTCTACTGGTAGGTCTGTCAAAATAAGACCCAGTGAAGGTAGTGAACGTCAGTTTTTCCTGATTTATTAAACAGAGAAGATGCCAGAGCTGTTGAGCAGAGAGCTACATAATACTGCAGAGAATATCAACACTCCTGGCTGGCTAAGTCAACAGAGGGAATGCCGTTGTGAAGGACAAAGAGAGAACAGATTTAGTGACCAAATTGCGAAGTCAAGGCAGTAAAGCAGACACATTCTATGTGAAAACAGAAACACAAAAGCCAGATCTATCTCCTATGAATAACTGCAAGCTGTATTTATGCCATAAATTAACTGGAGTTTACAGAATATTTCTCACTGATTCTCTGATTCTCAAACAACAAAAAACAATGGCATGTGCATCTTCAATTATTAATATAAACATTTCTGTTAACTTTTTAATTTTTGCACTGTGCACATTGTGAGAAATGTCTAAATAGAAATTATTGTTACACAGACCCAATCAATGCACTGATATTCACTGCTCAGCTTTCAAACATTTTGATGATGCTGCACTTCACTAAATCTAAAAGGGCTTCTTTATAATAGGATGCCCTCTACTGGCAGAGCAGCACAGACCATCTAAAGTTGTATCACACACATACAATACATACTGTAAAGCCCAGCTCTATTAGATTCTCAGGATCGTGAGGTGCTAGAGATTATAATTCCAATCCTATTGTGTAAAAGACAGATGAAATATGCCTTTTGGCTAACTGACAATGTGCCAATGTATGTTGCCCCTGTCAAAGAAAAGTAAAAATATTGAAAATTTTTCCTACTGAATTCTTAGTTATCTAAATGATTCCAAATGGTTTAAAGACTTGGTCAGGATCACTGACAGAATTTACGAGATGCAAACAAAAAACTAAACATTGCACATATTAAAAAACAAAGACAAGACCATATCTCATATTTTAACTGTAATGTGGTTTTTGTTTTCCATAGACCACACAAGCACAGACACCTGTTCGAAAATACGTCACATAAACACTTATCCATCTTTCTATTTGACTCCTTTTACATGGCAACTGATGACCTGCAGCTCCCACCAAACTGCCTGAACAAAGACCTGATGGCACTTGTTACCCTATTCAGACTTCCTCCAAGGCTTGAAGAATGACTTTGTATCAATTTAAATCAGTACACTTTACAGACTGGGTAATTTAAAGACTCTACAGCACAGTGTTCTGCTGCTGTAGGAGATGTCACAACATAGCACAAGGCATGATGGGTGATGAGACCCCCGACAATCAGGCACTTGTTTAAGTGCTGGTGACATAATACAAATCATTAGCATCTACTGGACGTTGTTTGTTTGAATGAGTTAGAGACAATTTTCTTTCAAAGGCCTTTGAGAAAGTAAAATTAAGTTACCATATTTGGTCGGAACCTTTAAAAACAGGAGAGAAATGCTTTAAATAACAACAGGAAGCCACAAAATTCCCGCACTCCTGTTCAACAATCACAACAAGGTTCCCACGAGTCAGTCTAGAAAGGACCAAAATAACCCTCTGAACATCTTCAGGTTGAAACAGGAGTACTTAAGTGCCACTAAGAATGACAAAGTGCATATTGACATTTAACATACTGAAAAAGAAAAAGGTAACCTCAAAAATAATGTAAGCTATCCTAAAATGTATTAATAAGATTTAAGGTAGAGAACTTGAAGGTTGCTTATGAATACATATATTTTTGAATTCAAGATTTGTATCCCTAAATACTTATTAAAAGGCTCATATTTTGATGACGAAGGTAGGAAAAAGAAAGATGAACCTCCTACTCTGCAGACTAGTAAATAACCCCACTAAAAATAGGCTTCAGAAACAGCTAGCAGCACAGGTCTACTTTAGAGGCACGTACTGACAGGTTTGGATACAACATAGTAAAAGGTCTCTTAAAAACCATCACAATAAACAAATATTAAAAACCGAAATGACAGACCTGCTTGGAAGACCACTGTGTTCTTCCTGCATCCTGACAGCAGCTGAATGTTTCGAAGTAAACCTTTGGCTGTCAGGCGCACGTGGATGTTAGACAGGGAGAGCTTCGGAGACCATAACATCTCTCAAATTCAAGCAAAATGGCCACTGTTTATTAGCTAATCACTTAAAGAAAACAGTCTCCAAGTACAGGAACCTGGTGCTGCATATAAACCACCTGACATGGTGCCCTTCAGTGGATCAGGTCTGACAGTGTGTCTATCAGCATTTTGAAAGTTGTAGCAGGAAATAAATCGGAAAAAAATAAACAGAAATAAGATACTCCACTGAGACAAAACTGAAAAAGTGAAAGCACCAAGTTCAGCGTTGCATGACTTCCAACTCAAAATATAATTTCCAGCAGTAGAGGCTGGAATTCACGGAGATGGTTAAAGGAGGAAAAATGGGAAAAATCTTTTAATCCTCTTGGTAAAGCCAAGCTTCAGCTATTCACCCAACACATGTTTGCTTACAGCAGAGCAAAGCAGCATATCCAGGCTTGATGATGGCGGTGCTGTAGCAAATTCAGGATGCTAGTAAGAAAGAAGAGGGGGGTGGGGTAGGAAAGCAAGGGGTGGGAGAAGCAGTAGGATAACTGCAGCCAATGGGAATTTATTCTAGGCTCCACCTCTTCATCCTATCTACTCTCTTCTCCTTTTACCAGTAGTGGGATGGCAAGAGATGACAGCCTGCTCATGGCAAGGTTTTCTCTGATGATAACTCATAGCTATAGCTGAACTACATTTAATGCAACACCCAAAAAAATACACTGACAAGAGAATGCATGCAAGTGGAGGCGTTTTTGGATTTCCACAAAAAAGAAGTGCTACATCTTCACGCCAGTGATCCCATCATCTCAACAGAAATTGTATTCTGACAATATTTCTTTTGATCTCATTCCAAAAACCTAAGTAAATATTCTTAATTTAGTAACTTTTAATATTTAACAAAGTGCGCAATACATTACGTATGTTTAGAGGGAATATATGAAGGTCTGTAAAAGAACATCCACTGACAATGCAAAGGTTAAAATAATCTGTGTCTAATATGCCTTTTTGTTATAAACCCCCCCCCCCCCAACTCAAAAACCAATATCTTTGTTCCTATAGTGTATCCTTATATCAATGGGTTATGCTGTAATATAAGTTGTGTCCACAAAAACAGCAAAGAAAACTTACCAGTTCCACATGGAGTTAGAGAAACAAGCTTTGCAGGAGTGGTCCTTATTAGAGGGCTGACTGTAGAACTCGAAACTCTCTTACTGGTTGAAGCAGCAGGCTTGCATACTGTGGCCAAAGTGGTTACAAGCAGAAAATTCAGATGAGAAAAAAAGGCTGTTAAGATGACTTTTTATGTAACAGAACATTTGTAACTGATCTTAAATGTTGACCGTTTTATATTGACAGCAATTCAACAAAGTTTGATAAAGTCTAATGTGAAATCGGCCAACAAAGAACAAACTTCATTCAAGATCAAACAGACCTAATCACTTTCAACATAACATGTTCAGAAAGGGAAACTTCAGGGTCAGGAAAATATGAACAAAATAAGAGTGCAATGACTTCAAACACATACAGTACAGGCCAAAAGTTTGGACACGCTTTCTCATTCAATGTGTTTTGGAGTGAGCTGGACCGCAGAGTGAAGGCAAAGGGGCCAACAAGTGCTAAACAAAGGGTGGCTATTTTGAAGAAACTGCAATATAAAAGATGTTTTCAGTTAATTCACCTTTTTTGGTTAAGTACATAACTCCACAGGTGCTCATTCACAGTTTTGATGCCTTCAGTGAGAATCTACCAATGTAAATGGTCATGAAAATAAAGAAAACACATTAAATGAATTGAATGTGTCCAAACTATACATATAAAATGTAAAATATAAGATTTTATTTTCATTCTTTAATAATATTTTCCACATTCACTTTGTGTTCCACAGACATTAATGCTTCTTATGTCATTTGTCATTTACCATTTTCTTTAATCTGTAGTAATTAGTATGTTCCTCTTTAATCTGTTCTCTTTTACTGACCTTAGTTCACTTTCACTTTCAAGTATCAACCCACTTTCTTTAACTCAGCTTATTACCGCGTGATGTAAGATCAATTCCTAGATAACTATTGTTCAGCTGAGTTGTTGTCAGTGATATTGGAGCATACATGCTCCTAACAGGATCCATTAATTGACATTTACAGGTAAGTAAATGTTTTCAGTGTGCTGCATTCAATTCAGTTCAGTTTGTTTATCATGATTATTATCGGTTTATGCTGTTTTATCATTAGTTGATCATAAGCATAACACATAGGTAGACTAAAGCATCCATATAACTGATATACATAGACCATCAGTATTTTGAGATGGCTACATGGGACAGACAACACCTAAAGCATAATCGACATGGGTAGTGAAGGCAAAGAGGAATTTAAAAGAGCGTAGTGGTAAATGCATTTGAGTTTAAATTATGAAAGTGTAGCATGATCAGTGCATTTCCGTGTTGGCATGTCCCCTAAAAACTGAACTACAACAAAACTAATTAAGGAAGAAATCGAGTCTGGTTACCTAAAAAAAATCTGCTTAGAAAAGAAAATGATCAAATTGAAAATGTACGTGTAAAAATTAAATTATAATAAAATAGATCGAGAAAAGGAGCAAAAATTCTGTTAAAAAAAAAAAATTGTAAATAATGTCACACTCCTGCAACATTTGCATAACCCATAATCAAATCTCTATCATCACTGTGAATGCTGTTTTTTTTCTCATTATCTGGTCTCAATTGTCATGTATTAGGTCACCATTTTTGCATCGTTAGTTACTGTGATGAAGTACAGTACGTGTAAGTTGCTGTTAATAACTGTTAACATATAACAAACATATAGAATTTCAGATATTAAAATTATTAGAAAAATGAGAATTTAGTATGACAGAATTTAATATGACATTTATAAACTTCATATTTCTTTGTTACTGACTGATTTCCTGGATCCCCGTCTACAGGCAAGACAGAACATCACCATATCTCAGTGCTAACCAAAGATTTCTACCTGAAAACAGGATGAAGACCTTTATTGTGTTGCTTCTCTTTTGTCACATTGCATTTCCAGGTAAGATCACTTTTAAAATGTTTACACTTTTTTCTTTGATTGTCGATGGAGATTGTCGAATGGGACTTTGCTAAACCTTTGGACTTTGAATGGGACTCTGCTAATCATCTACCTACCAGGAAAAGTATAAACTACAATATCATGTATCAATAAATGCGCATGATCTGACATATCCTGTCAGGTCAGTGTGAACTACTGAATCCTGTATGTTAGAGCTTCACCAATAACTACACTATTGTACCCGATCCTTGGTAAGTAGGTAACCTGTTGGCATTTCAGCAATGTAAGCTGTATATATCTTCTCATAATCCATATTCTTCAATAACCCTCCAAATGCATTCTAAGGGATTCTTCTAAAGTCCATTTCCTTACTGTACAGTACCCCTACAGTTGTGGTAGCATATATAACTCTCAGAATGTGCAGGATGCCGAAGCGTAAGCGTATTACAATGTGTGTGTCCCACAGCAAAACACTCCCTGAAGTACATCCTCACTGCTACCTCAGGAATCCCCAACTTTCCAAAGTTTGTGGCTGTTGGAATCACTGATGATGTTGTGATAGGTTACTGTGACAGCAACAGAAAACGTCCAGAGCCCAAAACAAAGTGGTTTGAAAAATTATTAGAAGATAATCCTCACCATCTGGACTGGTACACTGGCAAGTGTCTTGGTAACCAGGATGACCTCAGAGACGCCACTGAGGATATGAAGCAGCGCTCTAACAAATCAGGTATGTTACCGTTTCTTACACATTTTCACATATTTGAAATTTTTAAACACTAAACAAAAGCTATCTTTGCTTTATGAGTGTGTATAGCAGATGTTTAACAAACATCCCTAGTTCTTTTTTTTTCATTTATTTATTATACAGGGTGGGTTATTTATATGGATACACCTTAATAAAATGGGAATGGTTGGTGATATTAAAGTCCTGTTTGTGGCACATTAGTATATG
>JAUYWH010000002.1:5231332-5252403 GCA_034779795.1 Ctenopoma multispine
ATATGATGAAAATGTGAAGTGCAGGAGTGTAAATATGAGCTCTCACTTTGTTGAGTGATTTTCCCAGGGGTAGAGATGTGCCTTGCTTTAAATACAGCAGATCTGAATGGGGTTTGTTTATGCGCAGCTCCTCCAGAAACTGTTGGTGAGTAAAAAATGCTAATTAAATATAGCAAAATGTGAGCTGCTTAAAATCAAAAATTTTATTAAGGGCAATAGAAATTCACCGGGCATCTTAATATGGCTGTAGTACCGCCATCACTACTGAGACATTAAGCTATTTAGTGGGGATTTAAATGCATAATTTCTGCTAAAACAGTCACAACCCACAATGCTGTAATGTAAGTTCTGACCAAATATTATTTGTTATTTGATGTCACAGTAGTAAAACAAACATTAAGTGAAAATAGAAATCAGATTAACTAAAAGGTGTTGCTAATTACCACTATGACAAAATGTATCATAAGAAAGAGCAAATATAGTGTCCAACTATAATTACAATTAAATTAATCCTTAGCATGTGAATAAATGTTTACATCCTCTGAAGTAATTAAAGATATCCAGAGGCTCTTTAACATAAATATAAAGCTTAGTTTAAAAATTCTACTTCCAGTCTTCGTTACTCTTCCAAAGATTTCTCTCTTTTCCATTAAACACAGTTAACAAAGGGATGATGCAAAAGCGACAGGATCCAATAAGCAGACATGTAAGGAGGGTGCGATCACAGTTTGATGCTGCACTGCCCTGTGCTATTAAAGATGAGTTGTTGAAATGAGCTGGAAATTCAGTCCAAGTGCAGCTTCGAAGTCCCGTGTAACCAGCCATTGGTTTTTAGTTTTAAAAAGACAGCTTAACTGTTCCTTCTATCCACCTCAAACATCAGTTGTAGTGTATGTATGCTCTCTCTCCTCCAGGCAACACTGGGTGAAATAGAGTGGAATAGAATCTGTTGCCTTGACAACCACAAAAAAGGAGACCCCCGTTTGAAAAACACATCCTCTCAACCAATCACAGACGTAAAGGTTGCTGAAGATATTGGGAGGAAAGAGCCCACTTCCTAACAGTATCCCCTCTCTTAATACAATAAACCAGTCAATAAAATAAAACACATTAAATAAAACCACCTACGCTTCTCAGGAAAACACAGTTATTGACTGCCATTCACATGCTGACCTGTTTCTTGGCAGAGGTGGATGAATCTGAGAATTTAGATTTACACTGGGAAGGATTTATATACAAGTCCAGTCCTGAAGTGGGTCACCATGGAAAACAGAAGCTCTTCCTTGCCATTTGCAGATATGGTCAATAAAATCCTTGGCCTGTGCCTAGAGACAATCTGCACTAACTAATTTTAACCCTTTCTGCAACCCCATTGTAAATCCACGTTAGACTCACCTTGTGCACTCCTAGCACCTTCACCCAGCTCTCTGTGAGGACCAGCCTCAGCAAGAGTCTTGGATGGTCTTGGGGTCTTGCGTGGTAGTTTAGAAGCAGGAGTAAGAGGAGGGCCCATAAAAGAGGGACGAGTGGGAGTCTGAGGAGGTTGGGATCCATTCAGCTGATGTTTAATACTTGCTGCTGAAGCATTTCCAAAGGATGGTTCTGTTGCCTGCACTCTCTGACTTACTGGGATACAGTAGAGTACAAACAGATAAAAGTCAGCATGAAACTCTTTATTAAAGGCTAGTACATAGACTGAGCTCAGTGGTGTATTGTTCATGCAGTTCAAATCATTACATGCCTAATAAACCAACCTAAGTTATTCCTTAGACAGATATGAGGGGCATTTAACAGGACACTTAAAAAACAGTGAAGAAAAAAAAAGAAAGAAAAAACAACAGTAATACAAACCGCCCTTTCCTTTCCCTGCTTTCCCCACTCAAACAGATTGAGTTAGCATCACCTCCATCCTCAGCACTATTCTTACTATGAAAAACTGTAAGGCAGAGGGAAATTGATGCCAATTCCTCAGACCTGGACTTGATTTGCAGATTTTATTCTTTCAAATTTTACAATTTCTCTGTCAAATTCATGATTCCTGAAATCAAGGCCACAAGTGAATAAGTAAAAAATGTCTGTCAGTTAAACTGTGTAAAGCACAAGAGATCCACTACAGCACATAAACCCCCTGCACATCCATGTACCTCTGGTGCTGCTTTAATCCTACATGACTTTAAATACAGTCCAAATCAACTTCTGCACTGCCCAAACCCATTACATTATTATGTTTACAGAGGAAGTAGTCAGGAAATCATCAGCGTTCTGCTTAGCCAAAAGCAGATCATATGTGTTATGAGTGTACTGATTACAACCTGTAAATATTCATTTACATTTGTAGGTCAACTTTCTCCTTTAGGTTTCTAAAGGTAATTTTAAATGGTAATTAGTCATACTGATACTGTAGCATACTGCTACTGAAAAGTGTTCAACAATGACAGTTCCTACCTGCAGTGTTCTTTGGCTTGGACTGTGGTGTTGCTACAGCTCTGGAGATCTTACATTCATCTTTCCCCAGGGCTCCCTGCCTCTGCCTGGTTGACAGAGTGGCTGGTCTGTGACTGGAAGTCAGAAGTTGTGAAAGCGGTGCATCTCTTTTTCGTCTAGGTGATGGACCTACTTGAAATCTGCTCTTACTCTCATTACACAAGCTTCCTTCTGTTGATTTACTGGACTCTGCCTGTTAAGGGAGAAATGTTACTTAATCACTCGGCTCCATCCTGACACAAAAACTCCAGCCAGCTCCACTCAAATCTTGTCATGCTATGTCATGCTCTAGAAACACTTTGTTCACCTTATTCCACCAAAACACTTGAAGTGGCTCATAGAAAAATCTGAACATAATTCTAATAACAAATATTTACAATAGCTCAAACTAAGTAATTGGTGCCGATTTTTAAATTCATTTTAAGTCCATACTCACTATCAGGCTGATCTTCTTAACCGCTCTAGAAGAGTTTTCAGTAGGTCTGTTTGAGGTATCAGTTTGAATGGCTCTTTTATTTTGGGAAGAGCAGTTCAGGTTCCCTGCTTTGGTCTGGCCAGGGTGGATGTCAGTTTTGGGAATGGTAAAGCTAGCTGAAATTCTCTTCTCCTTAGGTGGCCTAGATGATGAACACTCTGATGAAAAGCGAGGCCGTGTCTTGAGGGATGGAGGCTTGTCCTGACCTAAAGCTGAGCCTGACCTGACCTCAATTTTATCTGACAAGCAATTCTTTGGAGTTAGTTTGGGATCCATTTGGCCACCTCTATCAGGGGATTTTTCTAAGGATGAGAAGCAGAAAGTCTGGTTACCAGCATGTTGTGTTGAGGCATCCTCAACTTGGCTTGAGGCATCCTCTACTTGGCTTGAGGCAACTTGCTCTGCTTCAGAGCTGGTGTTACTGCATTGAATTGCTGAACTATGTTTATTTGAAGCTGGGTGGTCTGGTGGGGATGCTCCAATGTTGTCCTGTCTGTCGACAGCAGTATGTGCACTTGACTGTATTACTGTCATTCCTAAGTTGGCAACCCCTGTATTTATTCCTCTCTGAGCACCACTGACCATTTTAGTAGTGACAGAGACAATTTTGGGGCTGTTCTGTACTTTAGTAGGACTATTCCTAATAGTCCTAATAGATGCCCCTTTATTTGCTTCAGTGTGTTTATTGTTCAGACTCAAATGTGAAGGCTTGAGATGTAAAGCGGGGCTTAGCACTGCTATCTGATGCCCAGTTCTTGTCACAACTTTAGATTTGATACTACCAAAGTCTGATTTAGGAACGCTCTTAATTTCCATTTTCTTGGCTTGGCTGGCTGAAGGTGACAGTCCTGCAACAAAGCGTTCTTTAGGAGTCACAGAGATTGGCTGCTCTTTAACAGGATTAATTCCTGAGCTGCTTGTGTTTCCAGTGCAGGGAGACTCTGAAAAGGAGGGAAGGCTGGGTATCTTGTTTCCAGTGTTTTGTACTGGCGTGGAAGTATGAATATCTTTATCAGTTTCTTGCATAGCTGACAGAGTGGAAACAAAGGTCTTGCCTTGTTCTGGTGTAATTGCTCCAGGAAAGTGGGGCAACAGTTCTGTGTCACTAGCAAACTTAGCTTCTTTTCCACTATTTTCAGAAGATGTATCACAGACAAAGGTCATTAAAAGACCCCCTTCATTCTCATTAGGCAGAGTTATAAGAGAGATGGATGTTGTCAAATTGTCTTCAGTGAGAAGAGAATTGTCTGTCTTAATAAAAGTCATACCAAGACATGGGTGACCCAGGTTTTCCTCCACAATTCTTTCTGTGGATTTTTCACAGACATCTGGCAGAGTGGTTGACAGCAGGTTAGATTCAACAGGAAATGCTGGATGACCCACAGCTGGGGAGACCGATGACTCATCCAGGGAAGAGACTACTAAGAGAGACTGGTCCTCCAGACAAAAACTGTTGCTCCTTATTATCATTTCCCCAGAGCTCAGGGAGTAACTGCTATTCTCTGATGATCCTCCCCGAGAGATCTCACATGAACTCAGTTGGCTCTCACTCCCAGCAGAGTCTGGAGATGTAACCAAGCTGTTACTTTGATCCTCTTGATTGCCCACAAGACTGAAATTTTCATTCCAGAAATGCATGCTGCCATTACCAGATGTGGCAATAAAAGTTTGGTTCAGGTTCATGCTTACACCAGAGAACACATCACCCTGTGGTAGGGTGGTTTTGTAAGGGTTATCCACAAGGGATCCTTCATTAAGAGAGTACTCCTCCAGCATGTTGATATTAGAGAAGCCATCAGCTCCCCTGTCACACAGGTTAAAAAAACTACTGCTAGAGTCAGGTGACGGTGAGTTGAAGTAGTGACTCTCAGGAGGTGGTTCCAGCTGTAGGCCTCTGTGGGGCAGAGGGACTATGCTCCCAACTTGATCAGTGGACATGTCTTATTTCTATAGGTTTGTATTAATTAACCTACATTTAGTCAGCAGCACTGCAATCAAAAGTGATGCCCAGTCAGGAATCTCTGTGAAGAGGAGGAGAAGGTCACATTTTTACAACCATATTGCTACATAATCTAACATACTGTTAAAATGAACACCTTAAAATGAGCAAAATATTATGACAGTTGTTCTAATATAAAGTTTTGCTCTGGGCTACAAAAAATTATTTTGTTTCCCTGGAAAGACATCGCAGCTTGATGAAACTATGTCTAAAATTTTTTATTTTATTACCTAATACAATGTAAAATGCAAAGACCATGTAAGAATTATGCTTACGGAATACCTCTACCCGGCGCTCAATTGCAGGAGAGAGGATTCAATTCATAACATGAAGCATGTTAATATTATGTTCCCATTCTTGGTGGAAATTCCATTTTCAGCACAAATGTCAACTCAAATATTAAATATTATATTAAGCATTTTTAATGATTTGGCAACTGTCATAAAAAATATGGGTCAGTTTCAACAAAATGTGTAAAATATAACCTTGTAGAAGTAGAATTTATGGCAGAGCTGCTGTATTACATTGTACAGATGTACCCAATAAAGTGGCCAGTGGCAGTGAGTATATAAAAATCAGCTCTACTTTTACCAATATAACAAACATATTATTCATCAAGATTTGGATTAACAGCCAAAGAGAGACACGCCTTGCTTTGCACTATAGTCTCTACAATCAAATATACCACAAGAAAACTGTGGTATGCCATGGCATGGAGTCTGAACCATGGCAAAAACAGCCCCTCCAAGGCCACTGCAGTATATTCCCCATGTATAAGAGTGCTAATTTTAGTAGTTAAAGTGTCACAGTGCATGGTGTGTTAGGCAATGCACAACTGCACCTAAAAGAAAACATGACCTGACAATGTTGGAAAATAAAAAACACATGATTCAAGCTACAGGAGATTGAGCCAATGAATTGAAAGAAACACTACAAGAAAATTACTAACTAATAAAAGGGTACCTTTTGTTAAACAAAAAAAGATTATGTATGAAGTAACTTCTACCTCCACTCGTTCTCTCCATTGCAGTGCGGAAAAAAAAGTTCCACTATCAGCTACGTCACAGATAACTCCTTTTCTGCAGGTCCACTCGGCTCTCTATTATTTTACTCTCTTAGAGACAATCCCATTACTGTTTTCCTTCCAAAGTACTAGATCCAGCCAACTGGGTGGGCAATGATGTGCGAATCTGCTTCAGCCAGACACCAGTGACCACATCCCACCACTCCTCCCTCCCTGTGGTCAGAATCAACCGTGCATTAGTAACATCACAGCCTGAATGAGGCTGCCCCCTATGCAGGCGATGGATTCTCTTCTCCCTGAGGTAACGTGACTTAGTGCAGCAGGCCTACAGCAGCAGTGGATCAGCACTTTCTCCAACCAGCCCACTTATCTGACGCCATCAATAACTACAGACTGCTTGCCCGCACAGGCATGTCAAGGTCCTGACAGGGTCTGTGCTCAGTTTAGAGTTCCACTACCAAGTTTACTGAGGAAGCAAGTTAGATAGACAGCAACATGTTACATTATCCATGCTGAGACCAGTCCAGGAGGAGTGGCCATGGCCTGCCAAGTTGAGTTGGTATTCAGTGTTGCTAAGCAGCCAAAGTCTCTCTTTTATGAGAGAATGGATCAGGTGTTTTTTAGTAAAGGCATAAATGAAAAAGGGGCAGAATGATGGGAGGCCTGGGTGCAGAAAAATGTTGCACAAAGAGAGTTTCACATTCAAGAAACCGACCAGAATTTGGATAGTAAACCACTTACTCTAGAATGGTAAGACAATATCAGACTAGTTCTCCAAAGTCCTGCAGTGGTAAACAAGCAGTTTGACACTTGATACCGACACTACAGCAGTGCCTTGACGCCGACTTAGTATTCTCATGTTGTCTGCAATATGATTCTGATTTGTATTATCTGATCTGTATTGTTGTGTACTCCATTTTATTCTGTACCATTTTTATATTCTGTACTGTCTTTTGTACAGTCCTCTGTTGGTGTTTTTATTTTAGAGTTTTTCATCTATCTGCTTACATACCCATCATAAACTAAGCATTTCAAGATTGGTCTACAAATACCATTGTCACCAACTTCTTTGACACCTTACAGTTACCTCCTTGTGTGGTCTTCCAGTTCTTGTATCATAAATATATATGCCCTGTCAAACAATAAAATAGGGCTTTTCCATAATTGTCTCAGTCCAATTATCAGCAAATGCAAATTGTTTCATACTGAGTCACACAAAGCATTGCTGTTTATCTTCAGATAATTTCAATACCTTCACTTACATTATCCAAGTATAATAAAGGCATAGTCAGAGATGTAGAACATTGCTTCTCCTTCTTTAAAACCCCTCAGACATTATACAGAGAGCCTCAAACGACCTTTTCTTAAATTTGCACGGGTGACTGCACATATCAGTATCACACAGGGAATAATTATGAGTAGCAATGGCAACCATCAAAAGCCTGGGCTAAGAGCTAGCCCACACTACTGAGGTGCAGCAGGTCAAACTGGGGGATTCTAGCCAGCTTACTACAAGGACAAGGCTTTCCTCTATAAAGCACAGAGCAACAAAACCACACTAATGAACCTGACCAGAAGAACAGCATGGCACTGTTTTCCAACAATCAGAATCTGTCTTCTCTAGCAACAAGAAATGGAAAAAAAGCTTTCAAGATAAAGCTGTGAGTCAAGTCAGAGGCATGTCAGCTTCTTGTTTTTATTTATCCTTAAACTCTGAAGCATACACCTAATCATTACTGAAGCATTTCTGGGGTGGGCAACCTGAAAACCTGAAAAAGAAACCTTCAGCTGTGAAACTCCATTTCCTGAGGAAGGCCACCAGATGTGGTTGACAGCTTTTGATGTGTAAGTTGTTAATTTTTTTACTTCCATGACGCTACTTCAAAGATTATAAATTCAACATCAAGCTCAACTGGAAATACTGTATACATGTGCATTAAGGAATTCCTGTTGTGTTTTTTTATAATACCTCATTCCTCTCCAATGGTGCCTGTTAACACATGAGGTCATTGGTACAACATTTTCTAAACAAAACAACTGGCTCCTTACAAGAGCTTGACAGATAATCCTAGTGTGAGGCCTCCTCCAGCCAGGTCTATAATTAGATCAGGACTAAACATAGGATGCATCTACAAATAGTAAAGAAAATACTCTTTTAAGCCCATAAATGGTTTACAACACAGCAGACCAACTTACACAACACCTCGTTAGATTTTTCGTTAGTTAGGTTATAGACTGGTATTATGTTCAAAAGCCACACTATTGGCGGTCTTCAACAAAGCCACAAACTCAGTGGCTATCACTAGCTCAGTAAACGCATTTCAATTGTGGAAAAACAATTGTGGAAAAACAACCCCCCCCCCCCCAGAAATTAACAACTCAGTGACGGCTACGCTACGTTAGCTAGCTAACCACTAACTGTTATCTATAAATCAAACAATAATTGACGTTGACTCTGCTAACAGGAGGTGTTAACGTTTACCTACCTCAAATATAACGTTACAGCTCAAGTATGTAAGTCATGTGGGAGAACATGTTTAAAGGGACTTACCCCCTGAGTATTAAATACATAAGAGAGACTAAGTTAGACACTGAACAATCAACACTTTACCTGTGACAGGAGCGAGCAGCAACGGTGAGAGCGCGCGCGCCGCCGTGGAGCCTAATGAACGGATGACCATCACCTGGTCGTTTTATCCCGAACAAACCCGATTTCATACGAACGACCGAAACCAACAAGAACGCAGCACGCCGCTCACTTCGCGGTTTAGCTCCTATCGTGTCGGAGAAGTGATTAACGTGTTGTTTGCTTGAACTTTGACACGATGTGATGAGCTGGCGCCCACTTTAACAGTCATATACAGTTACTTTTAATCAAAGATGTATTTGATTCATCAGTTCAGCTCTTATCAGTACAACCAGGCGAAATGAAAGACACAGTTTTCCAGCTGTAGAGATCAACCACTGAATACAATCAGATTTTATTATTTTAAATCTGAATGTACAATAATTAAATAATTACATGATTATAAACCATATGGTGCCAGGAGGCAACTCTATGTACAATGTAAAAAGTGCAGTGTGGTAACAGAAAGAACATATGGGCACAATGAATATCCTAGTAGACATAAAAGGCAAATTAAGCCTACTATCATTTCCACAGGTGGAGACAGTAAATAAAAAAACAGGCCTGATTTAAAAGAACCTTTATATCCATTGAAGGAAATTTACTATATTTATTTGTATAATCACATCTGGTATTTTACAACATCCATTTTAGAAGATACTGTGCTTTATCATAAAATGTAAATCAGAAAATCAGTATACTGCATCAGCATTGTCAAAAATTGGTTCAGACTTAAGTATAACAGGTCCAGACACTGGGATTCTCAACGTACTGCAAATGCTATCTTGCAGCTCCCATATGTCTCTGTAGACATATAAGAAAAATCAGGACACTAACAAATTAATCTTCGCTATCTCTGTGGTTATTCTATTATCAGTCTGAATGGATTAATTACATAGACAGGTGCAAGACAGTATCACAAATTGATACATCAGGCCACTAAGTGTATGGGACAGGATGAATGTACCAGACAACATTATTGTTCCACATTGGTTTTAGGCCACATGGCTGCTGTCCATTACTGTGGGTATGAGGTGGGACTCTCTGTCCAGAAGGCAAGTCAATGTGCACACTATCAAAGAGGGAGCGAGGAAGGAGGCAGGAGGAGGAGCAGCAAGTGTTTTCGAAGTGTTGAAGCTAGAGGAGCAAAGCAAGGAAACTTCCGTTTCCTTTTGAGTCCACTGGGAAGCAGATTTGAACAGGCACTTCTCCCCCATGTCCTTTCTTGCTTTATTTCCTTCTCTTTTACCCTTACTCTGCTCTCATTTTTTGACACAAGAGGACCAGGTGAGGCCTCCACAGGCAGCAGAGACAATAATGTAAAGAACCACCTGAAAGGAGACAGAGACAAATTTCACTTCTTGTGCAACTCTCTAACTGTGTCAATTAATGACACACTTATGACAATCATAAAATTACATAATCATAAATCACACACTTAATTCCTTCAGTAGCTGCCAAATAGTGCTGAAGGGTCAGTGCGTTAAGTTAATGTGAAAGACAGCATGGCTAGAGTTATACTGTATCCAGTATATACAACAACTATCTTTCCAATTACTATTACTGTCTGTACTTACCAGGCACACCAACACAATGACGACAGTCAGCTTGAGGTTTTTCATACACATGGCTCGTGCAAGGTTACGACTCGTGGTCTTAAATGTGACTGACTAGAAAAGCATAAAAAATAAATAACATCAATGCCAAATATGATGCCTAAAAAAATAAATAAATAAATGAACAAGTATATTGAATGGAAAAAAAACACTAGTCTTTAAACCAATTTTAAACTCACTGAATCAACCAGATTTTCTGTCTTGTCAATCAGCAACTCCAGCTTCTCTCCTCTCTGAGCTACCAAGTCTGTATAAATAGACAAAGAAAGTCAGCGTTAACTGGGGATACACAAATGATCTCCTGCCTTGAGATATACCAAACTGTGGTCAAATTAGATATTTGGAATTTTACAGCAAGAACAGTCAGCTTTTAGCAATATAGCCAACAAATACCAGTACTTCAATAGGTCATTCATTGCCAGTCACACATACAAAGCCTATTCTGATCCAATTTAATTAACACATTAAACAGATATATACATTTTTGTATAGTTCTATATCAAAATGAGATGTATAAGGCATTGCTGTATGAGGAGACTGACGTGTAGCTCACCTATGTTGCGGACCATTATACCCTTCAGGTCATCCACCTGCATCTGAGACTCAGTGAGACGATCCGATCCACGAGAGTCTGAGTGGTGTTTCTACAAAAATGAACAAACACAAAGAAAGGTGAGAGGGAAGCAATATAGTAAAAGTAAATTAAGTGTAATTTGTGATAAAATCTGTGTTTTATAGGTAACATAAACATTCACAATCAGAGTTCACAAATGAAAATGTTGTAAGATCAGCTTCTTGTCATACTCACCATCTGAGCTGCCAGTGTTGAGGAGAACTCACTGTTCATGGCATAGGGTAAAGCTGTTTGTGCTCGGGACCCATATGTGGTCTGAAAGCGCTTCTTGACCTCACCGAGGAAGCTGAACGCACGTGACCTCTCAAAGTCCTTTAACACACAAGAATTTCATTAAAACTGTGCATGTCAATTAGAAAACACACTAATTTAAGTATCTAGTCAAGTTAAAAATACATGTATGTATTTCTAAGCTCTTACTGAGATTTTGACTTTTATTATGTTAAAGTAATGCATTGTATGACAATTAAAAACTGCCCCATCCAGTAAAACAACACAATTCCAAATCCATTTGAAGGGACATTGAACATTTTCAACTGGCATATTATCCCATACCATAAACAAATAAATACTGTAACTGAGGTATTTACATACTTACATCATCAGTGATACACAGGTATATAATTCTGTCATGGCAGATGTAATGAAAGAGATAGCTAAAAAAGGACAAAAGAGAAGCACATGATCGAAAGTTAGTTTGTACATTTTTTGCCCTGCAAATTTTCTAAATAACATAACTAGAGGCACTTGTCAATGGGCCCATTCTCTGCTGTCTCGTTTATATGCAATTTCATAACAGCATTACACCTTACATTCTGTAGTCGTCTGATTTCAGAATGTTTATCTACATGCACACGTTTGCTTTTCTAAGTAAACTGGCAATTACAAAACACTATTATACAGACAGACATACTATTATGTGGGTCTCCTACATGTACGTTAATGATAAAAACAACTTTGAGGCTGTTAGAGCAACACATTACATTAGTACCAATACTCATGTAGCCAAGTCAAGTCTGTTCTGGTTTGCGAGTAAAACAAAGTGTTTAGAATGGTTGATCTCTGTTTACAACAGCTAATGACTGAAAATAATACATACCGAATTCCGGAAAAGTTGGGATGTTCTATAAATTTGTATGAAATGAAAACTAAAAAGACTGTAAAATCACATGAGCCAATATTTTATTCACAACAGAACATAGACAACATAACAATTGTTCAAAGTGAGAAATGTTTACAATTTTATGCACAAAATAAGCTCATATTTCATTTGATGCCTGCTACAGGTCTCAAAAAAGTTGGGACGGGACAACAAATAACTGAAAAAGCAAGAAAGTTTAAAAAGATTCAGCTGGGGGAAGATCTAGCAACTAATTAAGTTAATTGATATCAGGTTTGTAACAGATTAGCTATAAAAGGGGTGTCTTAGAGAGGCAGAGTCTCTCAGAAGTAAAAATGGGCAGACTGTGGAAGCGTGTGTGAAAAGATTGTTGAAAACTTTAAAAACAAAGTTCCTCAATGTCAAATTCCAAAGGCTTAGCAAATCTCATCATCTACAGTGCATAACATAATCAAACGATTCAGAGAAACTGGAGATATCCCTGTGTGTAAAGGACAAGGCCGAAGACCTTTATGGGATCCCCTTTGTCTTCAGGCCCTCAGACGGCACCGCATCACTCATCAGCATGATTGTGTCAATGACCTTACTAATAGTGATGGGCATCTGACACCGACGCTCCGATACACGCTTCAAACTCGGAGTCGCATTTTCCACGAAGCACTGCTTTGGTGCGTAAAGACACGTGACTGATGACGTCCGAAGCAGTAACTGCTTCGTTCACCTGAGTGAATCACGTGACTGGTTCGAACTAGTCGACACTACTTCGTAGTGTGAGACGCATCGTAAGGCGAGACTTCAATGTTTACCCACATTTATTTTCACTCGCAAAGCAAAACCATCCCAGCTCATCATGTTTCCCCGCCTTCTCCCTACAGTCCAACTACTACACTACACGCTGTAATTTATAAAGACGTTTACCTGTGATTAATTGTTCATGACGCCTGGTGCTTACAGTCAAATACTCTTGACAACTTGTGAGCTGCACACACGGCTGTTAACATGTAATAACCGTAATGAATCTTCACGAAGAGTTCAGTAAACAATCAGGACGTTTTGTGTCCAGTTTAACACTGAGAGGAGAACATTTATATTATATTTTAGCGTTTAAACAGTGACACGTCATGACAGTTATTGACAGAGTGTATGACCACAGTGACCTGGTAGATCAGTGGGTTAAATGTCAGACTGGGATACATAAAGTCGCAGGTTCGAAACTCAGCCTCCTAATCCATCCATTTTCATTGCTTCATTTGCCCATCACTACTTACTAAATGAACCCAGGAATACTTCCACTGTTGGTAAACACCATCCACCGTGGCATCAGTCCAAATTTGACATTCTTGTTGGTAATCATGGATGCCGTGTAATCCGGGCTAAAGAGGAGGGAGACCTTTCAGCATGTTCTCAGCGTTTAGTTCAAAAGACAGCATCTTTGATGGTATGGAGATTCATAGGTGCATACGATATGGGCAGCTTGCTTGTTTTGGAAGTAACTATGAATGCTGAAAGGTATATAAAGGTTTTAGCGCAACATATGCTCCCCTCCTGACCACGTCTATTTCAGAGACGGCCTTGTGTATTTCAGCAGGACAATGCAAAACCACATAATGCATAACCACATAATTTTTACACCATGGTTTTGTCAGAGAAGAGTCTGGGTGCTGAATTGGCCTGCCTGTGGCTCAGATCTTTCACCTATAGAGAACATTTGGTGCATCATTAAACAAAAAATATGTCAAAGGCGACCACGAAACCTATATCGGACAAGACTCGTAACCTCGATGCCTAGATGTCTTCAAACTATTTTGAAAATATGAGGAGATGCTCCACCATGGTAAACATGCCCCTGTCCCAACTATTTTGATTCCTGAAACAGGCATCAAATTTGAAATTAGTTCATTTTGTGCATAAAATTGTAAAATTTCTCAGTTTGAACATTTGTTATGTTGTCTGTGTTCTGTTGTGAATAAAATATTTACTCATGTGATTTTACAGTCTTTTAGTTTTCATTTTATTCAAATTTATAGTTTAACGTGCCAGCTCTTCCGGAATTCGGGTTGTATCACTAAATGTTCTAGAGGGCTAGAGGGAGTTTTAGAAGAATCAAACTAATGACACATCTTCTAAACTCAATTTTAATTCTTTAATTTGACAAGTATAGCCTGCTTTTTTGCATGTATAACCATTATTGGAAATTAAAGTTCACCCTTATTTGGGTAAACCGCTGGGAACTAACGGGAATTAGAATTGCCCTGAAAGTTTTGTTCCACCCTTCGTGTACATTTATCATCAGTCATGGTACATTTTCTACAACCGTACAACATTGTACAAACAAGTAGGAATTGCCTCTGACTTCAAAACTAGGAATATGAAACTAGGAGATATGATGCCCCCTTAAACCCCAACTTATAGGTTGGTGACTATTGCATGATGTCTGTGTCTACACATAAGTGTGTAAAGGTCCTACCTGCCGTGGCTATAGGTCAGCTTGTTATTCTCTGAAGGGATTTTGGCTAAGATTTGTTCAGTTACTTCCAAGAAGTTCCCACCACACCATGCATGCTTGGCCAGGATGGTGGTGCCACGAGCCACCACAGCAAACAGAATTGCCATGGCAACAGCTGGTGTTTCAGCGCCAGTACTCGCTGACAACACAAGAACAAGAAGAGTGAGATGTTAAGATTCCCCACGGTTGTTAGTGGCAGAGCCAGGGATCCTCGGAACCGGAGGCAAGCAGAAAGAGGAGATTGCTTAACACAAAAAGATTCTGGTAAAACACTTCCTGACAATGTTACAGATAGGGCAAAAATAAAGTGGATAAAATTATGTGTTTAGCTAAGGAAAGCCACTATCCCACTTTTCTAAAAATCATAGCTACACAATCCAGACGTCACGAGAAATGAAAGCAAAAGCCAGACTAACAGAGACTGAGCAACAACAAGCTACTAAGCTAATCATGTTGTTGTCATCGCCGTTACGTAGGTAACGTTAGCTAGTTAGATGTTTAACCTATACACTGAGCTACCGCAACAAACAAGTATCCTGTAACTCAAATAAATTAAAAATATTAAATCCAATACCTTAATCTGTCGGCGCTGTTCAAAGTAGCTCGTTTATCGCAATCCCAACATCTAAAGAGGTTTTAGCTGCTAGCATGCTAGCTAATCCGTTTCGAGTGACTTCTGCTTTGCTAATCACCTAGACCTCCAGACCGGAAATGGGATCACTCTCTTTTTGGTTAATGTAGTTCTTGGCGCATCCCGTACCCTTCGAGCTCAATTGCGTCGTGACGCCTCTTGAACTACATTTTCAAGTTCATAGTGCGTAGCGTTTTCATCTGTACGTCACGCTATTGCGACAAAGACGTAGACGTACGGGGAAGCCCATGGGTGTGGTGTGGCAGAGCCGTAGAGACAGAAGAGTTGCGACAGCTATGAGTCTGGCAAGCAATTCACTCAAGATTCAAGATAAAAAAACTGGATTAATCCCAGAGGGAAATTATTGTAGTACGGAACAGGAGCTAACACCAACACAAATACTAAATACTCAATTTACAGAACAAAAATAGGTAATAAAAATACTAAAAATTAATCAAAAATAGGTAATTACAGGTCATAATCATAATCATGAAAACTTGTTGGCTAATACTAGTTAACTAGTTTAACGTCTTAATCTGCTGATGTTGTCAGCATCGTGCAATAACTGTTGCTAAGTCAAAAAATAAAATGCGTGTCATAATTCTGATAATCTGATTTCTAGTGAACCTTATAAAATGTTAAAAACACCTAGTTCCACCACTACAAATTCCCAGTATTTGGAACTATTTTAATTTCCATGATCCGCCATTGCTGAAAAAAACTGTTCTCGTAAAATCAATGGAGATGTCATCACTCTCCTTCTATGCCCACTCTGGTGTGGTAAGCACTTAAGCCGCGCCGCCTAATGCATGTATGTCAGTCAGGAGGTTTATTTATTTATCATCATAAGTTGTTGAGTTTACAACCAAATGTTAAGGATGCCGGGAATTTCAAATATTTTTTTGACTACTCTGCTGTTTGAAGTGGTCAAAGCCAGCATCTGATCCCTTCTGTGAGTCTTACAGGCTACATGAATTACAGAAATAAGTGTTAAAACCTTATGGACTAGACTCAGCACTATGTATACTCAGAGTTAATACAAACAAACGAACACCGAAAAGTTTTAGTGTAGCCAATTGTACATAAATGTGTTTTTAATAAATGTTACAGTGTTGTGAATATGTTGATTTGCATGCCTGTACTTTTATTTTAAGATGCTTCTGAGTATATTTGCTGCCGTAGCCAGTAACCATAACTCACGGTTAAACAAAGACTTGTCCAAGATGGGCCTTATAGTGGGAAAGGTTGCGTAGTCTCAGCGCAGCTTCTTGCCTGTGAGACACTGAGGAGGGCCTTTACATACTCACCCTTGTGTTGACAGACAGTCGGTATGTAAAACATGGCTGTGGAAGGAGAAAAGAAACCAGTGCTGGAGATGGTGAGAGGCAAAATAACTCCATGTTTCATTTTTTATATTGTATTATAGTCATATGGTTTTGCCGCTGTAGAACTATATTTGGAAAAAATGTAACCAAAGAAGCTAACGATAGCATTTTAACCACACGTAAACTCCTCACGTGGTGTTAGCTAGCAATGGTGAATTAGCTTCAGCTGAATATTCAGACTGAACCAGTCTGAACTACACCACATGTTGTTCGCTTTAATGTCACCTTTGTTGCGGACACACAGGGTGAGTGGTATTATAAAAACTTAACTTTAACTGACGTTAACCATTAATCTCTTGATGCTTTAACGTTACATCTTCTTCCTTTCCAGTCCACAGTTCCTCCACTGGGGGGCAGTGTTTAAACAGGCTCCTGTGTTACTGTGTTGTTGAGCTCTATCAGCGCGTTCAGTCACTGAGATCATGAATATTGCACACACACGTCGTTCAACTTCAGAGTGACTGATAATTACCTTCACTAATCTCTAAGAGGCTGTTTAGGGTTACATTTTATGACATATTCTAATAAGTATTTTGTGTGTGTGTTGTAGGTCCAGGCTGATGGTGCTGATGAAGGCTGTGTAACATATGTGCTGCATGATGAAGACCATACACTGGGCAACTCCCTGAGATATATGATAATGAAGAAGTCAGTTTTTAAAACATTAATGCTTTAAACTCAGCATGTTGTGGTCATGGGTTTTGATTGTTTTTCCTCTTTGTATTTAAGTGTTTATTGCATGTGGCATGTTGGTCATTATTAGTAGTTTGACTCCAACTACAATGGACTGTTTCTTCTTCCTAAAATTAATAGAGATCTGACCGTTTCTAATAATGACATCAAAAAGGGACTCTTTAAGTGTGTATGTCATTCCTGTTTGTTCACTGTGGTTTTGTTCTCAGTTAGCTGAGGACAGCTGGGGTGAGTTGGAAACACTCCTCCACCCGTTATAAGCAAAACATTAATAATAATAACAATTCTTGCTTTCTGTCTCCTGTTTTTCATCAGTGTGGATGTGGATTTTTGTGGCTACACCATCACCCACCCTTCTGAGACCAAGATCAACTTTCGCATACAGACACGAGGTGAGAATCCCCCGTCACATTGACCTCTTTTTCTTTCTCTTATAATCTAGTGAATACATCCATACAACAGCTAGAGAGTGGCCACGTTGCAGAGTAAACATGTTGATTGGAGTCTGGTGAATTCATTTTCTTCTGAGCCACAACAAGGCTTTGTGAAAAACCTTTCACAGCACACACACTCTTGGTTTTGTCCACAGACAAGTATAAACATGTTCCTTGTTAGAAAAAGAAAACATCTGTGAGCCGATTTACACAGTGGCATTAGATAGCAGCACCGCATCACATGAAAGGACTGTGCAGGACTGAGAAAATAACTTGTTTTTGTTTTTGGACAAAGTTTCATGATGCCTGGAGGATCCTTCCTCGTGGCTTCATCACAGCAAGATACAATTAACAGGAAGCAACAGGAAGAAAAAAACTACTTTATACTTTCAGATATCCGGCGGTTTATTTTATAATTATGTATTTGTATTTTCTTAAAATTGATTCAGTAACCATAACAAAATACTTAGAGTGAAATTTGTTTAATTGACTTTATTTCTACTGATATGAACCTGAAAGAAACAAGCAATTCATTACAATCTAATATATTTTATATTGTGCTTTTTCATTCATATTTAATTTTTATATATTTAGTTTTTTCTTCTAGATATTATTTTTGATTGTACTTAATCTGACTGGGACCACTGCTTACATGCAGATTTTTTCTTTTGGTATTACTATAACTCTCCACTGTTTGTTTCAGGTGGGGTTCCAGCTACAGAGCCACTTCGGAGAGGCCTGAATGAGCTCAGTGATGTTTGTCAACATGTTCTCAACACCTTTGAGGTAATCCTGAATAAACATCAGATTGGTAAAGTGATTTCATATCGTATACATACGTATACATACCGCACATTCATAAAGGCCAATTCTTTCTGCTACGGTAAGAGTGACGTGAATTTCTGTTTGACCGTCCACATATAACCCAACACTTTGTGTGTGTGGATTGTCTGAACTGCGAGGCCACTAACTGCACATGTGCCAAACAAGTTAACTAGATGCTTAGTTTGGTGCGTCAAAGGTATAAACACTGTTCCCTGAAGCTCTTCATGTCCTTCATGTAAATGAAGGACAAAAAGAACTCCACACTTTTTTTGTTACACATCGGAGTTGCTGGAGCCCTTGTAAACAAAATCCACAATACAGAAAAGCTTCAATTAAGAAAAACAACAAACAAAAAAAACTTTTTGATTTATTTCATTTCTTCTCCTAATTACAATTTTTTTTAACTCAAATTTGTTTTATTCATTTATTTTAAGTTTCAGAAATTTCAAAAATGTTTTCCAGTTCTGCCTTTTGACCCTGTTTTGATTTATGAGGTGGGATTAAGCGAAATGGGCGTGGGCTTGACCCCGACCCCTGACTTTTTTTGATTGCTTTTGCTCGTACACAAAATGGATATAGTGTAAAATCACATATTATGTGGTAACCATGTTACTTTCTGTCCAAACAAACGATTACGTGTATACTAAACCCAAGTCATGTAGTCATTTATGAATAGCCAATCGGCTAATTCCAGGACTTGACATGACAGCTTTCAAACTCACTCTCTGTGCTCCACTGAAACACTTTGTGAACTCAAGTTAATGTGAGCCACAAGTTACTGTATATAGATATCTGTTAATTTAACTAGTTCAACTTCCATCAACCATGTGCCAAAATTCTCTAAAACTGAAACAATGTTTTGTAACTGAAATTAAAATTTCAACTATTTTTGAATTCATAATCAGTATTTCAAAGTTTTAGCTTTTTAACAGTTTTATCTTTCAGATTGACAGAACATTTCATATTCCTCCTTTTCAGCTCAGCTGGTGATGACACGGCTGTGCTCTTCAGACCTTTTGTAACTATTACTTTATTATCCTCTGGGATAACCTAGAGAGACGACTGAAGCTTTATATGAGCCTCATCTAATTTCTTACAGCACAGTGACGTTTCCAGGTAAAAAGCTTTAGAGTTGTACGGAACACGTAAAGGGTTACGATTTGTTGACTGTTGTTTATTTCTGGATGTGTACGTGAACACTGCTGTGGCGACAGGTGTCAGCATGTCTGTTTAGACAGTTTGCCAGATTTGTGAGGACATACACTGTGAGCTCTCCCAGCACAGCTGAGGGAAAGTGAGAATTAAATCCTGCAAAAGTAAAGTCAGTCTCTATCGATTTTATACTCATCACAACTCTGACTACATGTACTTTTATTTTGTTTCAGGCAAGAGTAAATGAGTTCAAAGAGAGGCAGGAGCAACCCATGGAATGAAAAGCATCACATATGTGGCACTGTGGACCGCTCGGACTTGTTCTTAACTAACCTAAGAGATGTGTTCTCCGACTTGTTACAGTAGTTTGATCTTGTCACATTCAAACATTTGTACAGTATTTTTATATGTTCTGTTCATAGTGATTTATGATGTGTGAGTAATATGTGTATTTGTGTCCATCACTCTTGAATAGTTGGAATGATCAGCACAACAAATTTCAAACATTAAACGTAGCCAACAGAGATTTTCGTGTTTCCTGTTTTTGTGATTTCATGGAAGGATTTTGTAACATATCACTTAGCCATTTGACTTGCACTGCAATATTTATTTTCATATCACGTAACACCGTTTGAAGGATGTCCAAACCTAAAGGGACGACTCTCTCAAACACCAAATTGCTCTCATCTGTCCTTTGAAGCCACCTTTGACTGGTGAAAGAAGAAGGGGAAGTTCTTATTAACAGAAGAATGTGGTGTGAGGGACTTTGTACAGTGCCAAGAAGACAGAGGCGGAAAATGAAGGCAGAGAAGTGTAAATAATGCTGTTGAAGTTATTCGAGGTTAATCGTGTCCGTCTGTCAGTCACATGCTCATGCATGGTTGACTCTCTGCATGTGCGGCACACTTTGAGGAGCAGCTCATATTTGGCAAAATGTGCTGTCTGACCTGTCCTAACTCACAACATCCACTTAAGATTTTATATTGTTCCTGTAAAGAAACAGAAGAGTATAAAAATGCTCTTTTGTCCGCTCAGCTTGGTGTCACTGTCAAAACAAATCAAATCAAGTTTTATTTATATTGCTCAGTTTCACAAATCATAGAATTGCCTGAACGGACTTTATGGTCTGTACAACAATGACCTCCTCTGTGCTGTCTTGATGTGGATCTTTTGGTTCTACTGAGAGCTGCTGAAAAAAAGGGCAAAACAATTTCCCTCTGGGAATAAAAAAAGGTTTTTGAATCTTTAAACTTAGACCCTCAGACTGAGCGAGGGAAAACTCCCTGAAAAATAGGAAAATACAGTGCCTTGCGAAAGTATCCGGCCCCCTTGAACTTTTTCACATTTTGTCACATTACAGCCACAGACATGAATCAATTCTATTGGAATATCCACGTGAAAGACCAACACAAAGTGGTGTACACGTGAGAAGTGGAACGAAAGTCATACATGATTCCAAATATTTTT
>JAUYWH010000002.1:5252503-5276014 GCA_034779795.1 Ctenopoma multispine
TCATGTTTGTGGCTGTAATGTGACAAAATGTGGAAAAGTTCAAGGGGGCCGGATACTTTCACAAGCCACTGTATATAAGACGCCAGCGGAAGAGCAACAAAGGAGGGATCCTTCTTCCAGGACGGACATACGTGACATACATGTGAGCAGAACACAGACAATCAGGATGACACGTTGTAAATTATATGAACAATATGATGAGGAAGGATGTCGAAAGACTTCCAGATGACGCCAACAGACTGAACTGGAGCAACATGACCTCCACTCCACGATGAATACCTGGAAAGAAGACAGAGTACGCAGTGCAATACGTCACACCTCATGTGTGTGTTCTCCTATTCTGACCTTTTCTGCACACACATAACACATATACCATTTTTCTCCTTTTCCAAAACAGCACAATGCTGAGTTATGTTTATTGTAGAATTTGTATGACATGTTAATTTCGTGGCATTTTCTTGGACTGTTTTTTTTTTTGGTTGAACATTGATTTCCTATACGGTTTTTGATTTTAAACCTTTTGTTCATTAATTAACACGTGCATTTGCAAGCTCACTAATGAAGACCACTAACACTGTGGTGCTGATGACAGGACGCAAAGTGCCAGCGATTTTGAACAGCTTTTGTAATGACAAACTACAAGTCCAGCAGATGACCGTAGAAGGGAAAGTCCCATAACTCATCAAGTGAGCAAAACAACAACATCAAGCGTGAGCACAAGACTTAAAATATTGTTTGAACAGAAAATCATTTATTTACAGCAGCAGTGGGAAAGTGGAGCATAGCCCTAAATAAATGAGTCTCTCAGCAAACAGTAATCTTGAGTGTTGTGCTACGCTTGATGTGGTTCTGTTAAAAACATCACTGTGTCATGAAGCTCAGGATTTAGTACATGAGGGAAGTCTCAGCTCATACCAAGTTTTATTTGAAACTTTTCAGTGTATATTTGGTTCACCAGTTTGAAGGAACATTCCTCCAAACGAAACAACTATAAACGTTTTGTTTTCTCTCTTCCTATTGTTCAAATATTTTTATTACTGTACTTGTAAAATTCTCATTTATAGATTAGGGTTAGTATTCTAGGCTTTTCTATTAGTTCGGTGCAGTTTGTGAGCAGTTAAGAAAAAACTCAATATAAATTTTCCCTCCAGTATTCCTGAATTCCTAACGTGGGCACTGAACCTCAAAATCAAAGTTAAACTTCAGAGGCAAATTAAAGAAAGAAAAAGTCTATTGATTACTAAGGTTTGTTGCCGTGTGGGACTTGTGGTCATTTCTAAGTAACTGCTTTACTGGTTAAAAGAAAAAAAAACTCCTTCGACTTGCTAACCTGAACTGATGTAAAAGACCTTCTCAAAGGTTTCATCGGCCGTCGTCTCCATCAGGCTGCCTCTTGGAACTGGTCCCTGGAGCCTTGTGCTCTGTAGTCTTGAGCAATAATTTAAAACCAAGAGAGGCTTTGTAGAAGGTAATTTGCAACACATTTGACCCGTTGTCTTTTGATGATCTGTCTCTAATCTGATGCAAACCAAATGTGACCTTAAAAAAAAACACGAAGCCGTGGACATAACATTGAAGCACTGACGGGCTGTTCATAACAAAGACGACTGTTTAAGTTCACTCCTCTTAGCACAGCTGTGTTCGGGTCAGCATTACAACAGTGTGAACTCCTCATCCTTTCCAGTGTGGAGTATTTTTTTAGCAAGTGTGAGACAGCAGGAGGCAAAGTCCATACATCACAGTTTCCTTGCTCTCAATCAGTAAATCAAACAAATGCTATAAAATATTTATTACTGCATACTATGAACAAATAAGTACAATATAAATGCAATTCAAATCATCAGGGTTCAGTATTCACATTTCATTTTCATCTTCAACCTTAAATCACCTCTGAGCCCGACGTCTCTATGAAGACACAAAGCTGCTCAGGTGGAGCTACAAGCACAGTGAAGACAGCATAAATAGATACGAGTTAACGAGTCACACACTGCGTGATCAGGATCTAAAATGTTTTAGTATCATTTGAATTTCAGGACACATTCGGTAAAGAACACACTGCGTATATGAGGTTTCTACATCATATCGTAGCCACAGTGTACTGAGAGAAAAATGAATCTTCAGTACGTGCTCGCACTACAGCCAGTGTGAAAAGCTGATGCATTCAGGTTTCAATTCTATTTACAGTGAATTGTGACATGCAGGTTTTTACCAGCTGATAATACTAGAAACACAAGCTGTAGTTTCTCTTCATCTCTGACTTTTTAAAAGAGCCAGAAATGGTGTAAATAGTTTTTTTCTTGATGTTTTGGCATCATAAGGTTTGTCATGAGTATGTGACTAGCGAGTGCTCACAGCATGATGGGAATCACCCGGTGTTTGCCAGCGTTCTCGGACAACAGCTGCCCTCCACATGACTTACAGGCTGCAATTTTCAGATAGAAGGTTTCCAATGTTCGACTCTCCATGTGACTGTAAGGCACACAGTGGGGCCCATTTTACTTGGGTATGGGTATATCTCTGGTCATCCAGGGTATGAGCAGTGACAATGCAGTTGATTGTCTGAAAATCAGACACATCTTGTACTGTAAATGTGGAGGCACACTGGGCCATGTTTTAATAAAAGGACATCCTCACCTTTGGCACTATTTGGAAAACAATTCAGGGTCACAGTTTCCCACTGTCTGTGTCTGTGAGGTATTAAAGCTTCAGCAGTTGGTCCTTATAAGTGCTGTTATTCATACATGCAGCACTCAGGCTGGATATAACTATATAACTAAGTCTGCAATTTCGCATGTAAATAATACTGTACATGAATGTACATGCGGCTTGAATAAACATTTTCTATAAATGTATTTAGCATAAACGTCCACTTAGAGACTTTTAATCCTCTACACAAGCCTCGGCGTCAGAGTATGAACAGATTTACGTAGCCCTGGTCTCAGAGAAGCCTTTGCAGTTAGTGTTACAGCCTGAATAGTCCTGCTAATTCATTATCAGTCCAGGTTAATCCATCATTTTATTCTGCTGAGAGTCCTGTAGAAGTGACTTCTACCTTGCTACATTTCCTCCTTACTTGGATCTGATCTCTCCCTAACTGTTGGGAACATGAGGTTTCCAGTCAATATGCTACACACTGGAGGTATATGAGTATGTTTGTGTGTGTTTAGGAAGAGCTTGTGTATTTCTGACTGGAGCTGGAGCGGGAGTTGGAGCTTGAGCGATCGAGTCCGTTCCCGTGGCAAGAGCCTTTCCAGCGTTCTCCTGAACCTTGTCCATTGAGGGGGGATGCTCTGTAGCACCAGCAGCACAGACAAGACTACAAGACAAGAGCGCACACTGTTAGCTGTGGCTTCGTGTTGACTCCAGGATAAAACACATATTTTTTAGCATCTGTGCATTCCCTCCTACCTGGAAACAGTTTTTAAACTTCTGGCTAACAAAGTAGAGAGCAATCGGGTTGATGCAGGAGTTTAAGGAGGCCATGTTGATGCCGATGTAATCCATCACTAACAGGAAGCTGACAGGGAAAAAGGCATAGTTTATAATAAAGACTAAAGGAAGTCACAGGGCAGAGAACAATGCAGTGCATCAGCACGGCCTACTGTATGTGCATGCCTACCTGAGCAGTTCACAGCGATTGGGGTCATTTTGGTCGTAGATTGATTTCTTCAGAATACGGCTGAGATGAAGAGGCAGCCAGCACAGAGCAAAAATCAGCACCAGGCAAAACACCGTCTTCGCTACTTCCCGCCGCTACAACAGCCATACACAAGGACAAATACTGAGGTTAGTAAGTTCCTCTGACAGATCACAGATGACGTACTCATATTTGCAGCGTGCGCTCCGGACTTTTGCATGTGTACCTGTTTCATGTGGTCGTTCAGGGCAATGCGCATGCCTTTTTTGCGACTGAGCATTTCACAGGACATAAGCGTGTAGAAGATTCCTGTGCAGGCCAGAGGGAGGCAGAAATAGAAGCCAAAGAGCCACCAGTCTTTCACATCCTGGTAGAACTGGGAAAGGAAAGCCTCTGTCATAAAAAGTGCACAAGTATATATACTGTGGATTAAATTATAACTCAGGGTCTTTACTATACCTATTTAATTTTGTTTCATTAACACAATTACAACTTTATTCACAGAATTTATGGATCTAAACAATCTTATATGAATCTCAATCTACTTTTATTATAATACAGAAAATAAAATAAAAAAAAATATGTTATACCAGTCATATCTTAGTTTCTCACACAACGGTTTATTTATAAAAATGTCAGAAAGTTTCAATTCAAAGGTGATTTTAAAATATTTTAGTAAAATTGACGCCTAACATAATTTTTTTGAAACTTGTTTTGTACAGATTCTCCCCTCCTCTGTACTTTGGTATATTACGGTCTTAGGTCAATTGAGGATATGTCCCCAGCTAAGTCTATAAAGCACCGGCTAGTCTGAAAAGTCTTTAATCATGAGATCATACTCAAATAATAATTCCCTGATTAAATATGACACATTATACAATAGTCACAGCAGCTGTATGCTTTATTTCCCTCGTGTCCTCAATTCCTTCAGAACCTCTCTGGTTTAAATAAACCTGGAATACAGTATCCACATATTGGAAATGTCTCTTTTGTGCAGTGTAGCTTTATGACAGTTCTGTGAATGCTATGAAAAACATTTAGATGATTTGCATGCAGAGTTTATGTATTGTATTACACTGTCCGGAATCACTTTTGCTTGTTGGCAGAGCTTGAAAAAGAAAAAGAAGTCCTGGTTGAAGAAACACTAATTGCATTGCTGCTCAGGCCCTTTGCTTTAATGTGAACCATTCTGTTCACATTTGTGCTTCAAAGTATCATCAGGTGCTGGCTGAACTCCACAGGTTTTTCCTAACTTAGCCCTGATACAGAGGTCCTAATCAGTGTGAGAGCATACGCTCGTGGCAAATCAGTAATAAGCATAACAAAACACGAACCCTGTCAAACATTCTTACAGGAAAGTGCAATTGTTCACGTTATACATTTAGTTGTTATGTCCACAGATATTTCCCTGTGATTTTTTTAATATCTCAACAGCTTCATTAAACTGAAACATTGAACAGATATTCATGTTGTCCAGAGGATTAATCCTAATGACTTTGTTTTACGACTAAATACAAAATTAATAACATTTCATTGTGCTGATTATCGTGATATGTTAAAAATAATCACAGCTGCTGCATCTCATTTATAAAAAACAAATACGCAAATAAATAATTTACAGACATAAATTACTGAATGATAGTCTTCTAAATTAATATACGAAGTTAAAATTTGTAGTTGTACTTACAATAGAATATTTTTCCATAGATGTAAACAGTACAGTGCAGCATTATAAACACTGAGCTGAGGTTAACAATAGAACATGTGTATTAATTAGTGTTGCAGTATGTGTTTATGTGATCAGGTCCTTTCTGTTGGCTGCTCATGGGAGAGGCTCAGTGTCTCTGATCATAGTCTTCATATTAAGACTGGGCCCAAATATTTGGTTATCCAGATATTGGTTTGTTGGGTAGGTACTGGGTTTTAATATTCAGATATTCATTTTTCTTTTACTAAATGTATGATTTCAGTAATATTTACATTTTAATTGCATATTAAATTATATAAATACATCACAACTATGACACATGTTTATTGAAACGTGTGCTGCTCTTATAACAACAACGCTACCAACCTTGTTTTATTTATTATAATCCATTTCCCTCTATATAAGAATTTAAACTGATGTTTATTGAAATGTGCATGCAGCTCATATAACTGTGCCAATGCACTAACTACCTAGTTATATTTATTATAGCTCATTACGTTCTGTATAAAATCATGAACACTGGTCTTGATCTCAATGAGACTTTCCGATTAAATAAAGCTTGACTAACTAAACGTAACTAATTAAAGCTACAATAAACAACAGTAGCATGACACTCAAAATTAATCCACCATAGGCTGCTCACACCTTCAGGTATTTGTCACTATGAAATTACAATAACTTAGAAGCTAAAAACACTCAGTAAAGCAGAAATAACTGACCTGCTGTCAGGCTGTTTAATTATTAAGCATATTTCTACTAATAAATATTTGAAAAAAAAAATTACGTACATCAGTTCCAACATGTTATATATACATCTAATCCTGTCTCTCATGTCCCTACCTTAATAAAACCGGTTGTCTGTTCTGGATGAAGCATGCAGACACGCAGCTTGTTGCCTCTGTACGGCACCTCGAACATGTCAAATGCCAGTGCCTCAGGAACAGCCAGCACCACAGCAATCAGCCAGATCAGAGTCACCTCCACTGCTTTCCACAGAGGGATCCCCATCCCCTTCACCCTGCTCCATGATGTCACTGCATGGTAGCTACACACAAACACGGAAACACGCATCAGCCGTCAGCCGCCGGTGTTCGTCCATATGTGTGCATTAAATGTGCTGTAAGTGTACTCACCGGTCAATGCTGAGGGCACACAGACTGAGGACGGTGATTCCCACTGACGCTTTCTGGATGAATGGCATCAGCTTACAGATGTACACACCGAACGGCCAGTCCTCAGCTATTAGCTGCAGATAAACACAGTACAGAGGAAAGACATTTAGAGTGAGAGACATTAAAGGAAAGTCACCTAAGCAAACAGCGAGACAGACGAACAGAGGTTCATGTTGAGCACTTTTCTTCTTCTACGTCGTGGTTACTGCAGCAGCTGAAGCCAAAACTAACAAAGCTGTGTTCTTCCTCAAAGTCCTTCTCCCAGAAGGGATAAGATCAGTGCAGCACAACGGCAGTGATTTTTTAACATTAAATCAGGATACACGTTTCATTTTTGGGAGCTATTTTAAATTTGTCGGCTGCTTACACGAAACTACATTACTAACTAACATTACTCTCTGTACTATTATTTGAAATACCTAAAATACATGGCCTTAATGGAAAATAAAATATGAATAAGAGTGACCATCACTCAGATTTCCAGCTTTGGAAAATCTGAAAGAATACAGTTAGTCTCCCTTATTGTATTTTTTCATTGGTTTTGGCGAACAGCTGTGGTCCCATTATGAGGAGCACATGTGGCACTTAACACCTCAGCCCACTGGATGATTTCACTTGACACACTAAAGGCAAATGAAGAACAAAAGATAATTTCTCCTTAAACCCCCAAAGCCTCAGCATACTTCTTGTTCAAATGAGACTTTAGTAGGTGGTAGTATCAGTGGAAAAATCTTCAGCTGTACTGAAAAAGGACACGAACAAAACCACATTAACCCACTAAACATAGAGACAAACCGCAACAATACACTCGTGAATAAAACACAGCCAACCACAGGATGTTCCAAGAAGGGCGTTGCAAACAGGTCAATCGTAACTCTCAAAGTGGGGAGCAGGGAAATTGTTTTAGATTATAAATTATACTCAGGCCCTGTAATAAGTCAGGTTCCTTTGAAGTTATATTTTTACATTTAGTCATATGCTGCACCTTAAAAAATATTTGATATAATTAGGAAATGTTCAGAGGTCACATACTCTATAACAAACAGAAAACACACAAAGGATTAATGCGTTTACCTTAAACACGTTGATAGGGATGGCGATGACAATATAAAGCAGGTCCCCCAGTGCAAGGCTGCCAATCAGGACATTCGGCCCGTTCCTCATACATTTGTTCTTATATATGATCCTAAGCAGCGTTGAGTTGCCGATCATCCCCACCGCAAAAATCAAGCAGGACACGATGGTGTTCACATACTTGAAGGCGTCCTTGATCTCCGTGGGCTTTATGCACATAGGGGGGAAGGAGGCTCGCGGCCGGCCCGGCTGTGGAGGTGGAAGCAGGATGGAGGAATTGCTCTTGGAGGATTCTGAAGCTTCAGGTTCATCCTGGGAGTTGCGGACGACCCTAGAGGCTCCGGCCTCCACGACTATCAGAAGACACAGGAGAGCGACGAGAGGCCTCATCCTCACATGAGCCTCGCACTCACTCAGCAAGACGGATGTTCACTCAAAGGTATACAGCAGACAAAAAGTACATACCTAAATACACGCACACACACACACACACACTGAGCCTTGCTCCAGTCCTGGCACCGTGTGTCTGAGTCCAAGCTTATTTTTCCTGCAGAGAAAGTAAATGAACCATCATGTTACACACACAAAAGTAGTTGCACGTGTTGGGAAAATTAAAATATGGGCTTTCCAAGATCCATGCTGAGGTTAAAAAATCTTAAATCTAAAAGATCTTAAATCCTACTGAATTTAACAATCTCTTTTCCTTTTGCACCACCATGAGACGAACATTTTTGGTGGCTCTGTGCAAGGTGCAGACAGGATGAACCCTAAAGGCTTTGATGACACTTTAACCTTTTTTATAGTGATAAAAGCAGGTCAAGGTTTGACTTTATCCTCTGAAATATCCATATATCATCTACTAGATGACCTACTAATGGTGATCATTTAGCACTGCTTTGTGTTTCTGAGTGACATATCTCCACAGCGATTTGTTGGAGTGGATTGCCATAAACTTTAGTGCAAACATTCATGAGACTTGGGATGACTTGTAATTAACTGGTCATTGTGCAACTTTTACTGTAGCACCATCGTCAGGTTAAGGTTTCATGACGATATACTTTGAAAACTAATATAATTCCCACCAGCTTTAGCTGGAGTTCGTGTTTAGTAGCAAATGCAAGCATTCTAACACACTAACATATTATGTGTTAGCATTTATGTCAAAGCACCACTGTGCCTAAAAACAGTGACTTAGAGCCACTAGCTGAGACTGTTGTTTATTACTTAAGTTGTGTCACCAGATTCTATTATGATCCAGGGAGATTTATGAGTTAATTTGTTCACAACAGAAACGTTTTCACTTTTTTTAAGTTTGGTAATGAAGTAAGAGCAAAAACATCTCCACACCAGGGAAACTTACATAACACTTGAACATGGCCCCATTCTTTGTCTGACAACTTGCTTGTGAATATTCTTATATAATGTATGTACACAGTGTATATTTTTACAATACTGAGAACTTTAAAATAAAAGAAGGGGGAGTGTTGGAGCATAAAACAGACAGATACAGTAGATCACAAGCACCTCAGGATAACTGAGGTTCTACAATAGATGAAGAGCAGTTCTTCTTTGTCTGACAGAGGATCCAAGTTTGGCTATGTGCCTCTCAAAAGTCATGTGTACCCCTAGAATGACCTGCGGCATGTCCTGGGATAAATGGGCGGATTGACAAAGGCGGCAATGTGTGAGTGCACAATCACAAACACACACACACACACACACACACACACACACACACACACACGACTCTCCATCTACGAGTGGATGTACAAACATCTTGATACCATGTCATGGAAGGTTTGTGAAAAAACATCATCACTTTTAATGCTCACAGTTAAGACAAATAAATCACATTTAAGCTTAGAAACCAACACTCACTTTCACACACGGTTGGCATTCACAGCTGCTTCTGGCTCAAAGACACAGAGGGCCATTCTGTCCACACACACACACACACACACACACAAAGACACAAAAATCACATGGATGAACTCACACACATATCACAAGAAATCAGTTTTGAAAAACTTGGCCAAGTTCCACACATATCCCACTATCATCAGAACAAAGCCTCTGTGTAGTATAATACAGAGGCTTGTTAGGCCATGTTAGAGCTGCATTTTCTGGTCTAATTAGAAAGCTGAGTTTTAATTGGGTTGATCCTCTTAATCTAATATATTTTACTTTGGAGACTGTCAGTGACCTTTAGTCCTGCTGGCTGCACTTCTTAGAAAGAAGGAGGTAGAAATTTGGCAGGCAACAGAGTAGCAGCAAAAGGGGTTAGCATCTGGTCAGGGAATGTGTGTGTGTGTGGGAGGAGAGGACAGGAAGAGGGGCATGACCTGCAAAAGAAAAGTACTAAAAAAATGGCAATAAACAAGGCTAAGATTGACATTTTGATCTACTGTAACATTCAGAAGAACAAAAGGAGGAAAAGGAAAGCACAGGGAAGGCAAAAACAGAGAAGGGGAAAGAGTGAGAGCTGAGGTACAATGAGGACAGGAGTCATGAGAGCAACCTGAGGGGAGGAGGAGGAGGAGGGAGAGAGAGAGATGTCAGGAAGATATGGGGAGGGCGGGTTGACACCATTATAGTAGGATTTAAAATGTATATATTATTTAAGTTCATTACTTCAAATGAGAAGAACTTCTTGAGCTTTCCTAGTTTAAGGTCATTTATGTTTTTATTTATTGAATTAACTGGATAATCAATACACACATAAGTTAAATAGTTATGTAATAACTAGGTCTGCATTTACAAATTATTTTATTAAATTAAGGTGAATTCTATATGTACTAGATGTATGGGGGGAAAAAACAAAGATGCTGAGTGTTGAAACTGCAGGTCGTTTCTGTTATTTTGCCCAGTTCAGAATAACAGCAACACTTTTTAAATATGTTCGATTTAAAAACCCGTGCATATGTTAACACAGTGATTTTTTTTAAGGAAAATGGAGACAACTGAAAATGAAAAAAAAACAGCTGAGTTTTCAGCTCCACTGCACCTAAATACACAAATGTGACAGTTTAAGTTAATAGCCTCATTTTAGATTCTTTGTCGAGGTGTGAAATATCGTTTTTCTGCCAGTTTCCTGCAGCTTAGTGGTCTCGACCATAAAAAGATCCAAATAAATCTCGTCTGCGTCGGACAAAAAGCCAGTGAGCTGGACAGTGTTTCCTTCTTTTGATTTCTATCTGTTATTGAAAAAAGCGCCACACAAGCGTACAAGTATAGATCACTATGATGAAACATGACTTCTATTTCCATCTGCGTAACAGCATGACCGCGGCCCTGTCACGGTGTGAGAGAACCTCCAGCCCAACACGCACTCTGCAGCGTCTTTCATACTTAAAGTTATCGTGTTGGGATTGCTGAAAACTGCGGGAGGTCTCTCAGATGCAAAGATACGTTTGGATAAGAACGCTAAACTTTTCAGACTTACCGCGGTGCAGCCGCTAAGTCCACGTTTCCCACCACAGACCCACGCAGTGGTTTAATGCTCGTTAGATGATGATGATACCTTTGGTTCCATCAGTAAAACGTCACGGTGTGTCCTGTGCGTCCGGCTGTGCGTCAGGATCCTCCGCTCCCTGTGATCTGACCTACGACAGGACAACCCGGAGTTTTATAGACACAAGCCGGGAGGCTGCACAAGCAACCAATCCCATCACAGGGACGAGCATCCTCAGGGGCGCAGCTTAAACCCACGCATGAACTCTTCTTGGACCGTTCATGGAAACGTGACAACAGCAACTAAACACTGTTTTGGTTGCTGTGCTGTTGACGTACACATTGTTTAGATGCGCAGTGGAGAAGAAAAGAGGAGACGTCAGCTCTGCAAATCTCTGTAAACGGGTTTAAGGGTATGAAGCGTGTAATTATGACCGATACATTAACGGTGCAAGTATAAAGTTTTCACTGTCACTGCTAGTTATGACACACATCCTGACATCTTTGTCATTTTTCTATATTTGATCTCTATGTTGTTACAGGTGAACTTTAAATTACTTTGTATTATTGTGAAAACTCCTATTGACAGTATCCAACAGTTACAACACAGTAATCACATAGCTGTTGTATAAGCAGACATGTGTGCTGACAGTCTTTGTTGTCTGTCTTACCTGTCGGATAAGTCATATATGAATACATTTATGAATAATTGTTTTTTTTTTTACTCAGTGTCTGTGACCTGCTGATGCACACATGCACACACTTGCACGTGCAGTCGCACACAGACACGAATAAGAACAAAATCTCTTAAAATGCCCAACCCACCCCTCACACCATCATCACCACTCCCATTATATCAGTGAGTGCACACACTAGCACACACACACACACGCACACACACACACACACGCACACACACGCACACACCAAACAAAGGAGCTTTCTGTGCAGTCTGTCTAATGGCACCCATCCCCTGCTCTATTTTGGGAGGCAACTATTTCTGGTGCATCATTATTGTCATTAGCACACTCTCATGTTATCAAACCATTAGCAGACATCATCACTATTATGCACATTCTTATACACGCTGCCTCTCCATAACATAATACTGCATTGCTCTACACTTGTGTGTGTGTGTGTGTGTTACACACTGTGGAGATGATTACACGCTCATGTTGTGGTGATGTCACCTTGCTTATAGCAATCAGATGCTGGTCCTCACCACAGACCACAGAATCATTACATTTTACAGTGATTACTTGGATTAAAGTTAAGGTTCAGTTGAGGCAAGTAGGGGTTATGGTTAAAGTTAGGGTACGTCTCAAAAAAATGAGTGTAAGTGAAGGTAAAAACCCCACATGGTGAGGACGTGCTGTAGTCCCTGTGCGCTGAAGTGGACTTGGCAGAAGGTCAGAGTTTCGTAGTTAGCTTTAAACCTCTTCCTGAGCTGTATACACTCTTCATCCTCTTTCACAGGAAACAAGCTCACTTTGAACTTCGCTGTATGCGCTGTGGTTACTGATGGAGTCTAAAAAGAGTCATTTTTTAACCTGAGAGAAAAAAAATCAACAACAACAACAAAAGCTGAATGGGAGACAAAGATTGAGAGGGGGGTCCTGTGAACTCATGAGCTGAACTAATTGTTTGCTAGCTGCTCCATCTTCAGACCGATGTCCAGTTAGAGGAACCTGACAAACTCGTTTAGCGCACCACATGGCTGCTGGAGCATGCATCATGTTGTCCGCAAACTTGTAAAGACTTTCTGGTTCTCTCTGGTTCCAGCACCCCCCTGAACAACTCCTAATATTGTTCTAATCTTCCTGAAAATGACTTTAAAACCCTAATTACCAGAACATTTCTGTTCTATTTGTACGGGAATTACTCACTGTTGCTATTTTTTGCTGGACAACAGACAACCACACAATTCATCTACTACTGGTTGTAATGTGACACGTGCGACTTCAGTATACTGTGCCCTTTTTTCAAACACCGCAGTCTTTATCATCTGTTTACATCAGCTCGACCTCATTGAATTTCTTAACAATGACTGTAGCACAATGGCCACAGTATTTGCCCTTTGGCAATACTAAATGTTGAATAATGTTTTGTTCATCAGTTTCCCACGAATGTGACATCTTTACATAATTTTGGTTCTTCTCTAGAGTGTACAATAAATATCTGTGGTTCTTTTTTTAACAATGTTTCGTCACACAACATACATTTTTAATAAGTAACACAATTAAAGATCAATTAGAAGACTAGGATTTACGCAGATGTACGCGCACATTAAGGCTCTGTTTTTGTGTCTTTTAAAATAATGTATGGCTACTATTATGATCCATAACCAGTCTGAAGATATGGATTATGTGAGAAAAATCAAGACTGTGAGTGTCTGCTGATGTAGGCGGATGATTCATCCTGAATCAGGTGCTTACAGGTCATAACCTTTGACATACATGAGGGGAAGCTGAGCAGCACCAGCTGTGAATGTTTTCCAGTCACTGACTACAAGTGTAAGGAAATTTTTTTATTATCTAAAACATGTCATTCTGCAGCGCCTCATATACAAGAACATTTAAAATAAAACAGATTTATTTCAGTCTGTGCATTTTTCTACAGTGTTTATGTTTGTGTATGATTCTGTGTATCTTATGCTCAGAGCTTGAATTAACCTTCCCCATTAATTGCGTTGGTAGCAGAGGCTCTGCAGGCTTAAACTCATCCTCACATGTTTGAGCACACATTCCAACCATGAGGAAGTAGTCCTTTTTGAACTGGAAGCATCAACCCTACTCCTCATCCACAATTTCTTCAACAACCTGGCCAAGGACGGCCTCATCGCTTAGTTCTTAGTTCAGCTCTTTCTGTTTCGGCTTAGTTGCTACCATCGGCTGCCGCTGCCGGCTTTTTGAAAGGTCTTCCAAGACATTTGGTGCTCTGTTGTGAAGTAGAGTGACACATCATTACTACTCACCCCTACTTGGCTACGATGATGTTCAGGGGTCTTTTCTCATCAAGATGGGAAAGTGGCACGGCCAATAAAAGTGAGAGTTTACATGTCTGGGGACAACTTGTCACAGATGTAGACAGCTCCATCAGTGTTAACATGCAGTTAACTGGATAGATTCATTACCCATCTGATGTGACAAAAGCTGAATGCTGAGCAAAGCTGTTCCGCTGCAAGTTTAATGTAGGGAATGTTGTGGCTGAACCATTTGCTACATCTGTGCTATAATTTCTTTTTTTACCTATTCGGTTGGCCTTTATCTACAGGTAGGCAAAACAGAGACATTAACACGGGAAACTGGACTGGCTTACTTCTACGTCCCAGGTTTTAGAAATTCTCTCCAGTAGCTAATAAATACAACAACCAGTAGACAGATGTGTCACACACATTGTCAACCCCTACATCTTTCCAAATAATTGGACAAGTCACTGCCAGGAATATTTTGCAATGGCATCGACCAAATAATGAGGCATTATCATTGTGTAGCTGAACTCTCCCTGATTTTCAGTTCCATCATGTCATAGTTGAAGGAAAATATTTGATGAGCATGAAGATGTTTGGTCTTGATGGAATTAGAGTTGAATTTACATGCTGATGTAAAAAAAAATGAAGGAAAAAATAAAGGTGTCATGATGTAACCATTACACCAGAAAAAGGGTGAAAAACAGGTCAAAGTGATTCACAGACGTCCCCACCAGTGTGTTATCAAGGGAGTGCCCCTCTGGATGTTTTATTTTGGCAGGTTATCAGTGTTTAGTTTCTATAGTTCCAACTTCCTTTTATACACAAACCTGCAACTGATTGTGTATCAAGTTTTATCAAGTGTCTGTGTTAGTGTTTTTTTTTATCGTGATTGAAGGCTTCTGGCTTAAACACACTGCATGAGCCATATTTTTTTAAAAATCATAACATTTTTCGTTTCTTTTTTTCTGTCTTTCAAATAGGTGGCGTTTGGACTCCTCAGGAATGTAGCCACAACAGGCTACTGGACCTGAAAGCACGGATTAGAAGCAAACTACTGGACCATGGTGGCTTATAAACCTTCAGTCACTACTGATGTTATGGCTAAAGATAGGCTGTGTGAGTCCATTCTCTCTGTCTCTGTCTAAATTCCAGTCTTTTACAGCATGTGGTCTGACCTGTCAAGTCCTGTATATGCTCTAATCATCTCCTCTGTCAGACCCTCCTCTCTGCTGGACAGGGTCACACAAAGGAACGTGTCAGTCATCCATAGTTTAGCACTAATATGGTGCACATGGACTCGTGAGCCTCTGGCACCGCATTATGTAACCCAATATTGGAGAGCATTATCCCAAGAAGATTACATGATGATCACGGTTCCCAGCGAAAAGAAGGTTGTCACTCTTAAGAGAAACAAGTTGGTGCATGTGGGATTATCAAATTCTCCGGTGTAAACATTGATGGTGCATGTTGCTATGTGCATAATGGTTTAGTCTTTAAAATAATAGAGAAATTACTCAGTTTCCTGCCTTACAGACAATTCAAACAATAGCACATCTCATGTCCCACTGTCATGGCCGGCTTTTACAGTGTGCCTGTTTGGACTTGACAGTGACCCCACTGTATAATAGTTTAAAATTACCCTGCTTGTTTTCCATGTCACAGGTGTGAAACGCTGCTGCTTTTCTATCGCTTGACGACGTTTTATGATTTAAGAATTTATAATTTAAAGATTATTTACTGACTGATTTTTAGTTCTACTTCTAGTTACTAAGGCCAGTTGATTGCAAGGCTTACTGGCAGCATATTATCTCTTTTGATACATTCATGGGCCAAAATATCTACAGATATACTATGATACATAATATACTCTTGTTCACATTGCCTGGTTCATGACATGATGTTTGTGTAATTCTTAGAGATGTGTAGCTTTACTCCTTGACTGGTGTTGTTGTGTTTATTTGATTGTGCATGCTAATGTTTTTTGTATGGATTTTGGTTGGACGCAGGACAGGCACCCTCTATTTTTTGTCTTGGATGAGTGTGATGCTGCCCACATACATGAAAGTAGTTTTTACTAATAGTAAACTTCTGAATGATATACTTCTACTACTTTGTACTCTTGTGCAAACTATACATGCATAGACATTTGTTTTGTAGTCAAGCAGATCATATTAACTCAGCTTGATGTTAGTTAAGCTCTCAGTCAGAGCTACAGAGCTTAACATAGTGTTATCATTTCAGTGTTGTGGCAGGAAGCCCAGTTATTAGGCTTCCTCTGAAGGCCTGTAACGCTGCAATAGAAAGCTCCCATGTAGTACGTACCAATCATTCCGGGATGCTATCCAGCCCTAAACCCCTACAGCGAGAGATGGAGAAATATACAGGCCAGTCGTTCTATTGTTGGCTTTAAAGCTGAAATCTGGAGCTAAAGTAAATCTGCAAAGAAAGTCAATGGACAAACAGGATTAGAAGATGAGTTGGATAAAAAATAGGATCATATTTGTGCCAATGAAAACACTATTAACACTCTAATAATTTTTCCTTCTTCCTGGATGCTAGATGAAAGAATAAAATCATTGTGTTTGGCAGAAAGCAGAAAAACACTGGGGAGTATTCCAGAGGAAACCTTTGCACGGAGCTAAGGATGTTTGAGTATTGTTTGGGTAGGCGCCAAAAAGGGACTTACCTTTTGAAGTACACATGTAAGCATCCCGTTCTGTGACTGATGTTTGTTCAGTTCTGTATTTAAAAAAAACCCCAAAAGAATAGTGAATAACTAAAACTAAGTTAGATTGCTCAGGCCTGAGTGAGTTCCCGATGTGACCTAAACTGTTTGCGATGTATATATTGCACTTCCTAATGAATGATGAGGTGTGTTTGTGCCAATTGTTTACACGAAAACTACAGTGTAGACGAATGATGTTAGAAATGATCTCCAGGCTGGGTGTGGAGTAAAGCAACATCTGGTAGTGATCTTTCCCCTGCCTCAGTCTGCAGCACATTAGTGTGTAGGTGTACAAGATATGCTTATGTGTGTGTGTGTGTGTGTGTGTGTTACCTGCATGTTTCAAGTTTGTTTGCTACACGAGATAAAGAGTAGGAGTCACTCTTGGGGTTATCATGAAAGACAGGGCTGATAAAAAAAAGGGCATTCCCATTTTCCCTTCCTTTCCACACTTGACTGGGTTAATTAAAGAAATTCCTCTCAGGTTTGTTGGATGCTGTGTGTGTGTTTGTGTGTGTGGGGGGGGGGGGGGGGGCCGCGACCCGCCCCCCCCCCCCCCCCCCCGCCGCGGCAGTGAGTGACACAGTGGGAAAGTGACCTCACTTCATGGGGAGGTTTTCTTTTTTGTGGGGGTTGTTTGACAGGTCTTCTCCTTAGAAGCTGATAAGCCCAAAGACACATATCCTTCCAACTCACAAACGCCAAATATGTGCAAACACACACAAACACACACACACACACACACACACACACACACACACACACACACACACACACACACACACTTTGTATCCCCCTCCACAGTGCAACAATTACCACCCGCCCTTCTTCCCCTGGGAACAGGAACAGTGACTTACAGCTGACATCAACAATTGGAAAACCTGCTGCTCACGTCGGGTTTATTATTGACCAAGCAGCATTTTCAAGGAGCACAATGGTGATGTCAGGGCAAAGGGTCTTTTTTGTTCCCACTGTTTAGTAACAATATGAAAGTAAAAGACATCTAGTGTCAAAGTCAGGATAGGTGGGTACTTCCTCTCCACTGCAGGAAACTGCTGATATACAAAAAGTGCAGCTGTGCTGAAAAGAGGGAAATTAAAGTCATAAGAGAAAGGTGTAGCACTGTTTGACTGTACTGTGAAACATCTAAAAAAGATATCAGTAAAGATGCAGTTGAATAGATTTAGGATGGTGATTTCTAACATCTAACAATTTGTATTAATTCTCTAAACAGGTTTTGTTTTTATTAAGTCTTTAACATTTTTACACTCAAAATCAGACATTGCTTGATGGCAAAAAAGTAAAAGAATAGAATGAAAGATATATCTTTCTGTTAGCCTGTGTCTGTCTGTCCTAGTGTCTCCTGTAATGCTTTGACTGAAGATCACATGTTGATCCACAGCTGTACCGTAGAAAAGAACAAAAAAGAGCTAGACAAAATGTCATCGTGTGCTTTTAAATATTGCTATTTGCCTTTAAGCCTAAGGGAACCCACAAAATTCATCAGCTTGTCTCTGCTCTCTGCTTCTGTCTGTCCTCGCTTTGCTGTCTGTGAAAATAACACGAGGAGGCCAAACTGCATTTGCCAGTGGGGCCTCTTCTGTCCATCTTCTTCTGTGAACATCTGTTGTGGTTCTTGGGTCCTTCTCATGTAAAAATCTGAACAATTTCAATCTGTTATTAGAATCCATTGCTGCTGTGGTGGTCTATTTTGAAATTCCTGAACCACTAATGACTTTACCAAATTGAACTACAGCATAAATCCCGAACAACATTGCTAAACTTAGGATCCATAACTGTGTTTTTTAGATCAGATTATTAGATACAATAGGCTAATATCCTGTGTGCTGAAATTGTCAATTACTGAGAAAGCAGACTGAAAAGGAAATTCCAACTCTGACAAATCATCACTCTACACTCAATGCTTTCACTGCAAGAGGCAAGAAAAATGTCAATACACAGCATATCAGCCTGAGCTACACCAAAGCAACATAAACACACAGCTATTGCGTAGACATTTATTTAGAAGGCAACCAGACCACTAACTAAAAAGCCTTGAGGCTGTTTGATTAACCACGTGGCAAACCACCTCGTCTTTCCGCTGTAATAGTCAGTGCTGGGTAAGTTACTAGAAATTTTTTTATAAATTACTTTTTATTACTTGTTGAACCTAAGACATTTCTCATGTAACTTACTTTTTACTTGTGTTGCTCACTCCAGCTTTGTCCGATACATTTCATAATCCAAGTGATTTTGTACTTTAATGTGTAGAAATAGAAAAACCAGACACTGTGTTTGAAAGCAGGCAGCACCACAAGAGTGGTTTACTGACCATCCGGCTGTCAGCTCAGTTTAGCGTAGCTCTGTTTAGCGTCTGCTGCACTTCATCACCTGACCATTTGGTTCAGCTGGGCTTTGTCTTTTCTTTCAGTTGATTTTGGAGAGGCACTGTTAGGCTAAAGTCCCTGCGAGAGATCACTCAGGAGAGAAAGTGTGTATCAACACAGGCGCACATGAAATTGTCTCTAGTAATTTTGAAAACTGCTTGCAGGAATCGCCCTGACCTACTAGAACAAAAATACCATTCATCATGTAATGTGATCAATACGTAGAGATCAGGTAATTGTGGAAGAGAGTTCAGCATAGTCAGCACTCCTTGGTCTTTATTGTTGGTCCAGACTTGAATGTTCTCACCAGCATATTTCACTGCTGGTTTGATAAACGAGTATCATCTCTCTCCTGTTGCTCTCCTGACAGACAAGCCCCTGTCACTGCCATAAATCTCGAACATGGATCCAATATTAAACAGGACGATCAAACATGAAAGGCCGATATGTCTGATCTCACCCTAAATGTCTGGCCTTGTTCTCTTCCTGAGAAGTGGTTTAGAGAAGCCACTGCTACTTAGCCTTTCTTTTGCAGTTTGTCTGTTGCTCTTCCACAGTATCTCTAAGTGATCTTCTGATGGCGTGGCCTGATCAGGATTTGGATAAAACATATCCAAAATCCAAACAGTATTTTAGAGCACTATGCACTGCCCCACTTAGAGACCTTCAGTCCAGCCATGATTTGATGCTGAGAAAGTCCCTCTTCGCTCAGAATCGCATCGTGACTGCTGATGAGTACATTGTCAAGTCTCATCTGAATGCACGTTTCAGTGGAAGCGGTAAAGCGCAGGGAGATCTGAACTTTTGCACGACACAAAGTTGCTTCAGTTTGATTGCTGACCTAGAAACAGAGCACAATCTCACATATTCCTTCTTCATTTAACATCATGACTCCTTCAGCTTGGACTATTATTTTTAGGTTTACATGAGAATAGAACAGATTTTGGACTTTTGAACCTTACTAGGCTACATAAACATGCTCCTATAGGATATACTAATCCAAATATATCATATATAGTCTTCCAGTTGTTCAAGTACTTTCAGTTGTTCAAGTACTCCCATTAATTTATATCATGATGATGTGTAACATGCAGCAGATAAAATATGAAACCTAAGCCTTGGGAACCTGAAGCTGGACTCATTTTAATCCCAAGTAGTAAGAATAATTTGTCCCTCTGTGTCTCTCTTTCTTGACCTATGTATGCCCTCTCGGGGAGGTCAGATGTCCTCAAGGTCATATTCAGCAGATGCTTGCAGACAAAAATGCGTCGAGTCATTCATCCGCCAGTTGAATGATGGATCCTCTTCAAGAGAGGAGCTCACCGTCCATCTCTCAGGAAGCTCTCATATGTGTCCCATTACTGGCTGGCAAACAGCACAAGTGAGGACACATTGCTGCTGGTTGTTTTTCTGTCAGATACGTTGTTCATCTGCAGCAAAGACATTTCACGGTGACGGATTCTTTCATACTACAAACTGGAGGTTTTGAGGAAGGAAAATGAGATGAGAGGAGAAGGTAGGCTGGATATAAATCACCTCTCCACAGCTGAGTCTGATTTAAAAAGGTTTTGTGTTTACCCAGAGGTTTACCAAAAATGTGTTTTGATGTGACGGCAGAGGATCCATGTTTGCACAGTTTTTAAACACCAGGAAATTATGCATCTGAATGTGCTGTATGTCTATGAGTCCTAAAGCAGCCTGGTGGGGATGTAAGTCAACAAAGCCAGTAGAAAGGATTCACTGTAGGTATCTCTAACCTGCATCATAGAATCAGAATTGATGTTTCTCAGCATAGATGCCGTGGTCAGGTTTTAGCTGTGCTTACAAACCCAACTAGACATCTGCTTTACATTTTTCTTTCCTCTGCTCCAGTGACCAGAGGCCTCAGAAAACATCATCGGTATCATTGTTTAAAGTGGCGAAGGCTTGAAAGTGGAAATCAGGCGCTTAAGGTGGGGCTTCCTCTGCCACATTTCAAATTTCACGGGTTTTTATATTTATGATGTTTTTTTTTTTTGGTCTTTATAAGACAGTTCACGAGCCATATGTTTTCTGACATCAGTCACACCCCTTAACGTCTCAGTGTAAGAGATAATCTTGTTGTGAGCATATTATTAGTTCCCTATCCCAATACCAAATTCTCATGAGTGTTCTCGCAGTAGGAGCACAGAGCAGAACATCAAAAAGACATCACTGCTAGACGACATTGCAAAAACTACATGTCGACTTTCAGACTGAGTGTCTCCATTCTCTGACAAATACTCAACACCAGCAAATCTAATATTTTCTTATGTTGCAAAAACCTGCATCTGAACTATAAAACCTGGCAACTGTGACAAGTTTCTTCTTAAACTGAATTGTTTGTACAAAACAGAGTTTCATTAAGATAATAGAATTTGGAAATGTGAAAGTCAGCGTGAGGTTAAATGCCTTATCCTGCATTTTCTATGGTAAGCTAACACTAACCCAGCCATAGTAACGGGTACTGACACAAGTTAAACCAGAAGGCTGTTCTGTTTACTACATATTAATTACTAATTGTACAAAATTGACCACATCAGCAGCAACAGAAACAGACTGAGTCTGTGTTTCAACATTGACTTTCAGTGTTGACTGCATTAGTAATGGAAGATACGAGGTGCGGGTGGTAATTAAAAGAAATATATCAATGGCCTGCATTGATGAGCATTTGGGGTCAGCGAGGGGCACGTGATTTGGTCCTTTTTCAGTCAACTCAAATCTGGAGGGGAGGCTTCCTGTATACTCAGTGGGGATAACAAGGAATCCATTGTGTGTATACAGTATATGATTGTGTGCGATTGCTTTTATGATGGTGCGAGCAGAGGGTCGCGGATAGCCCTGACGAGCGAGCGTGACCAGGTGTCATGTGATAGCTGGAGGTGAAACACAGTGGGAAACTTGAAAAAGAAAGTAAACAACCTGATACCTGTTGTAGTATCTTCACAGAACACAACTTCCTGGATTTCTGTCCGAGCACTGTGGTTTCTCTTTTCACTGACCAAAGAAAATCAAAGAAGCACATACCAAGACTGGAAGTTTGTATTTATTTTGACACATTATGTATTTGGGTGTACTGTTTTTTTAAATGATCTAATACATCTAATAATTACTACAGAATTTAGACTCATTTAGGCTTTAACAAATTAAAAAAGCTTCAGAATGTATGTTTCTTTTCTTATGAATATATAAACATTTACATTCACTGGACAATGATACTGTGCTTGAATTATAAATTATGCATAACCCAATAACTCATAATTATTCATAAGGAAAAATACAGCAATTCATTAAAATGTCTTATTCAAACAGGACTATAAACAAAATAAAGACAAATTGCGTTTTCCAGTGTTTACTGTTAGATTTTTCAGCATGAGGTAGCAGGTTTTGGAGCCAAACCTCAGCTTTGTTCCCTGAGCTCCCACCATTTGTTTACAGTGATCTTTTAGGTCGGGATAAACAGTGACAGTCTACCCAAACACTGTGCATGTATAAATCCCAGACAATTTATCCTGGGGCAAAAAGAGGCTAACAAGAGCTAGTTCAGTATTACTAGGAACATGTCAGACACAGAAGAACTAAGATACAAACCACAGTATCTGGGGTGTTACCATAATGACCCAGTTACGACGCTGGACTTACATTTTAGTTTACATGTTCTCTCAATTTAATTCCCATGCTCACGGCTTTAGTAAACGTCTAAATCCTCTTTTTTTCACCTCATTGATTTACAAAGAAACTCTGCCTCTGCTGTCAGAGTGAGACTCAGACTGAGAGCTGCACAGTGATCGTTTTTCTTGACTCTGAACAAAGAGCTTTCTGTTTGAATAATCGTTCCCAAACGAGTCCCAAAAACTCCAGTTTTTGCCAAACATCCATTTGCAGTTTTGGCATTAAACTCCTCTCCTACTGCAGATCAAGGATCTGCAGAGTTGAACGCCACAGCAGTAGTCGCTCTTTTGCTCAGACCGCGAGAGCTGTGCCTCTGGCAAGATGAAAGAGCTTGAAAGAGAGAAATGGCAACTGTGGGTGCTGTCAAGAACAGCTGCGCAATAACCACAGGAGAATCTTTATTAACAGCTCCATTTAATTTGAAATATCACAGTGATACTGTGATAGTGAGGTGTTCTTCATGTTGCCCATATTTGATGAAATATTAGACGTTTTCAACCTCCTGATACCTGAACTCAACAATGGTAATCCTCAGCTTGACCTTTGACCTTGTACTCTGCTAGTAAAAATAATGCTATTTGTATGTGGCCATTAATATTGGTTGAGTGGCCGGGCATGTGCAGGCATGCACACACACACACACACACACACACACACACACACACACACACACACACACACACACACACACACACAC
>JAUYWH010000002.1:5284439-5306871 GCA_034779795.1 Ctenopoma multispine
CGCCCGCCCCCCCCCCCCCCCCCCACCACGAGGTCTGAGGCCTGGGCTGCTTACATTTGGGTAACAGTAAAATTTTGGTAGGAGACATATTCAGCGCGGTCAGTGTGTGAAACTGTGGGTTAAGCTCATGCATGTGCGGGGCATAGCGTCAACACAGACAGAGGGTGAAACCACATGTGTATTATCTGTAACAGCAGGCTGTAGCTAAAGGGCGTTGAACCTGAGTGACAAAATAAACCAGCGAACCACTCAAAATACAATTTTCTATATCAGGTATGTCAGTGTATGTCTATATCAATTTACCCTACAGCCTTTACTCACTTTGTGCCACAGCCACTTTTTGGGAAAAGATTACCTAGCTTAGTGTTATTTAGTGTCATCGTTCGACTAAATGATTCACATAGTTTTATATGTTATCAAATCACAACACACAAACATCCTAAAAAATACATATCATGCATGTTTTTCATATTCTCCTTTAACATGACTATGTATGATGAATTTAAACTAGGGATGTTCGATATTGTTTTTTTTTTTACAGATATCCGATATGCCAATATTGTCTAACTCTTAATATCCGATACCGATATAAACCGATACCAATATATGCAGGGTCCCCCCTCATAAAAAAAAAAGATAAAATAAATCATTTTAGGTAACTAACATCACATATCTCCGATCATGCATACTTAAACTTTAAACATTATTGCAAGCTGTACCAAACAAACAAAAATATATCAAAAACTATACCTCAGATTTGTCGTATTTTGACTTTTTGAGAGAGGAGAAGTAGCTGAAGAGTTTGATGTATAATATGTGCATGCTATGTAAAAGTTGTGTCATTAAAAGAGTAAAAACCGATACCAGTATTTTCCAATATTACATTTTAATGCAGATATTGGTTGATAATATCGGTAGGCCGATAATATCGGACATCCCTAATTTAAACTTAAGACATAATGGATTTTTTGTTCTTCAAAAAGCTAGACAAATAGCTCAGTTACACAACCAAGTGTTAATCTCACTAAAATGTATGTAGTGATTTCATCTACAGATTTTAATGTATTATAAGAAAAAATGATTTACATTAATTATTTGTATTTAAATATTTATTATAATTAAAATAGTTATCCATGACTTTATGGCTTTTTTTGTCTGTGTTACAAAGACCTATTGTTCATTCCGCAGTATTTCCTTTGTATGTTGCTAATGGCTCTGATTTACACTCAGTAAATGGAGTGCGGATACTGCAGTGGAAATGGCCAAACTCATTTTGGCAATTGAAAGGCCTGCGCGGTAAAAGGGCAGGGTAATTCATCTGTAACTCATTTAGTGGTTAGGCTCTGGAAAAGGCAAACATTCAGTCCTACTTGCACTCAGGAGCCATGCGTCCCAACATCAATGATTGTCAATACTCTGTTAGCTTGATGCATGGTGCATTAACGGGTGCACAAAGAATAATTCCAGGGTCAGAAAGCTATAATAAGCAGTTTGAGAGTTTTGAAGCTAATGAAAGTACATTTATAGTGTCTGACAAATCCCACTTTTCTTAAGTAGTTAGCTCGCCCCAGAGTCTCAGTGACTTTAGTTCTCAAAGTACCTTAACTATATATAACTTTACTATAACTTTACTGTTTACTGATTTTTGTTGGCTAGAGCAGAATTCACAAATATATTCTAGATACAGTATACTGCACTGTATGTCAGTGGTCATTGGTACAGATGAAGAAGTAAAGTACAAAAGCTGAAACAAACTTAACAGGAACCCTCTGTGTTAGACCGCTCTCTCCGGCAAGAGACATGTTGCAATATGAGATTGTTAATGCAGCTGCAAACCCTCTTAAGGAGAAGACTGTGAAATATGTCTCCTTCACACCAGAAGCTGTGGTTTGCTCACAAACTCTTACTGACAACTCTAGTTTTTTCAAAACATTAACACAATTTTTCTCTGAATGCAACTACAGTGTGTCCAGAATCAGTCTCTCGCAGTTACCAAGTACTGTAGCTTTGGCTGCATCAGTTTACCATTCTGCTACTAGTCCATTGTTAGGAAGTAACGAAAGTAATTAATAACTAATTAGTTTTTTTTTTTAACATATCTTTGACATTTTATTCATTAACAGCTGTTTAGATTTAACTAAATCCATCTCTCCTATTTCAATCACATCACTAATGAGAGTCAGGAAAACAAAAACAACAAAATGCTCAGAGGAGATGAGGAGTACCGTGGAGTTCTGTTGGTTTAACATGACTTTTAAAGTGTAACCTTAAAACAATGTTTGTCTCATTGAACTGTAAAGAGATGTGTGGTCCACATGAAACAGGGACTAAATAATGCCCATGTTTTTGACAAGCCAGCTGAATCTTTGAGTGATGCATAGGCTGATTGTCAGCGTCACAATATAATTAATGAGCCATATTATAAAATATAGAAATAACATAATAACATAAAACGTCTGGACCAAAGTTTTATGGACAGATGATTTCAAGATTAACTTCTACAAAGTGATGGGAAGGCCCGATTGTGGTGCAAAGAAAGTATGTGCTCACAATCCAGACCATACAAGTTCATCTGTGAAGCACACTAAACTACCTGTTGATGTTCTGGTATGAGCACAAACTTTTATTTACTGTACACAGATGCCCCGGGCCCAGCTGCTCAGCAGTTCAAGTCCTTTCATGGAAGTGAGACTAGTTGTTTCTCTTCCCCCTGAGCAAACAACAGATCTATTTTTGTGCGATTCGCTGCTATATTTTCTCACTGTCTGGAAGTTGGACGACGTGCCACTGTTGTGGATTTATTCTAAATCAATCAGAGTTAAACTGACAGGTTAATGCAGTTGGGATTTATAAAAAGCAGGCTTCTTAAAGTCAAATGACAATAATACCTGGGTGGTCCGTTTATGCTGATATCTGTTGTAATTCAAATGGGTCTTATTGTTTCTCTGAATGCAGAATAAGATGTTTATGTAGGTCACTCTATCTCGGAAATGTACCTTTCATCTCAGCAGCTGTGTGTTTAGCAAAGCAGAACTCACAGATAGGACCAAGCCAGAACAGCCTACAAACAACTTATAGAACTTGTGGTTTCCTAACTGCTGACATTGTGTATGCATGAGAACAGACTCTTGTCTTTTAGCTGATGTACAGATATCGTTTTCTAAATCATGTGTGTTTCAGGTCAGTGGAAACAGCAGCACATCTGCAGATCTACTAAGTTATAGGGGAATCTAATATATACTTTCACTTTGCTAGTTCGTTTAACAAAGTGCATTAAATAATCAAGGCCACATCCATTCTACATGGAAAGATACTATATGTAAGCCAGACATTGTGAGAGAATTGTCAGTCAGGTTATGAAGACTCCAGATGTCTTTGACCATCTACAGTACAGTGGTGATGGTAAATCTCAGTGCATTAAGGTCAAAGGTGGAAACCACTGTTAAATGTGTGTGACCTTCGAGTCCTCATGAGGCATTGCATTAGAAATTATCATAACATGGTGATGAGTGTAGCTATGTGGGCTTCGGATTCCTTTGGAAAACCATGTTCACTTTACACAGTTGGCCACTGCATCCAGAAATGCAACCTGAAACTGTATCATGCAAGGAGGAAGTCATCATTTCTCTGTAGAAGGGTTCATCAAACTCAGAAAAAACAGGTCACTTTGTCAAAACACAGAATTTTTTTTTTTAGATAAATAAAGGTTTATTGGTTTGTACATGAACTCCCACATCTACTGAGGGTGGTTGAAACCAAATAGTTCGAGTGCGTGCAACTAGTCACGGACGCACTCTTTGTGTGTTAAAAGGAAATATGAGAATATCATTTTCCGTGATCTTGAGGAAGCTCCCCATTATTGTTATCTGATGATGTGCACTCTGTGAAGTGCACTGCACCAGTAAGGGCTTTTACCGCTGCCAAAAAAAGTTTCAAAAGAATAAGTTCACTTTAGTGGAAGTTAAGTTGTCAACACTGATCGTGATAGTGTTTTGAGTCACAAGGCAAACTTTGAATTGTTTAACTGCTGTGAGATTTGTGAGTCATACAATGGATACGAGTCCTCATTTGTTCATATCATCTGACTGAGAGCAGACAAAGCAACTTGAGACATAATTGGCATAATTAAAAAGCAAATATAGGGAAACGCTTCTCTTATTCATGTTATCTTTAGTGAAAATGTGTGTTTTTTGTCTGACATGACTGTGGTCACTTATACACATTAGGTTTTTAGTTACTAGTTAGAATTACATAACTGAAATACATGAATATTGTTCTGTATATCATTAAATTATTTTCTCATCAGGATGAAGAAAGCGTGTCAGCGCCTGCGTTTGATTGACAGCTGCTGGCAGACTGCCGGACAGCAAAGGACACGAGAGACAAAGTAAATTCACACTGTAGTTACACATCATGGATAGATAGTGTTTTGTTTGCAGTTGAGAAGATCATTGTTGTAGTTATCTAGACTGCAGACAGATATTAGCTTTGCACGTTTTCTCAGAACTGTTTGTTTAGTGGCTCACATCATTTATGCTTCCTATAAAAGAAGTGCAGGGGACTCACTGTTGTCTTAACCTCCTGGGGCACTAAACAGCACCTTGTGGCTAAGCACACAACCCTAAAGCAAGAGAGACACAGCAATAGAAAGTTTGAAAAAGGAAAAGGTGAGATTTTCACTTTTTCTGAGAGGTGTACTCAAACTTAAATGTTTAGTATTTGTTTGGTTTCAGGAAACTCAAAGTTAAAACTTAACCTAAATGATCCGTTTTGGACCAAAGGAGAGAACACAGGAGTGATTTGTAAGAACCGTGTCATTTCCATCATGGTGGTAGCTGTTTGAAGCTGTAACTGCAGTGGTGCAGTTTCATTAATGCACCATCACATGTTTCTAAATGCTAGTGAAAAGCATCAAGACTAAATTGGATGTTTTCCTACCACTTACCTAATTTCCTTCTTTAATCTTTGTCATTATTCAGACTCTAAATATAACAAACCCTATTTGGCAAAGATGTCCATATCAAGACCAGACTAAAGTGAAGCCACCTGTTTGTGGTCAAACATCAGAGAGGAACTGTAAAACAGCCCACAGTTAATGGTCCTTAAAAATATCCGACATCTACAAAACTACTTAAGGTGTAATTCATGCTGTTTGTCTTGTCACTCCCTTGTTGCTCCCTTGTTCAGTAGGCAGTGATTATAGTGACTCTGGTGATCACACCCTATTTTTTTTTTCTTGCAGATACAGGTGTGTGTTTCAACTTGCGTTCATTCAAAACACCATCCACAACACTGGCAGCATGCGTGGGCTGTTATGCTTACAGTGAGTCAGGGTTGTAAGTCATTCAATGCAAGTGACAACAAGCTGTGACATTTTTTTTACCAGCTTTCCGGGTTTATAAGCAGATATATATATATATATATATATATATATATATATATATATCATACACAAATCTTGTGATCATTACTCATTATGAAAGGTATTTTAAGAGCAGTTCCAAGGCATCTTAGCAATGTGCTCCCTGGCACCAGCTCTCCCACACAGTTTGTTTCATTGCTTGCGTTTCATGGAAAAACTCTCAGGTTTATAAGTCATCAGCAATGTGAGGAAACCCTCCAGGCACAGAACCTTAACCAACATGAGTCAGACCCAGGGTGGCTCACCTCCAGGTCAGACATGATGGCATTTGTAGATTGAGCCAGTTGAGCTGAAGAAACTCAAACGAGATGAAGATAAAGAGAAGAGAGCGGGGATGTACTTTCACTTCAGCCCTGTGTCAGACAGGCTAGAATGGGAAAATCAGCCCACAGCCAACAGGACAATGACTCCTAATCTCAAATTTCTGCCGATACACAGGTGAGTTCCACACACTGCAGCAGTAATTATAATAATTATTATTCTCTATTTAAGGGCAATTTTGTGTGTTTATGTAATGATAGCGCTCAGGGGGAAAAACACAGAGGTCAACATTAGAGGACAGAGAATAGATCTATGAAGTTAACTGTCTCAGATTTAATAAAATATCTTTTAAGAGAAGCTGTTTCATCTGTGACTCTGCTATCTTTTTATTTCTTTTTAAATGGAACTCACAGACCATCTGACATTCAGTCTTAGTTATAATAAATGACACCTGTGAAGCTGAAAACTGTATGAAAATATTTGCTTGCCTGGGCGTCTGCCTTCTTGTATCACATGGCACCAGAGTTATAAAAAAGGTAGAAAGATCTAAGGTGGATTATGTAAAAGAGATAAAGCATGTTAGTGGGTATGAGCGGACCTTTGAATGGGTGGTTTAGAGAGATGTGCTGAATATTTATATTACGGACCTTATTTAAAACAAAAAAAGTGCATCACACTTAGCTGACTTGCCTTTGCTGAACTCTCCGCAGATCTCAAGTTCTAAAGTCAGCCTGGGAGATAAGCTCTCTGTGCTGGTCTGGGTCAGTCACAGAAGGAGTGCTCTCGGCCTCCAGACGTTGGCTGCGACGGTTCTTACTGCTGAAGCTCGTGACGGTGCTGTTGTTCCCCCATGGAGCAGGCCTCCCCCTGTTGGTGGGTTGTATTTTCAGCCTGCCGGCTCTGTTGCTCCTCCGCTCCCCTCACGTCTCCACCAAGCCGTCCACTGTGTTCCTGGCCCAGCTGGCTCTATCAGACAGCCTTGTGCTGCTTCACTGGGCTCTTCGTGTAGGAACGGCACTGGCCAGGGGCGTGCGGGATGTGATCTGGGAGGTGGACATAAGCCTCATGAAGGAAGAGGATTCGCTTTGGTGGAGAAATGCTGTGAGTGTGCTCTGTCAGCAGCTGCTTGATGCTCACCACCTGGCTTCCCTGCTCCTGCTGGGGCTGCTGGGGCTGGAGGCCACACTGGTGTCACGCTGGCCTCTGCAGACTCGGAGATTCAGGACTTCTCACTGGGCTCAACTCAGCTGCAGCCTGGTCTGGATGCTAGCACTGCTAGAGCTCGGGTTATCACTGCACTCAGAACTTTTACAGAATTACAGACCTCAGACTACTACAACGCTACAATGCTCTAAAATCTTATATGTGGGTGTGACATCTCCTCCCTCTGTACCTGCTTTCTCCCCCTGCCTGAGGCAGACATTATGGCTGGGAAATTTGTGGTTGCACTATGTTGTCTTCCATAGAAAACCACAGAGGAGAACAAGCTCTTTTCATTAAAAACCACCAAATCACTGCTACAATTTTATTTATATAATGTACCTGTATTAAAAATGTGAAGTAGTTATTCTGAGTGAGATGTGTTTATAGGGGCACAGTTTAAGAGCAGCCACTGTGACTACATGTGCCAACCACATCATCACTTTTGTATTAAAACCATTAAAATGTCTGTGTGTAATGTTTCTACAAGAGAGTTAAAATGTTAGGGTACTGTGTCAGTAAATATGCAGTAGATTGCACATAAATATTCTTTTAAATAAATCCATTTTACTCTATTCACTGTAAAATTGGTGAATGTCAGTTATATATTAAGGCAATTTGAGTCATCGAAACAGGAGTATGACTCAGCTTCTAAATAACCTCATCGGGATGAGTGACATTACTTGACATTACTTGTCACACCTGAACACATGAGGGTGTAGCAACAACCTCTCTGGGCACATTAGAAAATTCGCAGGTGCTTTTGTTCTCACACAAATGTGACATTTTGCCTGTAAAATAAAGTTATCATATAAGTTATTATTGTTTTATTTATTCTTTCAAAAACTACATAGACTCAACTTTAAAGGGCAACTTTAACTATTTTAAAGTTGTTTACTGTGGTTCCAGTTTTGAGAATACATGGATACTAGTGGTATCAAACCTCCCTCTGATACGTGGTGTTATGCGGGACTTTTAAGCAGAGGTTTGCACAGTTTTCATTCGAGATCCTTGAAGTAAAGTGGTCTCACACTCATCCTGCAGCCTCTCCACTGTTTGATATATAGACAAGATGTTATAAATAAGATACAACTTTATTAATAAACAAAAGCTTGTGGTACTGAACAGCACATGGTAACATGATAACTAGAGTTTGGTTTTATTCTTCTCCTTGCAGTGTCTAAAGAGTCTTGTGTTGCTCTTCTGTGTCACTGTTTACATTCTTCTGCACTGCATCATTTCTACAACACAAGCTGTGATGGTTCAGCAGCAAGGTTTTTGTCTAATGAATGGAAACGGCTCCAGCATAATTTGATTAATGACTGTATCCACCCAGATAGTGCATACAAACACTCATAGAGAGCGGAAAAACATTTTCCGCATTAAAGACATGTCTTAAACAAAGAGCTTTTTGGCTTGAAGTCAGAACCTTAGCTCATATATCAGCTGCTATGATCAGGATGTAAAACATAAGAGATGTTCATACTGTGAGTTAACTATTAATGTTTGGAGTAGAATCTGATAGTTATTTATGAAGTTTCTTAATAAAGTTTAAATAGGCAAAAGTTTACATTTCACATTTTTCAGGACTTTGTTGTTGTAGTGTGAGCTGGGTCCAGCAGAGGGAAGCACGAAGCAGCTACTTTCCAGATTCTCTTGGCTGTAAGAAGCTCGTCTCAACGAAGTGCAAAAGGCTGAAAGGATGTAAGAACTCAGCTTCTTCCCCGAGCTAATTAGTATGCCTCCTGTGTGTCTGTCTGTGTATAGCTGCTACTTCAAGTGTTCCGGGAATCAATCAATTAAGGCTATAAACCGAGAAGCAGCAGGATACAGAGGAGTGAGGAACCCTTGTGGTCACTTCCTTCCCATGATGCTCTCTGTTTGGCAGTGGTAGCTCTGCACAGTGTACTGGGGCTGTCATTCACGAGTAAACAATGTGGGAGGTCAGACTTTTAAAAATAACAACAGATGCAGGACAAGGTTGATTTGTGCAGTGAGGAGAGGACCATGTGTCGTCCACAACTGTGAGGGAACCACCCGGGATATGCACACAGAAAATAACACATGTGAATTAAAAGATATTTTCTGCACTGTTAAATGAATATAATTATGCTTCTTCCCATGAGTGATCTTTTAGTTATCCACTAACACAGCACTCTGTGTCTTGTTGTATTGGCATGCAGTTCAACAGCACCCCCCTTTGGATTATGGACATTTGGGTGAAGCATTACCAGCATCCTAATTTCTTCATTTTAATACTGGTCGCTTTTTACACCCTGCTCTCATCCTCTATAGACATTTTTTTAATATTTTCACTTGTCAAAGCAGAAAAAGAACATGTGCCACTGATAACACATTGTGTTTTATTCAAGTGTCCCTGTGAGACTAGACGGTGAGCAAGTACACATGACCCTGATAATGGAAATAATAGAATTCAACCAATAACTGAAAACATTTATAATAATAAATAATTGTATTAATTATTTTTCTTACTGTGACCTTTTGACTCTAAATAAGCTTCTAAATAACCTCATCGAGAATCTGCAAAACTACACAGACTCAACTTTAAAGGGCAACTTCAACCATTTTAAACTTGTTTACTGTGGTTCCAGTTTTGAGAATACATGGATACTAGTGGTATCAAACCTCCCTCTGCTATTAAAATATCTCTCAGCTTCTTGCTGCAACAATTCAAACATTTTCATTTAGAAGATTAGTATGAAATATGAACACGTCAACAGTACAGCATTGATAGTAAGAGTAATGTACTGAAGACTCCTCCAAACGATGTCAGAGGTGTTTTTTAACTAAAAGGATATAAATATATTAATATAAAAAAATAGGGAAGGAAGGGAGAGAATGAATGCAGTTTAGCAGAAGTAACCACTTTAATGAAGTGAACAGTAACGTGTAACACACACCTATATTAAAAAGGCAGTAACAACAATCTTGTGGTGTAATGAATAGGTTACAGCAGGTCCAGACATACAGTGATACGTGGTGTTATGCGGGACTTTCAAGCAGAGGTTTGCACAGTTCTCATTCGAGATCCTTGAAGTAAAGTGGACACTCATCCTGCAGCCTCTCCACTGTTTGATATGGCAGACAAGATGTTAAAAAAAACAGCCCATGGTAACATGGTGATCTTTATCATGAAGAACTGACTTCAGTTACTCAGTATTCAGTATATACTTTATATGTTGTGTTTTCTACAGCAACTCTTAGAGCCTGCTGTGCTCGCAGCTCTGTGAGCCTGTACCTGGGTGCAGTGATGCATTAAGCTTAAAGCCAATGTGTGCTAACGTGTTCTCAAGAACAATGCTAACATGCTGCTGTTGAGCACATGTAGCCTTCTATTTACCGTGTTCGCCAGCTTAGTTCACCATATTTGAATGTGCAGTTAGCTGATTAGCATAGCTTGTCATCATTTCGTGCAGCACGAGGTTTTGATCACTTAGGCCATGTAGTGTGAATAACATTTCACTTTATGGAGTTGTAATTTAACTCTAACTAATTATAGAGAATATAGAGACACAGACCTAAGACAGTTTGTGCCTTTAAAAAAAAAAAATTTTTCCTGATGTCTTATTTGCAAGGATGTTGAGGTGACCTTTGACCTCAGTATTCCTGAACTCCTGGCTACGGTCCTGGCAACATAGATCCTTTATCTGTTTTGTCAGCCAATAAAACAGATGAGAAGACAATGTTCTGGAAATGAACAGATCAAATCTTTGATGTTTTACTGTATGGGCCTTGATTAACATTACATCAGTCTATTATATTACAGAGACAAACAACAACGTTATATCTGCACAGGGCAGTCTGGGTCCTGTCTGGTCAGCATGTCTGGCTCTCCTCTCAGTCTGCAGAGCGAGCGCTCACCCATGTCTGCTCATGCTGCACCTATCAGTGATGTGGGCTAAACAGCCACTGCCTCCTCTCAGGCTGTAGCTGCAGAGTGTCTGTGTGTCTCCCTCCAAGGCCTCAGTCGCAGCCAGCAGCATTGATTTGGGCTGCACTCAGCTGTGGATGATGAGGTCAGAGCTGAATGCTGGCTCACGGGGGCTAAGGTCATCTGCAGACATACCCACACACTCAGTCAGTACACCCCACTGCAGTCATGTTAATATCAGTCCATAAAGTCTGTGAAGCCCAAGACTCCTCTGTTGTACTGCCTTACTCCTTTTGTCCCGCTCTGTTGTTAGGGCAGAGGTATGTATGGCACGACAGGGCTGCCCCCTAAACCCTCCTGGAGCCAATGAATGAGAGGATGGACAGAGGCAAAAGGGAGGTAAGCAAAGGAAATACACTCATCATCACATTAAAGGAGAGCAGGAGCAAGGGTTGGGAGAGGAGAGAGAGAGAGAGAGAGAGAGAGAGAGAGAGAGAGAGAGAGAGAGGGGAGGGAGGCGGGAGGGGTGCTGTAATGGGGTCTTTGTTCTGGTTGGTGTGACTCACAAAGCCAGCACAGCTTAGTTACCGTTACCAAACACGGGGAATAAGGAGGGAGGAGCGTGCATGTAAGGACTGGGGCCCAAACAAACCCTACAGCCTCTCCAATCATGAAGTTGTTTAGATAACCTACCTTGTACACAAACAGTTTTGAATTTGTATGTTTCATATTTCAAATTTCTCTTAAACGTTGGTCTCTGCAAAAAAAATAATGTTGTTCCTGTTTGACCATAATTCTCTTTGTTTGCATCCTACATACTTAAGCTAAGCTGGTGAACACAGACAAACATTACATTTGCTGATGAGCATGTTTAGCATGTTAGCTTTCAGTTTAAGGTGCTGCTGTGCCATACGGGACATAAATATTGTTTTTTAGTTTCTCTCTATTGCCATGGCCCACACTCAGAATAATTACTAGCCAGCTAATTAAACAGTGTTTAAGCTGACTAAACTACTGAGATCAGGTTATGGAACGTCAGTAGGGAAATGACTATGTGACTCATACGCATTTAAACGCATGCATTTCATCGCCAACTATTCGCAGATTAAAGACATCTGGTGGTGTGTAATGTATTGCGTCTGTAATGTCTTGCATGTCCATGTTGATCGCGTGTTTGTGTGTGTGTCTGAGTTCAACTTATGCAGAAAGCAGGATGTCCTGTCCCCCTGCTGCTATTGTGGAGTGGTGAACCTACCAGACACTACCCACAAAGAGCACTTCCCCTCAGTCAAGCGACCTTTCCCTCTCTCTCACACACACGCACAGCCCCATGCCACCCTGAACACAATAGAAACCTGTCCAGCACCACTCTGTCACCCGCCTAAAAATAACTCCTTTGGTTGTCTCAGACATTATGATTGTGCTGTGACAATGGTGTGGCAGCACTTTGATCAGCCATGCTGTTATTCTGAGGTATCATACATCACAGTTAAAAGTTTATCTGGCTCGTGTACAACTGGAAGAGTCTCTGTAGATGTCACCTCTATTCTGAGCTATAATTATAGTTGCTTTTTATATAACCTTATTGGCTCTGTAGTTTATGGCTCCCAGTTCATTAGTAGCAGGTCAGAAGTTGGTCATTGTTGTTGCCATTTACTCAGCTCTTCAGTGAGCATACGCGCTTTCAGTTTAAATACTTTTTGATTAGTGGTTAGACGTTTTGACTGCTGTTATACGTTTTCACTCCAAAGTGTTTACAGTACGTAAAATAAAATGAAACGTTTTTCTCCCTTTCGGGGTCGCCACAGAGAATCACTCCTCATGTTTGATTCGAAAGAGAAATTACCTACAAAAAAGATTTCCTGAACATATTTCTAATGTGATTTCTCACACCTGTGCTTATATTACTGTATGTTATGTATGTTTTAGTGGCTTAAAAGTGTATACCTTACTGTCAAATTGTGTTCATGTACTTATTTAGACTAGTTAAACTCAATTGAATGATTTGGGAGATAATTGAAGACATAAGCCATAAACAGTAAGGTGATTTTTAATAAAAGTGCTGCTTTATTTGATGTTCTGTTTATTTACTTATACACCATATCTCCTACTGGTAACAGAACCACACAAGGCATGTTCTTCTGTGTAGTACTATGTGACAAGTCCGTTATTGAATCAAACGTTAAGTGCTCATCAATGCAGAAACAGACCACAGATCATTGTTAATGTGTAAACAGCACGTTGATGTGTTTTTTAGATTGACTGCAGTACACCATGTAAAGAAAAAAGTGAGGTAGAAGTAGTCGTAACCACACAACACAGCGGTTTCTGATCCCGTTATTTCATTATCATTATGAGAATAAAACATCTGCTGTATGTCTAAAAATAATAATAATAATAAAAATACGTGTTTGCTCCTATTACTGTAAACCGTGAGCTGATGACACCCTCCCCCTCCTCTCACCTCTCAGTGTCCTTTCCGCCTTCTCCTCTATTCACCACCCCCCCCCCCCCCACTGCCCAGCCGAGGTGCTATTGTCTCGCTTCCTGTGTAAGCAGCTCTCCACATACGCACACGCACGCGTGCGCGGGTGCGCGCAAAGACACCCGGGGTGAGCAGGCGATGCGCTCCCATTTCTGCAGCGGACACTCAAGGAGCGAGTGGTGCGGATGAGTGGAGGAGCTCACAGGAGCGAGCGGGGTTTGTGATCGTTAACTAACTTTAAGAAAAAAAAATGATTCCATAATTTCTTCGCGCTGTTTTGACTCGGGATAGCTGGATACTCAGGAGTCAGGGAAACTGAGCAGGAGCAAAACAAAAGTATGGCTTTTTTCTTTTGACAGCTGCGCCGCTGCCGGACTGACAAACATCAGTGACCAGGAGGTGAACTGTCACCATCCATCCCGCTGCCAGTAAGTTTGCTCCGCTTTGCCTCTGAGACAAAAACATGTTTTGTCTTCTGCTGAGGAAAACTTGAGAAGCTTCTTTCCACATTAGCCACAACGTTTGACGCCACAGAAAAGATTCATACCAGCTGCAATCAGCTGTCATTTACACCAGAGTTAAACAGAATGTATGTGCAGACTGTACAACTTTCATTTACTGTGTGTAACAACACGTTACAAACTACACTGAGATTCAGATTCAAGCAGAATGATCAACTAGGTCTTGATTGAATTAGTGTAATCACGTGACTGCTTTAATTGAATTAGACTTAGTCCCAGTGTTTATAACTAATACATATTTCTGAAGCCCATTACATTTCTCTGCATCCTCAGGCGATAGCTTTACATCTAACAGTCCAGAATACAATCCTAAATGAACATGTTTCCTTTTAGCTGACAGCTCCACTAAAAAAACCATGAAGCTCGTGAAGTGATGTTTGTGGAGCTTCGTGTTCACATGTTCACCTTCTCTACCAACATGCTGTAACTACTTCCTTCATATGTGCACTGAAGACGCTGACACTGCACGCCTGCTTGTCACCACTCATCTTCACCACGCTCCCTTGTTCCTCCGAGCATGTGAGAGAAAGGAACAGCTGGATGTGTTGGCTGGGCCCGAACTCGATCCTTTCAGATCAGCGGGTCCCTGAGGCCTGTTTCGGCCGACCGCAGAGGGAAACCCTGTAGCTGTGCAGCTGTCCACAACCTGGACATGAAATCCATACACAGACACGCACTCAGGGTTGAAATCCCTTGGCACGACTTCTAATAGTCAGCAACAAGCTTGAATATGATTCTGCTCTAGATCTGATGTAAAGTTTCTTGCACACACAAACTGTATAGATGTCAGATTCAGTGTTGGCTCTCTGCAGGAACAACGTCAGCTGAATATGAAGCCGGCACTGTCAGGGGTCCTGGGCCTGAGCCATAGTACACAGAACTGTACGGAGTGTGTGTGTCTGTGTGAGCACTGGCACATGTACGTGTTTGCTTGCTCGTGTGTGCGCGTGCAGTATATGGATGTGTGTGTTTGGAGCCGATGGGTACAGTGAGGGCATTGTGAGGGTCGGCGGAGGCCTGCGGGGAGGCGTGTGAAAAAGCAGTAAAGATGTCACACAGCAGCAGGCACAGGACACAACTGATAGACTTCTCACATTCACAATGTGTGTGTGTGTTGAAAAGACAGATACAGCGAGTCTTATCCCTCAGGATCGGGGTGGGTGAGGTGAGGTGGTCGACCAAAGGCTCACTGCTGCTTTAACTTGTTGCATAAAACAAGATAAGTGTAGCTTTGGTTTAGAGGGTGCTGTGGTGATTTAGAGTTGCTCTCCCATAAAGAGGACTCAGGAGTGATATTTTATTTTTTCCTTAGATCCTCCCAGCTTACTAATCATGTCAAACTCTACACCTAGAGTTGACTTTTCTTGGTCTATTACATTACAAGGGTTATGTTATTTCTGCATACAGTTGTTTTAACACGCCGTCTAGCACTTCTTGTGGGTGATAGGTGATGGGTGACACTTCTTACGGCTGATCTCGATGTGTTACGGTGAATCAGTGGAGTTTCCCTTTTAAGGCTGAGAGAGATGTAAAGGTAAACAGAAAAATCACTTAAACTCTTTTTAAATTTGTTTGGCTTTTTTTCAGTATTTGGTTTCTTGAAAACAAAACAAAATCCTTGCGCCCACCAGAGCAGTGTCCTGTGTGGACACCACGGTGTCGTCCTGAAGAATCACGCCGTGTCGAAGTGTCACGCTGACTTGTAGATGCAGTGAGATGGCGTGTTCGTACCGAGACGGGGGCCACTAATTTTTTACACCACTAATGACACGTTAGAAAAGCAGCTGAATCAGCTGTTTCACGCAACGTAAAGTGTAAACGTGGATGATGGAAGCAGTGACTCTTTGGCCACAACTTCTGCAGTACAAATATTGTGGATGTGGACCATGACGTGAAAAAGTCACACATTGAACAACGCACATTCTCAGCTACAACCTAGTTCCTGTTCTGAAATCCCAGTTAAGTATCTCTTAGGAAACAACGAGAAAACGCATTGTCTTCTTATACAATATCAAAACATTTTAATTGTTCGTGTTTGACAACAAAACTATTGTGACTTCGGGTCAACATCACTCTGTGATGGTGGGAGCAGCTCTGCACTGATTTTCCACCAAACCACCATCAGCTTTAGGTTGTTTTTGTACGTTGACAATATTTTACTGTCTTTAGATGAATGCAGCCTTTTTTTTTTAACCCCCTGATCTACAGTGCTTTTATGTCCCTGGCTGATATTTGTACTAACAGATAAGAAATTAATATAAACATTGATATAAACATGTAGAGATACAGCAAATAGACTGAATCTTGATGAACATAATAACATAACATAACTAAATCCATATGTGTGACAGAAAAGACTTTTCTCCCACCCCCGTTTTTCACAATAAAGCTGAGTTGTTTGCTCCTCGGTCTGTAACTTTTATAGTGAGGAAGTGACTGTGCTTTTTCCTTTTCTCTCCCCAGGAGGACTGACTATCCCTGCAGCCCTGCATCCTGACTGTCTCTGCCTCACTTTGTGTGTCTGAGTGTCCACCATGACTCGGAGAGGGCACGACTGGTGGATCCTCCACTGACAACTTGTTTCGCTTCTTTCCCGGTGGCTTTGCTGCACCCTCGTTCTGTGGAGCTTCCTTCTCCACCTAAGCTCTGACCATGGCTAGTCTAGTGCTCAACGAGACTGGTATGGAGGACTGTGGCATTGACGACTCCTTCAAGTACAACTTGTACTCTGTGGTCTACAGTCTGGTCTTTGTCTTAGGCCTGATCACCAACTGTGCGGCCCTCTTTGTGTTCTGTTTCCGAATGAAGATGCGCAATGAGACCACAATGTTTATGACTAATTTAGCGTTATCTGATTTAGTATTTGTTTTCACGCTGCCTTTCAAGGTTTTCTACAATGTTAACCGCCACTGGCCATTCGGAGACGAACTGTGTAAGGTCTCCGGAACAGCTTTTATTACCAACATCTACGGCAGCATGCTCTTCCTCACCTGCATCAGTGTAGACCGCTTCTTGGCGATCGTCTACCCTTTCCGCTCACGCTCCATACGTACGCGTAGGAACGCGGCTCTGGTGTGTGCCGCCGTGTGGCTGACGATCGTGGGAGGAGGGATCTCAGTGACCTTCTTCTCCACCATTAACAGCACCAACACAGCTACCACATGCTTTGAGGGCTTTTCCAAGAGCACCTGGAAAACTTACCTGTCTAAAATCACCATCTTTATTGAGGTAAGTTATCTTACTTGCAAACCATTATACACTATATTTATCTGACCACACAACAGTAAAGATTTGTCCTCATATGCTATTTTTTTAACCATCCTAGATTGTTGGCTTCCTCATCCCCCTGCTGGCTAACTTGGTATGTTCCTCACTTGTCTTGAGGACCCTGCGTCGCCCAGTGACTGCTGGTCATGGCTGTGATAACAAGAGACGCGTCCTGCGGATGATTATTGTTCATCTGGGCATCTTCATCATCTGCTTTGTTCCTTATAACTCTATCCTCTTCCTCTATGCCCTGGTGCGGACCCAGGCGTTGGCTAACTGCACAGTGGAGCGCTTTGCCCGAACACTTTACCCCATCACCCTGTGTCTCGCCTGCCTTAATTGCTGCCTGGACCCTGTGGTCTACTACTTTACATCGGAGAGCTTCCAGAAAAGCTTGACCCTGGGAGGAAAAGGGCCTGGCTCCCGGCCTGAGAGCATCCCCCGCAGCGACACTGAGACCCAGGATACAGCAAATACTCTCCCCAGAGACACACACGCTCTGGCCAGTAATGGAAAAGAGTCTAAAACATCTGAAAGCCAGCTCTGACTCAGCAGAGAAGAGGGAAGGAAGGGAGGACAGGATAGCTTTGAAAGACAGGAGCTCTGAATTTGAAAAAAAAAAAGGAGCAATCAGATGTTTGGTCCTGGAAGTGACAAACACATAACTCAGCAGATTAGTTAAGCCCTGAGGTAAGTCCTGAAGTATGGCCTGGGCTTTACGGATTAATCCACCACTGGAGAACAGAGGAATGTATCTGTGTGTTTTGAGCACACGCGACAGGAAACGGAGACCCAGCCACATCAGGACTATTATGATAGTCCAGAGGCACACAGAGTCTTTAAAAGAGATGCCAACCCACTGTGGCTCAACACATAATAACGCTCACAAATGCACTGGATTGTGGATAGAAGGTGACTTCCATCCGCACTGTTGAGATGTGCCGTTAACTACTTTTGTAACACACTGAGCCCTTACTTTTTTTTTTGCCATAAAGTTCAAACTTTCACAGTGCATTATATCATTCTAGGCGTTGATGTTATGACACTCCTTAGAGACCCATTGTTATTATTACACAGCAGTGCGCTGTCCTGCTGAGTTCAATGTTGTCTCGTGTTGATGTTTGAGGCCATTAAATGTCTGTTTTGAATTTAATTTGTGGCTGCATGTATTATTTCTGTTCCCCACATCGTGTCCATTGATTCAGTCATACTGGCCTTTGTCAGCGTGACCTCAGATTTTCACTCATAGAGGAGATTTTTTTCACTCAAATGCTTAATTTTTGCCATGCGGCCGGTGTGATCTTGTTCTCAGAGCAGAGGGCTAATCTGAGCCAGCCGAGGACCTTGGTCTTTGTGCTGTGTCACAGGCCAAATGCTTATTATGACTGGAGCAATTGTCCATTGTTTGCTACTGAATGAGGTCTCTCTGTTTTAATCTGGCCTTAGACTGCAGATCTGCTCAAAGTCTCAGCAATGTGCGCTCCAAAGTGCAGGTAAACACTGTTAACTAATTACCCTGAATCATTGTGTTACAATTGCACGAAGCACAAAACAGTGGCGAGTCAGCAGATCCAGGAGTTTGAGTTGCTGACTTTGCATGTGTGGATTTTTGGGATAATTGGTAAATACCTTTATCCAAAATGCTCTGAAATCGCTCCCTCAGCTGACACCATGCAGGGTCTCAGGACTTCAGAGTTCACAGAAACGTTTTCTGATTTCATGGTGAAATGTTCTGCATCAATGAGCTTTGGGGAATCTTGGCATACAATTGCTAGTTGACTTAGTGTAGTTGTCATGACTAACTCTTGCATGTTCCCAGCTTGAGAGCTTGTTAGCCATTTACTCTGTAGCTACAGTTATTGATCAGTTCAGAGATAAATTACTACATCCCCGAGCTTCTTTGAGAACAAATTAAACTCTGCTGCTGTGTGTTGTGACAGTGCAGTTACAGTGACTTCAGTAAGTGTAGAAGCCAGTTTATTTTCTACCAGTTTTATTGTATTGTTAACTTAAAACTTTTAAATAGATAAAATTGCCACTAAACAGCTGCTAAACGAAAGAGGTTTATAATCACTGTGACTCTTCCTGTCCGGACAAGTTGAGTAAGCAGAAAATAACCCAATGGTCAGAGCTTCTGAAGTCCTCTGCAGAGATGGGAAACCCTCCCAGAATGGTGACCCTGTCAGCAGCACTTCATCAATCATTTCTTTAGGGTAGTGAATATAGTCACTTTGATAAAAAGAGGAAAAAAATCTTCTGAAACAAAATTAAACTTCAAGCACCGTGCACCAGGCTCTCTATACAGCGGAGCATGGTGGTGGCAGCAATGTATTTTGGGAGTGCTTATCAACAGCGGAGACAGGGAGACTGGTCAAAATGACCTGAGGCGTACAGCCAAGAAAATGCTAGAGTGGCTTCAGGACAAGTCTCTGACTGTCCTTGAGGGGTCCAGCCAAAGCCTGGATTAAACTCCCAGCAGACATCTGTGGAGAGACCTGAAGATGGCCGTTTACATCAAGTGAGAAGTTTTTAGAGGCTGATCTAAGTAGACTTAAAGCTATAATTACTGGGGGGGCTTCTGTGTTGAATTTAGGTTCTGAATACTTTTGTAAATGAAGTTTTTTTATTAATTAATTAAAGTAAAACATCAATTTATATTTTATTGCTATTATGAGCTGAGTATAAATTGATAGTTATAGTAAATGACATCTACTGCACAGAAAGGGGTTCAAAAAGTGAAAGGATCTGAACACTTTCTGAATCCACTATATGTTTCTATACGCATGCTACAAGCTACAAGCTCCTGCTGGAGAAATGATCTGGTCTTTGCGAGACATTAAACAAGATGTTTAAGTTGTTTATTCATTCCTCCACATAGTCATGGGAAGTTAGAGATGTGTGGCCTTACTTGGGAATGTACTATGCCTCTATACCTGCTGTAGTATGTACAGAGAGTGAAAGAGGGGGAAAAAGCTCCTGTAGTAATCCTAGTAGGCGTCTGTGTGAGTGATGTGAACATGTGCATCTAGCAGCAGAGACAACAGTTAATGGACTCAGGGATTTGGGGTCAAGGTCAGCAGGCGAGAAAAGAACATGCTGGAGTAGAGGAAAGTAGAGCAAGAATAAAGAACAGTGGGTGTGTGCAACAACTTGCTTTTACTCCCCCTGAACGGTTCATGTCAGTGTGGCAAACATTTTGACACTCAACAGCTCACCCTTCACATATCTCCTTTTAAGGAGCAGTGGGCTCTTAAGATTGCAGGAAAACTACTGCAAAATGTGCATTAGCTTAGTAAACCATGAGTATTGGTCTGTTCTGACATCTAGTGGCCAAGTTGGAACAAAGCTTGTTTAATGAAAACAGATCAAATACAGCTGACCATTCACCAGTCACGTTTCTTGAACGTGTTTGACACGTTTGCTGAACCATGTGCGTGAAAACGAAACTCTACTGTACAGGAAGCTTGCTAGAGTCATAACGGCCGTGCAGGTGGCATGTTATGAACAAGTCGTTTTCACAGGGTTTGAATTTGTCTTTATCAAGTGATGTGAAACTAGTGGCATGGAAAACATGCAGCTATTTTGCTATTGTGTGGTTTTGCATTTTTCTTCCTAGATGCCACAGAACTGAAACCATGACCATGTTGCAAAAGGCACATAACCACAGTGTGAAGCTCAGCAGCCACAAAAAAAAAGTATCTTTCTTTAAAGTTTCAGATGACCAGTGCAGAAACGAAGTGTATTACCTATAGAGAAATCTACCTTATAAAATTAATGTTCTGGTAAGCCAGCACTTTGAAAAAGGAAGTGTAGCAACTGATGGGGGAAGCAGAAAGCACCGTAGTTATCTCCACTAATTGTTTCAGGATTAAAAGTGAAACAGCATACTATAAAGAATATCTGATCAGTATAGTAGTGTAGATGTGTACACGCAAACTGCATGAAAAGCACTTTGTGTCCTCAGATTCTGTTGTGTCCACTAACCAGTTCATCATTAAAATTTCAGAGATAAGAGGAAGTGATTTCTGTCTTCCTGTCTGTATTCTGTTAGATTCATGTCTTTACTCGTAAGCGCTTATCATTCTATTTTCTTAACCCCACCTTTGTCCCCCCTTTGTGTCCAGTACTGTGTCTATCTTAAGTTTTGACTATGTTGCTAGGGACTCGGTGACGTAGCAAACGTTAGAAAAACACTCACATGCGTAAAGGCAATGCTTCCCCTTCCCCTCAATACCAACCCAAGAAACCAAGAGCCAGTCAAACCTGAGAACAACCCACACCATGCGCCACCTGATCTGTCTTCACATTCAGAAAGAAACCACATGCTGGGTTAAGGCTGACTTGCTCACATGCACGCACTGACAGGTTTGTTTTCTGTTTTTTTTTTTGTTGTTGCAAAAGCGCAGGAAGACATAGTGCTGACTCTGTTTGCTACTGTGTGGTTCAAACAGGAGAAAGCTTTTGTGCGTCAGTCTGAGCTTTAGAGAAGAGCATGAAGCATGCGGTCTCCGGTGGCCACTTCTGGTTCTGACATCTCTAATGCAGCCACGTTGAATCAATACAAGGTACTGATACAGTTTTTGTTTATTTAATGTTTGAGAAGCTGTTTTTTGTTTGAACCTTAGTGCTCAAAGTTGTTCTGATGAGAACGGATTTGTTATTAAATGTTCTTTACCATAGCATTAAAGGTAATATCTAAATGTTACAATTAAATTCTGTTAAATATTTATATCTACAGGGATTATGTAAAGTATGTGTAAATAATATGTTTTGAATTGTCTGTCTCTGGTTTAGTCATGCATACTAAATCATGACATTGCAGAAAAAGTTGATGTTCAACATTTTAAAGTTTTATAGTGATACGTGTGTCTTACAAAAAAAGTGCTGTTAAAATTAAAGTTCCACAAAACCTAACCTGTATATCACTTCCCCAAATTCAAGTACATAATGTTGTGCGACTGCACACATTAACGCAATACGGTCCATTTGGGATGTAGCAGACTCATAGCCTTAATGGCCAATGGGAAATAAGAGTCAAAAAAGGTCAAAATTACAATAAAGCAGCAAAAAAAAAAAAGCTGTCACAATCTCCCTGTTCCCCTCTCGACCAGTGCAGGAAGGGTGCGGTGTCGTCTTGATAGCAGGAGGAAGGATGATTAGCAGAATATATGGTCTATCTTCCTCACATTTCCTGCTGCAGTCTTTGGACAGACAAAGACAGATTTATTATACGTGGGTTTGGCAGTTTCATAACAATGTTTCACTCTATCAATCTATCAATCTATCAATCTATCTATCAATCTATCTATCTATCAATCTATCTATCTATCTATCTATCTATCTATCTATCTATCTATCTATCTATCTATCTATCTATCTATCTA
>JAUYWH010000002.1:5307578-5323533 GCA_034779795.1 Ctenopoma multispine
CAAAGAGAGAGAGAGAGATACATATCTATATCTAGATATATATAAATAGATCTCTCTCTCTCTCTCTCTCTCTGTCTCTCTCTCTATCAAAATATGATTGCAAAATCTTATTTTGCATTGAAAAAAAAGTAACTACTACAAAAATGCAATGGTTACAACATAACATAGAGAAGTACAACAGATTTTCATTTAATACAACTTGCATAGTTACCACTAGTCCAATACTAATCAGTGCTATACTGTAAAAAATATCTGTTACAAGTAAAAGTAAACAGTAAAGTAACTTTTTTTTTTTTTAACTTGCTCTTAAGATCATCATGAAGAAGCTTAACTATTTACAAGACTTATTTGTTGGGTATCTCATTAACTAAAAAGCACATTGTATTGAAATAGAAATGTGTATGAATTTATAATAAAGACGTTTTACAACAATCCATACAGCCTGATCATCTTTAACAGTTTCAGCTAAAAGCAACAAACCCGAGGGACGACAAACCTGCGAAACTATGAGTCACATTTGTCACTACCTGGTAAATTAATTGCTTGTACCTTATTGGTAACGCTTAACTTAACAGTGATACAGACGTGGACAACATGACACCTGCATGACAAAATTAATCTGAAAAGGTTTCTAACGTGTAGGGGGGCAGGAGGTTATGACCTTTGACTGCAGCTTAAGATGGCTACTATGATAATACTTAAGTCTTAGAAAGTGTTAATTAACTTATGACCAAGATATTATCCCCATATTACCCTCTTATTACAAACTGACAACAGTACGGTAAAGTGCTGCTACCTGATCTATGAAGCATTAGGAAATGGTTACTACATTTGATATAACACCATGTGTTGTGCCATGATGTTAATACCTTTTTAAAAACTTTCAACAAAGTACTTCTACTATGTATCAACTATCATTTTTCAGTTTCAGGTGTCATTGAAGAGATGAGGGACTAACCATAAGAAAAGGGTAGCTGAACTATGCCCCCAAACACTGAAACACTGACACCGAAAATGTCTGGGTCCTCGAATGGGTCCCTCTGTGGCCACAATATGACCATATGGGACAAAAACATGGAGACAATGTACACCTACTTCTACCTGCTACTCTTCATCCCAGGACTGCTGCTCAATACCACTGCCCTCTGGGTCCTCTGCAGATATATTAGGTAAACACACACAGATACAAACACAGACATATACAAAACCTCACATTCATTCTAGGCATGACTAACCCTTCTCCTTACTGCTCCACAGTAAGAAGACCAAGGCTGTGATCTTCATGATAAACCTGTCGATTGCTGACCTGGCACACATCCTCTCTCTGCCCCTCAGGATTTATTATTACTTCACACACACCTGGCCATTTGGTCGAACCGTCTGCTTGTTCTGCTTCTACATAAAATACCTCAACATGTACGCTGCCATAGTGTTCCTGGTAAGCAGGCAGTTCAGTAAAAATAATCCTTGCATATCGTGATGTTACCCATTCAAAAGAACAAGGCAATAAATGAGTCACGTGTCAATACGTAACTTAGCTAATAAATGTTGTGTTAGGAATAACAGGAAGTCATCTGCATTGAAGCCAGTGACGCCTTTTTTTTCACTTCCTGCAGTTGTACATCTGGTAGATCATTTATATGTAACTAACTTGTCGGTTTCCTGTGTTTTCAGGTGTGTATCAGCATGCAGAGATGTGTCTTCCTGCTTGACCCGTTCTTTGCTCGTCGGTGGAGGCGACGTTATGATCTGTTAATCAGCCTTATAGTGTGGGTGGTGGTCAGTCTGGCGTGCTCGCCGTTCATTCTGATGAGGAGCAGCAACAACAACACCAACTCTACTGACTCCAGTAACAATTCTGTCAAAGAGGGCTGTTTTAAAGATTTGCCAATACGTCGTCTGAATCTGTCCCTAGCGGTCACCATGATGGCTCTAGCTGAGCTGTTTGGTTTCTTAATTCCTTTGGTGTTCATCATTTACAGCTCCATGCGCATCGCCTGGTCCCTCAACCAAAGACAGATCCAGGATCGGCAAAACTCGACCACGCAGAGCTCCTCAGTGCGCAACCGACTCCAATCAGTAACCTCTATCAACTGTCAGGCGGATAAAAATCATGAAAAGCAGACAAATGGTGAGAAGCAGCGTGCTCTGCGGATGGTTCTGAGTTGCACCGCCCTATTTTTATTTTGCTTTGGCCCCTACCACATCAACTTCCTGCTCTACATGATGGTATCACAGGACATTATATCAAACTGTGCTATCAATTTAGGTGTGCGTCAGTTTCACCCTGTGTCCTTGTGCCTGGCGAGCCTGAGCTGCTGCCTCAACCCTCTGCTTTATTACTTTCTAACCGCAGAGTTCAGGCAGCACCTCACTATACGCACTGCCTCATTCTCCTCCTCACTAATGTCCTCCCCAATCAGCCCTTTGACCCAGCGTCCTGCACAGCAAAGACTGACGAGCATGGAAAGCAACTTCTCAGAGTTGGACGTAGCATCAGAGTCACGTTTTTCTTTAAGGCAAACAGAAATTTCTCAGTGATGCGTTGTGTTGTACTTAAAAACAGACTGACATGATCCACCTTGTATTGCACATATCATCACTGGAGCTTTGATCTCAGTGTGTAGACACACTTTTAATCAACTGATTTACGCGTGTGTTTCATATTGAGTGTGCAAACAATGTCTGTATGAGTGTTATAGTGTTTTCCTACAACTTATAATACGTTAGGTTTTGACACACCTTCTTCTTCTTCAGGTTTTTCTTATTTATATTGTTTTTAACATTGCGGATCCACGGACGACATTCAGACTGTGAAGAAACATGTATGGAATTATGTAGTGAACAAAAAAACCCAGCTTATATTTTATATTTTCATTTCTTCAAAGTAGCCATGTTTTGCTTTAATGACAGCTTTGCACACTCTTGTCATTCTCTCAGTCAGTTTGATGAGGTAGTTACCTGGAACTATCTCGAAGAAGTTCTCAGAGGTGTTGAGTACTTGTTTCCCTTCACTCTCCGTTTCATCTCATTCCAAATAATTTCAGATTCAGGTCAGGTGATTTTGGAGGCCAGATCAAATGACTGAGCACTCCATCACTTCTCTTCTTGGACAAGTGGTACTCGTTAAGTTTGCCTTAAATTTTTGACACCAACAGTGTCTCCAGCAACCCCCCCCCACCCCCCCACCCCCCACGATCACACTTCCACACATTCAGGAACTGACCATTTACCCTGTGTATGTCTGACAGAGACAGGTTAGAACCAACAAATCTCAATCTCAGTCTCAGATTTGGACTCATCAGACCATATTGTTGCTATGATAGAACTTTCTTCTTCTACTTCTACTAACAGGGCTAATCAGTCTTTTCCCACCCTTCCTCTGCACAAGACAACTGATACATATCAAGAAATCTCAAAAATGACCTCTTGAAACAGCGGTTTGTGAAAACCATTCCAGGTGAGTGAGCCAAAGCTGAACGTAGCTACTTTGGACAATCTAAAATATCACAAAATAATAAATTATAATACATATTCTGGGTTATTTAGCACTTTTTCGTTGACTATATTATAATTACATATTTATTCTGTTATAGTTTCAGTATTTTCAGTATTTTACAATGTTGAAAATAATAAAAAGAAAGAAAAGCACTGAAGGAGAAGGCGTGTCCAAACTTTTGACTGGTAGTGTTTTTTTGTAATTATCTGCGAATGTGTGTTATAGTCTTGTAAATAAAAGCAAGTCTGTTCTATTTGTTGTTGTGACGTTTTTCTCAGTTACTGTATAGATCTGTGATTGCTTCATGACCGTTTCTTCTGGGTGACAGCAACTGAGACGGGCCGGCTAATTTTTGGCGCACTTCCTCTTACAATGCAAAGTGGCAAAGACAGTTGGCAGCAGCAACTGTCTTGCAACAACTTTGAAAAACCGGTAACTGTTAGGCACCAGGGTGGGCTTTTGAACAGAAATTCCGCCCTCCACCCACGTACCTCCCCCTGCATCTGCATCCTCTGAGATGCCGCCCCCAGGCAGATGTATTGTAAGTAACCCACCTTTGGAAATACTGCTGGGTATCTGACACATGGCTGCTTTCACACTGCAGCAATGTATCTTATTGTATTTTACATTTAGTTAATGAAAGCATCATTGTTGTATAATTTGCGTTAGAGAAAAAAAAATTCCTATACAGTTTAAAATAACACAAAAATAATTCTTAGTTCTGACAAAATTACAATGTTTTGGTCTGTCTTCAAAACTACACGACACATAGATGTCAACCACAAAGGGAAAAAAGGTAGCCATGATAGCAGAAGTTATGTGTCAAAGATTCTTGTAAACCACACCCCCACACTCACAGGAAGTCATATGTGTGCTGAAACCCCCATTACAGCAGAGAGACATAGGCAGATGTAGAGCTAGAGAGAGAATACGGTGAAGAGTCAAAACAGGAAATAACAATAGATTAGAGAAAAAAGAGACAACGGGCATTGTACATGAGGCAGATACATATCAAGAGACAAAGTGAGGAAGAGTGAAGGCAGGACAGAGAACGTGAACAGTAACTGAGGAGGAGGAGGAGGGAGGGGATGGCATGTGTGTTGACTGATGGCTTCACTCTTCAGCTTTCTGATTGAACATGGCTACAAGTTTGAAGACAGAGGTGAGAGACTGTTAATCTTATACATTATACTAAAGTGAGCTTGAGCTTTTGTGTGAGAGGCTGGATGCTTTCAGCGTGGAGTCATGGCCCATGGGAAACCTCGTATGTTTCTCCAGTGTGAGGAATGTCTGTTATGTTGAGGGTGTGTGTAGTTTCAGGGTGTCTGTGTGGTTTTCTATGAGTCTAAGTAAGTGCTTGAGATTGGGGATCATTACATGTTTTTATATGTGTAAAAGCACACATGGGGTTACCTGAGTGTTAATACTGTATGTGAGGGCAGAGTCGTGTCTTAGTGAAAAAGCTGTAACTTGCCAACAACCCACAGAAAAATGAATCAATGGATGAAATAGAGTTTTTTTCTGTTGACTAAATCTGAGGACTCATACAGCTGAACCCTAAGGTAGGGATGCTGTTGTTTTATTTTGAATTGTAATGGATCAGAGACTAGTTTTACAAAGCAAATTTATTAAAATGTCATTCAAAAAACAATATATTTAAGTATAGTAATGGCTTTGGCCACTTGTGAATGTTAAACAAAGATATTTGGTTTGCTGCAAATTAGCATCTTTTGCTAGACATGACATATGCACTGCATCAGTGGCTTTTTTGTGACAATGTTCAGCTGTTGCTTCCCTTTCAAATTCCCAAAACAAACAAAATAATGAAGGAAAAGAAACGAAAACTCTTCCATACATGCATACAGTATTAACCGTAACCCAATTTTCTGTACATATGAACATCCTGTCACAATACAATGAGGTGTCTGTCATGTGAGGGTTATGACAGATTGGTAAACATTGTCCAAGTCCACTTTCGCAAACCACAAGGAGGAAATGAATGTTCAACACTGATGGGTCATTTGTAGACAGCCATTTGACAGAAGCGCGTTATATGTGCAAAAGTGAAAGTAATGACAGAAGAACAAGGCCAAAAAAAACATTTAGGTCAAAGGTCAATGATGCTAAAAGAAAGTCTGGGGATTGAGAGTCCACTGGGAGTGCTGTGAACCCTTAATTAAGATGATCAGAGAGCAAAGGCCAGATAAGAGTTTTAAAACAGATCTGTACAGCATCCAAACCGGATGAAACCCCCCGTTTACTTCTCTAGAACTCCTCTGATGGTTAATATCCTCACTGGGAAGCTGTGGCTGAGTACAATTTTAAGGTTTTTAAACTGAATTGTACTTTTTAATATCTATTATATATGTTCGTATATAGATATATATACTTACATATATATATATATATATATATATATATATATATATGTATATATATATATATATGTATATATCATGGCATATAACCAGAAGTCTTTAGCCTATGTACCACTTTACAAAGATACAGTGGTAATACAATAATTTAGCTAAATTTACTTTACTTTACTTTACTTTAGTTCATTTGGCAGACGCTTTTATCCAAAGCGACTTACAAATTTACTCAATGGCTCACAAAAAAGTACAATATATATATGTGCAAAAAAGAAATTTAGTGTTTTGCTTTGCTTATTCGGTAAAGATTAAAAAAACATTATCCCACACCCACTCACGTTCATCGTGTGACCTTCTGGAGGTATCAGGTCTGGAAATGAGTAAAACTAAACTGAGCTAACTGTATATGAAGTCATTACTAGTTACAGTAGTAACTTAAGGGGACCTTTCTTCACCAAATGATGTTTATATTTTTACCTCACATTAATACACTTTGTTAAAAACAAGTCTGCACTTCAGTTAAAAATCTTTTTTACTTATTGTACTGGTACTTTTACTAAAATAAAAGCTCTGTGTAGTTTTCCCACCTCTCCCCCCTCGGTTGTAAGGTGGACACAGTCCAGTCTACGGGTCAGGTATAAAGAAATAAGCTGATTAATTTTTTTTGGTAACTGTGTTACATATTTACACTATATTTAGACTAAATCCTCAAATTTTCAAGAGTTGAGCATCATCAGCATTTTTTATATCATGATGTTTCCATACTGTTGGTCAAGCTTTCTCAGTAATGATATTCTGTAAAGTTTTAGCTGTCGCGATGGATTTGAACTAATTTTAAATTAACTGGAAGCCACGAAACTCTACCTTTCTCCAGTGCAAATAAAATGACCCCAAAAGATTTTGGAATTATCATCAAAAAGCAGAAATTTCCGATTAAAAAATTTAATCTGTAGAAATGTAAGAAAAGAAATAACAAAACACTGTCACTGTTTCGGTTTCATAAAATCAGATCACTTAGTCCAAGTCAAGTCAGAGAATAAAAGAGACGAATGTGTGTGGCAAAAGGCTGAACCTTCATAGCTTGTATATATTTCTAAATAGTTTATAAAGGATGTTGTTAAAAGTTGGTGAATGTATGGGTGAACCCTTACAGCAGGGGGTTTATCACACCTACAAGATGGAAGTTCAGTCTTCAATCCAAAGTTTATCTGGGTTTAATGGTAATTAAAAGTCTTTTAAACCTTCCATTACTTCCATCTTATGCTGTTGAACGAAAAAAACACATGGTAGGTGTCAATACTTTTGAAGCAGGGGATTTACCAGAAGAAGAATGGTTTGTCGCGTCTATGCAGACTTAGAGGAGGCAGGTTGATCTGACCCGTTAACCACGCGCTTGGTCTGAATTGCTAACCACCCCAGTTTCACTGATGCTTTATTCTGCAGCGTTTCACACTGGATCATTGTTGAGTACCCTGCAGGTGGAGATGCTAAACAGTGAACGCTATGTGGGAGATTGTAGCCGCTGCTTCTCTGCGAGTTTGCATATTTACTGTAAATGCCACTGCAACAAGCTGTGATCTAATGCTCGTGTGAGTGTGTTTGCATGCATGTGTGTTTTATGAGTCCTGTACAATGTAATATGTGTCCTGTTGAATTATTTCCTTTTCAGAGACTGAAAGTAATCTATGCAACATGCAAAACCTGCTGCCATGTGAGGTTGATTTTCAGACAAATATCACCTGTTGTTTCTAGGAAGCGTCTTTCTATCTCAGCATGAGTGAGTGAGAGTGAGAACAGGTGGCTAGTTTGTCACACTTGTGTTTGTAAGAGTCAGACCATCAACCACAAGCATGTCACAATGGTGCTTTAGAAATTCCTCTTCATACAAGCTTCTTGTTTTTGGACTGTGGCAGACACAAAAAGACACAGAGCTGGGTCGTCCTGCTGTGAGGTGACATTGCAGCTAATATTTGAACGGACTGTTTGTTCTTTGTGGTTTTTGGACACATTTAAAGGCATCGTACTATAACTTTTGAGTTGACCTTTTCCTTTCTGCTCTACCAGGGTGCCATGTCAGCCCTGGATACAAACTTCTACTTCAGAGTCCATTACTTTCTCTGAGATGCTGTAGACAACAGGACTATAGTGGCACAGGTCACAGTATGAACCCAACACCATAATGGACTAGATGGATACTCAAATACACTCTTCACCAGACTGTAAACAGCTTTCCTGATACAAACTTCCTATTGGTTCACAAGGCAGCTTGTCTTAAGCCGGTGGCTTAAGATGAACGTAACGACAGAGTGCACAAACAGCAGTGAAGAGCTCAAGACGTACCAGCATCACTTGTATGCAGTGGTGTACAGTGTGATCTTAGCACCTGGACTTCTGGGTAACGTGCTGGCACTGTGGGTGTTCAAAGTCTATATCAGAGAAACCAAGAAGGCCGTGGTGTTCATGATGAACCTGGCTGTGGCCGACCTGCTACAGGTAACAGTCCTTTTGTATTTCATATTTAATACTGTACAAGGGTCTCTGTAATCTAGTTCCTCTGAAAGATGAGGTTGGAGGACATTTGAGATTTCTCATTTACATATTTGTTAAGAAATATGCCTAACTTTACGAAGCACCCATACCTGCTGTATAAACAGCGATAACATAGTGAGTGTGAAGTATGACCACACGTTTAGTAATATTTGAGCTTAAGCTTGTTATTAAAGGTTATTAAACATTCAATGGTATAAACAAAACAAAAAAAACGCATTTAAAAGGTTCAGCCAAAGCTAATATGATGTTTCACTCAAATCAGAGGACTATCTACCATGTAATTCTGAATTAGACAGACTTGAAACAACGTGAACTGATCCTTTAAAACTGTTGATTGATTATGAAAACTTTTAATGTCGAACAAATTAGAAAAAGTAAAAATCTTCCTCCACAACCATCTTGACGCTCTTTGCTCTCCTCAGGTGCTCTCTCTGCCTCTGCGGATCTACTATTACCTGAACGACACCTGGCCCTTTGGTCACCCTCTCTGCATGTTCTGCTTCTATCTCAAGTATGTCAACATGTACGCCTCCATCTACTTCCTGGTGTGCGTCAGTGTGCGTCGCTGTGAGCTCATCATGCGCCCGCTGAGGTTCAATTCATCCAGGCGAAAAGGAGACTTGTTTATATGCGTCCTTGGCTGGCTGTTGGTCTGCCTCGGCTGTCTGCCGTTCCCCCTGCTGAGGAATGACCCCTCTTCGATGGGCTCCCAGGGCTGTTTCTTAGAGCTGCCCATGAGGAGAGTTAGTATTTCAGCAGCCTTTGCTCTCCTGATCATAGCAGAACTGGTGGGTTTCATCATCCCCATCATCCTGGTGTTAGCCTGTGCCTGTCTGACCGCTGGGAGTCTCCAGCAGGTGAGAACGGGGGCGTTTCCTGACCGAGGAGAGAAGCAGAGAGCGTTAAAGATGGTGCTAAGCTGTGCTGTGGTCTTCTTAGTGTGCTTTGCCCCTTACCATGTCACTATGCCCCTGGACTTCATGGCAAAAGCCAATCTTCTTAGCAACTGCGCCTTCAGGGACCTGATTCAACGAAGTCACGCCGTCACGCTTTGCCTGGCAAGCCTGAACTGCAGCCTGGACCCGCTCATGTACTATTTCACAACGCATGAATTCTGGAGGCGCCTAAGCAAGCCTGAGATACCAGAGAGCATGACTTTCAGCAGGCGCCTGTCCTGCATGACGGGAGGAGAGGAGACAGAAGATGACTAGACTACAGTCTTTAAGGGCCGACGGGTTGATCTCAACCACTAAATGGAAACTAGGATGTGAAAATATTAAGAGTGATTTTCAAAATGTGAATTTTCCTTCTATTTATTTTTGAATTAAAGGTTTTCTTTATAAAACTGTGTGGCTCTGGTGTGGAGTGAGTTGTTCCTGTTATAAAGGATCGCCTTGCTCTCATCAAACGTCAGGCAAATCAGTATTGAGGAAAACCCCTAAGCTACACTTTTCCTCTATGCAGTTTCATAAGCATGCAGAGGATGATAAAAGTGGTAGTGTTGGCTTTCTAAAATTGTACTTCCTTTGCCGTGGTAATGACAAACAACCCACCAACATATTTAGTAGGTAAAGAAATGCAACTTTATTCAACAACAAAGTTCAGTTCAGGTCAGTAGCTGCACACAACAATAGTTTTTCTCTAATCGTCTAGTATTCGGTTAAAAAGCTGAAACAGAAACAGTTTTACAAGCACACTTCCTGTCTGATTGTCTTTCTGCGCAGCCATTCTGCGGGAAACCATTAAAATGACTCCTATAGTAATTGGCAAGATGACATTTTTCATAAGTTCAAGCTTTACAAATAAGGGAATTATTATTTTGAGCAAATAAACAAACTCATGCTGTTCATTTGTTCCTGTAACAACGTTGCTGAAACGACAGCAGCATGTTTCCTGCAGCGGCCACAGTAAATATAATTCCAGGTAATCAGAGTACAAAAATTATATTAACAATTTTCAAACTTTGCGAAATTTTCCTTTAGCTTTATCTCACCAACCGTCCTTCAAGTTTATCGTCACAAATAATGTTTCTACACAAACACATACTGAATAGAGTGCTAGACTGTTCACCATAAGGTTCACATTAAACGATCACACAGCAGGACAGCAGAGGCCTCTGGGAAATATCTACAGAGGGGTGACAGAGCTGTGAGCATGTGCATCTCTGGGTACATCCATAAAAAAAACACAACAACAACCATGTTACATGTGTACTGCAACTATACTGTACCACGTGTTTCCATGGTGACTTGTGCTATATCACACTATAACATACAGTTTATGTTGTCAAAGCTAGATAATAGGATGACTAACAACTTCTGACTGGAGGCGACTGGATGTTGTATCTCATTAACAGCGATGAGATCAGTCTGCAGGAAGCCACGGCAACAGAACAAAAAACAAATACGTAATAAATAAAACTTAGTTATATCCTTAGTTATCAAGCCGACACTGGTTATCAGTACGTGACGAGCGAATGAATAAATGAGCAAGAGAGCTACAACCTATACAGGTCAGAGAAATACAGCAGAGACGTGTCTATATCGTACTGGAACTAAAATTCACTTAATCACCAGGGTTAAAGCAGAGGAGGCAAAAACTACAAATAGGTTTTATACAAAAGTAACTTTCTGCTGAAAGTCGTTTTCTCAGTCGCCTACTTCCACCAACTCTCTCTCTCTCTCTCTCTCTCTCTCTCTCTCACTCTCTGGCTGACATGTGCTCATGCATTTTCTATCAAGCCTTGCAGATCCTGGTCTCCGTCACAAACTTGTTTTCAAAGTGATGGATGGTCGAACATTCCTCTGCAGAACGCTTCTGGATGCCTCCACCTGACGAGAAGATAAAAGAAACATTAGTCCTAAATGCAGTGGCTGCTTTTTCACAGCCTTTTTTAGTTAGGTTGTATAAAACTTTGGTGTTATTTGGTCAAAATTTGTAATTATTCCAACGAAGAATGTGAAGTTTTCTGCCATGTCTGCACTGTACACAGAGGAAATACAATTAAACAATTTGCTATATTAGTTCCTAACATTAACCGAGTTGAGCAGCTGACACAGACCCACACATTGAATTGATTAACAGCACAACAGGAAAAACACTTTGCTAATGCTTCATAAGAAGTGTGACCATGCACTAATATAAACTAAATCTTATCTTATAATATAAGTAATATTCTTGACGTCACACTATTTAATAAATCAGCTACCTTTGTGTCTCAGCAGATGCAGATACAGCAGTATCTATTTAGTGTAAACTAAAAGCAGGATCCAACATAACACTTGTATTAAAATGAGACTTTATTTAGATGTAACGCAGCAGCCCCGTCTCCAAGAGGGGAGTCAGTTGTGAAATCGGCATCACAAATAGCAACACTGAGACTAGCATCTGAAAGTTTGAAAAAGCATTCTGACCGTGAAAAATATGGTTTTAAAACTGAAAAATGCAACTGACAAGTGAAAGAAAGATTTGAATATCTAAAAAAAAAATTATTTCATCATTACAAATCTGTGTCTTCAGAGATTTGAATGTTGCTTTGCAAACATTCACCTTTGTCCTTGTGCCACTTTTCACAGGCAACAGATCTAAAATACAATGAGAGGGCCAGGGTGGGAGCTCACAGATGCTCAGTCAATCACACGGCTTCTGTGAACAAGTCTCATTTTGAGTTTAAAAATATGGCAACAAATAAAGGAAAAAGATCTGTGATGGTAAAGAGACTTTTAATTTCAATTCTTTATGTACTGACAGCTGCTTCATTCATTCATAATAATAATAAATCTAAAAAAATATCCTACATCTGCAAATAGTAACTAAAGCTGTCGAATAGATGTAACAGAGTAAAAGAACAAAAATTCATTGTGAACTTAATATGAATACTCAAGTACAAGCACCTCAGAATTGTAATTGAGTACACTACTTGAGTAAATCTAATTAGTTAACTACTACTTCTGGCTATGGACTAGAAGATCGCTGGTTCAAAGCTTAAGTTCAAAACAAGCTGCAAGCTACAACAGCTGAACTGACCATACATCTGTTCTAGAATACATCATTTACACAAAAAACTAAGTTTCTACCAACTTCACTTCACACCATGGACAATGTCCGTCCCAGCTATGTTTAAATGCTCGTCCGTACCTGGCAGGCTGCCACGGCGCTGCATTCTGTACGTTTCCTTTCCATCACACAGCCGACGAATGTAGAAGCCCAGAGGCTTGATATCCTCAATACGCTCCGTCACCACCAGGTCCTCGTGCACGAGGTAGCTGCGATAAGAGCCAGACTGGGACAGGAAGAATGCATTTAGGAATCATAACGCGCGTTTTGTTTTTATTCTTCTTAATAAAACTGTAGTTCAGTGAACACGACTACAGCAAAGTGTGAAGTGTGGGAGGACTTTGTGGGATTAATGATTCATCCCCCCATACTTCTGCATTTTGTGAAACACGTTCACACTACATAATTAAAATTCGATTTGCTGATTGCACCACCACCCACCAAGTGCCAAATGTTTTACAACACGCCACTGTGAATAAGTCAGCGCACAACAACTGAACAAAAGCTAAACTCCTAGTTTTAGGACTAAAACAGTCAGTTCTGACCTAAAATGTGAGCTTGTAACATTTTATCTAGCACCATAATCATCGAAATCTACTTGTAGGACTTGCCACACTGCTGCCAGCACGGCTGTAGCCCCTTTATGCTAGGTCACAAACACTTGACAGTGAATCTAAGCAGGTTTTGAAAAAGTAGCCACAATAGAAATGTGAAACAGACAGTGTGGTGGTAGCTTTCCACAGTGGCTGTTGGATTCCAGTTTGAAACACACCGGACTATTTTATCGTTGAAGATAAAATAGCAAAGTATTATATTTTCCTGACACATTTTCCATGTCACATCTAAAAACAATGACAGTTCATCAAGTGAAGGTGAGGCTTGCTGGGAATTCTCACTTTTCAAATTGCAGACATGTCAGATTTGCACAGGATTAAAACATAGACAATCTCTGGATTTATTATAAACCCCTGGATTTCCCCCAGGTATTATTTAGTCCTTAATATCTGGACTCATGCATTAGCCTAAGTGAGAGCAACACACTTTGTGTATTTCTTCTACCGTCAGCGAAACTCAACACTGAAGTAAAAGTGAAAGCACTTGCCTGAAATAAACAAATACTTCAGTACCCCTAGCTGACGTACTCCTTAACTCGATGCTATTGATGATGAAGTCTAGTCCAGATTTGTTTGGCAAACTTTCAAAGATGAAAATGATGGTAAAGAACATTTTCTAATTAATAAAAACCAGTCACCTCTGCTTTAGCTAAATCCTTAGATCACGAGAACACAAACTGTTCAGTACTCACCATCAGCTGTGAGAAGAGGTCAATGAGGTCCTGAGGAGGGAGCACGACTGAGGTGTTCAGAGGAATTACAAAGCAGGTCCTCAGAGTCAGGTCCAGGTACGCCGTCAGCTTCTACACACACACAAATAATAGAATAGAATAGGAACACCTGCTACAGTAGATTCTTGTGTGCACCTGGAGGTTTTATGTTTGTGTTACCCTGTTGAAGTCATGGAGGATGTAAGCTGGGTCTCCAGGTCTGAAGCGGGGAGGGGGGACGCTTATGACGGCCATGCTGTCAGAGATCTCCACCTCCTCCTCCACCCGGGGCAGGTAGTATGGCTGACTGTCTCCACCAGCTCTGGCTGACACGTCGTTGAACTGCATGGCACCGTGGTACAGCCGCTGAAGGAGACACGCAGAGAAAAATATTCAATCAAATCAGTCTTTAGGATTCATTTACTCAACAGAATCAACAAGACTAGTTTGTCAGTGAGACACACATTTGTTCATATATATATACTATAAAAAAAACAACTTCTCCCACCAGGGTGTGCACAGTCTTATTTTAACTAGTGGGTGTTAACCACAGCTGTCTCATCTGGTCTTAGATCTACGCAGACAGAGGTTTTCTGCAGAGTTTACCTGTCTGGCCTATGCAGCAGCAGCAGCCATACTTTACCTAAGCAAAAACTCCCTGCAGCAGCTGGAGGACCTGAGGCTGCTCAAGTGAGCCAAAGGGCATGTGGGGTTTTGTATGAGAAGAAACATAAAGCTGCTCCGACTGGTTTTCATCCACTAGAGGGCAGAAAACTTCCCCTATGTTCTAGTAAATTCAGTTTCAACTGTAACTTACATGGAAGGAAACAACTTCTATAAGAGTTTCATAAATAAAATTGTTGCTTATAGAATTGAAGGCAGGAAATCAAAGGTAACATAACAGGAATGTTGACTATGTATATAGGATAAATCTTCTAAACAGAGTTGACTTTCATTTAGCTAAGACACGTTTATGCCTTGAATTAATACTGTAATAATCACACACACGTGAAACAGAAAGCGTGCGACTTTCTCCCGCAGAACACAGCAAATTCAAATAGGTGAAGTCTGCACTTTTTCCTGAAGATGGAAGCAGCAGGTCAGCACTCTCGTTTCCCGCCATGTGCGCCCCATCAGCTTAATACAGCCGCAAGAAAAAGTAATAGCACCGTTTGCAATTTCCTAGTTTTCAGCATAAACAAACACAATATTTCTAAGCTGATAAAACACATGACGGCTGCAATAACATCGAGCAAGGTCTTCCTGCAGCCGTGATTAAGACCTGTAGAACAGGCACAACGTCCGGACATGTGAACGTCTCCCTTGAGGTCATTCCACAGCATCTCTAGTGGGCTGAGGTCTGGGCTCTGACTGGTCCACCTGCTGTAAATTTACTTTGTTGTTTAAGGTCATTGTCCTACTGCGTTTCAGCTGACGTTATCCTGTATGATACCTCGATAAACTTCGCCCTCCATCATGGCAAACTGTCCAGGCCCCGAGGCCGCACCGCTGAGATGATGTTATCATGTTGATCCACTGGTCTGTTTTTAGGCTACACGCAGTGCTGCAAACAATTCGACCTCAGTTTCATCAGCCAACAGCTGTTCGTCTTTCTGTTCCCAGTAGCACTGCAGTGTGTGGAGGTGATCCTCAGCTTCCAGATAACCTGACCTGGATGACTGACAACCTCTGCACACATTTCCAAACATTTTGTAGTGTTAATATTACAAATCTAAATCAATGGTACATCCTTGTGAGATGCTTTCTAGGTATGTAAACAGTGCTACAAAACAGTGAAGCTGAGGAATCACCCACAGCATATATAGGGCAAAGTTCAGATACATCAGGCAGATAGAGACTGGAGACCACAGGATAACAATACTAATACCAGTATTACTAATTAACAGCATGCGCGCACACACACACTCACCTTTGGAGTGAAATATCGGTAGAGACATGCTCCGCCCACAATGAGCCCACTGAGGATGAAGGCGATGCCCAGCAGGGTGAGCAGACAGCGACCTGTGGAGCCTTCGTTGCCCGCGGGAGCAGAGGCCAGCTCAGGATCCTATAACAGGACACACACACACATACACACACACACACACACACACACACACACACACACACACACACACACACACACACACACAC
>JAUYWH010000002.1:5328187-5346125 GCA_034779795.1 Ctenopoma multispine
CTACGTCATTTTGACTATCCGCAATGTGATTTACAGATATCTTGAACTACATTGTGACTAGTCAAAAGTCTAATTGCGGATATCTACAATTGAATTTTGACTATTCATAATTCCACTTAAAGATATCTGTAATTCAACACATTTAAAAGATAAGTTTTATTATTTTATTATTATAGATATTATTAGTCAAAATTCAATTTTGACTAGTAATATCTAATATATATGAAATCACTATTATTAGTATTTACATTTATGTACACTATTCACTATATTTGTGTATTACACTGAAAAAACAACAAGTAACACCTAAATGACTTGAAGTGAATTGAAAGTCAGTTACGTTTTTCCAACAAAATAATTAAAGCAACCTAAAACATCTAATTTTAACTATTTAGCTGGATTAACCAAACTGAGTTAAGTTAAACTTACTTTACCAAAATAGGTGTTACCTAAGTATATTGGTACTTTTGAATTCTTACTATTTTTAGAACATAATAACAACATAATAACTATTACTACTTTCTAAAAATAAGATGACTGAGATCTTTAGGTAATCAAACTAAAAGTTGTTGCAACAATGTTGATGGTCATTGTGATAAATGTGTCTTTTTGTAGAAGCTTTCATATGACCTGCGATCCCTGAAAGCATCGCTGTGTGTGTTGTGTGTTAGTGTGTTTAATGGAGGGGTGGGGGGTGGGGTGTGTGTGTGTGGGGTGGGGGGGGGGGGGTGGAGGATATCTGACTAAGCTGCTAAAATTGATGACATCCCCAACACCATCCTTGTTTCTCACAATGTCAAAGTTCGCCATGCTAGAAAGAAGACAAATGTGACGCGATATACTGTGTATGAAAGTGATAGCCTGTGTGTGTGTGTGTGTGTGTGTGTGAGTGTGTGTGTGAGTGTGTGTGTGTGTGTGAGTGTGTGTGTGTGTGTGTGTGTGTGTGTGTGTGTGTGTGTGTGTGAGATTGTCTGGAAGGACTTTCCTGTGCTTCAGAAGTCTAAGTCCTGGTCAGGATGTAGTTATGGAGCGCTAATTTGAGAGCTGTCTGATTGTGGACTTTCTGTGGGCCCCTACGAAAGAGAGAGACACACACACGAACACACACATACACTTTATCAGTCATTAATCTATCAGGTGTCATTAACAGGGGTGGATGGGCTGATTGGAATCAGAGGGAGACAGAATGATGTCACACAAACACACTTCACATCCAGAGTCCTCATGTGTCCTCCACGTCTCACTTTCCTCCTCGTCATCAACACACACACACACACACACACACACACTGACTGACATATAGACAGATAAAAGCACAAAAATTGGTATGCAGGGGAAACTGCCGTCTAACAAGCTTGGTTATTGCTATCACCAGCTCAGCTTCTATAAAAGTCTGAGGAGAATCCTTGAAGCTTTGACTCGAAGTTTGACTACAACAATAATGGGAAAGTTAATCTGTGTGAAGACAAACATAACTGAGTCTTAGTCTTTAATGAATGAAGGCACAGAACAATTGCTTCTCCTGCTCCAGCCTGTTGCTATTTTAACCCCTCTCTTATAACATACTAAACACACACTACAGTACTATCTTTGGAGGCAGAGCTATTGTTTAGCAGTGACAATAATCCTTTAAAGAGGTGCCGTGACTCTAGACTGTGAATGGATCTCTTTATTAACACTGACAGAGGCCCATTATTTATAAATACAGGCGGGAGCCACTAATAAATCATTTCTCATGGCCCTGATAGAGCACAAACCACAAAGCATTAAGGCATCGTGAATGCAAACCACACGTTGGCAGGCGAGTTCTCTGCATGTGAGTCTGCGTTTGTGTGTGTGTGTGTGTGCGTTACACCACGCTTTGGCAGTATGATGAGGCTAGAACTGGGCTTTTGATTGAAATAGCATGTTGTCTTTTTCTCATTTTGGCAGAGGTTAAATTATAGTGTCTCTACGGGGCTGCAGAAAGTCTCTAGGGGTGGGAATAATTCAGAAAACAGAAAATGCTTTTTTTATCAGGACAACTCAGATATGAATTAAGCGATGGCTCAAAGTTTTCTTCTGATGATTGTTCTGGTGATACATTTCAGAAGCAGATACTATGAAGATGTATACGGCTTTTCATGTCCATGGGTGTTGTTAGTTTAAAACTAGACATTTACTAAAATATGTTGCACTTTTAAAATGTAAGAAACGTCTTAGCTAAAAGTTTATCAGTGTGTTAATTGGCTAAATTATAAGTGAAACATCTGTGCTGCTCAAACTAAACACAATAACACTTTTACCAGGACAACGACACATATGATAAAACTTAATTAATAATCAGAAATCAGTGTTATTTTGTTTTATATTCAGATATGCATACCTGAAGAAATACTGCAATAGTTAATAAGGAAAAAGTTTCAGACTATGCTAATATTACGTTACTAGGTAAATCATTGGCAAAACATCAAATTATATTTTATAATTTATTAATTTCATTTTATGATGTACATGCTAAAATTATCTTGGGTTAAAACTGACCCAGTGCTGGAGCAATATTGGGTCTACACAATACTGGGTTATTTATAAAAAAGTACCCACAATACCACTAACAGTGGTAAATAAACAAAATTTCCTCAGTATCAGGTCAGATATGTCAACACCTTTAACACCTTTAAGTTTAATACTTAGATGAATGGTATTAATAAGCTACCATTAAACTAAGTTAGTTAACAGCAGTTGAATTGCCTATTAAACAGTGTACAGTATGTGTAAGCTTTCTCTATATAGTAACATCACTCTCCACATGGTAATTTATAGGATAAATTGGAAGAATCGTTGAGTCACTGTGGTATCATAAAGTGTAACATAAAATCCAAATGTATTTTTAGCAGTGTAACAATAAAAATAATAATAAATTATACTTTATTAATCCCTTTCTGGAAATTCTTGTGGACAGGCAGCTGCATTTTAGGCGCCACGGGTTTAGGGTTCAGTGGCTTGTCCAGGGACACTTCGACATGGGGCCAAGAATCGGGAGAACCAGCAGTCAAACCACCAAGACAGGGGTTCATATAGACGATTGACCTACCAACAGCGACACGGTTAGGTTAAACCTAATATATTAAGTTTATTTGTTATTTTGTTCATGCACCAGTGTCCAAATATGCTTGTTTCAGTGTTTACATTATTCATGCATTAGGCTAACGTTAGTCAGCCTGTTAGCTAACAGTTGTACCTGAAGTTATTTTGTAAACAATTAATCTGTAAGAACTAGTTTATGTGTCGTATCTTGGTTTCATCTAGTTATGCATAAATCTCAAGTTATTCACATGTATCCACAGAGACAAAATAACGTGACCAAGTGATCCAATGTAAAATCAGCAGCTCTTCTTCAAACCAAAGTGCACACGTAGCCTTTATTTAAAAACTCATGCTGAGATGATTCATCTTTGTATCTGTTGACGTAAAAAATATAAAATTCTTGATAGATTATCATTATTTCCTTTATTCTCATTCTTTCCTGAGTTCATCCTGTCTACCCCAGCTGCAGTCTAACTCGAGCCAGGCCAGACCAGTCAAACCCCTGACAATCTGACCTTCCTCAGAGGTCACCCCTACTCCTGCAGCAGCCAGTCCAGCAGAGACTCCTGCTTTAGCTCAGGCCAGCCCCGCCTAACCAATCATACCCCTATCCAAACCAATTCTGCAGAAATGGGGGGAATGAAAGGTCCGATTAGAGCCTGCTGGAAGTATTCAGCGTTCAGCCTTGCCTCTGCCTTGCTCATCACCCCAGTCAGCGGCCCCTTCTAACCAGCCCCTCTTCCCTCGGCCCTGCGCTGCTCAGGGCTGTGATTGACATGTGAATTACAGTGTGTGGTGATGATAATAAGAGTGCTAACCGGGGCCAGGCCTGAGCCTTCCAGCCAGCAGCCAATCCCAGCTGGCACGGCCTGAAAGACAACCGCTGCCACCATCTGAAGAGGCAAATAAAAATGACAAGCTAACTGTTAAAGAACTGCTGATTTTTCACATGTTGTTTTCAAAGCTTTTGTGGTCCTGCCAGATTTTTTTCAACTCTGTTCACTCTTCTTCCACCCCGACCACATCCAGATATATGAAACCCCTCATTTATCGGGGCAATCTAAAAATAATTCCCCTCATTGTGGCGAGACTTTGATAAAAAATATTTGTGTTCAGAGTGATTGGCCTCAGCGGGACAAAAACAGATAACGACGTGTTTCACTGTGGGGTTCCTCAACAACCTCTCACCACATACATGCACAAAACGACGGTTTCCCCTAAATAATTACTACTTCCACTCACCATGCATGCTAACAACACCAAAAGAAATCCTCAACGCATAAGTCAGCTAACAACCTTAAAGTGTGTTATGCTGGTCACTTTTATACATTACTTTATCAGAACGTAATGTGCTAGTAACACATTTCAGTATTAGGAAACTGCTTTCTAACACCCAGTGGATTAGTTTCACCCTTGAAACCTTTGTGGGAAGAACAATTCTCTTTCTCAGAGCGCTGTTCACAAATCCTAACTCCCCAAAGCCCCCGTGGATCCCGGTGCCCTGTTCAATCAGAGTCCTGCTTGGCAGAACCGCCTGTCTGGGCCATCACTCTGTGGAACTGACGAAATGGAGGGGGAGAGAAAAGACGCTCAACTGAGCTCCTCAAACGCAGAGTCTGACTCTCATTATCAATTACGGCTGTTTTTGTTTCTTTTTACCGCAACCATTAACCACACAGTTACTGGCAGTCAGAGAAAGAGAGAGAGAGAGAGAGAGACAGACACGGGGAGAGAGGGAGTGAAAAGGCAATTTTCATCAAAAAGAATTAGCTATCCAAACAAGTGAGATGAATGTGCCGTAGAGCTGGATTCACGGCAGGCCTCATGAAAGCCTGTGGACAGATGAAGATCTATATGTGTTTAATAGGAAGAGGGTGAGTAGCAAGGGATAACTAAAGGCTTAGAAGGAGAAAAAGAGAAAGAAGGAGAGAGATGGAGACGATAATTCACAACACACTTGTGGCGAGAGGAGGAGGCTGCATCTTGGCAGCAGTGTTAGTCTTCTCTCCTGTTTTCCTCTTGCCCTCAACCCTCGTTACCCACAGGGGAAGACTGAGAGCAGAAGGAGCCAGTAAAGGCTGGATGCTGTGGCACATGAGCCATTAAATCTTCCTACGCTGTGGGCAGGGGGAAGGCGGTAGTACAAGGCCTCGTGCCGAGGCTCCACAAACGCTGCCAGCCCAAAGACCTGGAGAACAGAGAGCAGAGACACTGCACAGGGGCAGAGAGAGATTTTTGCACACTCTTATCTTTGGCATGTATGATTAATGTACCCTTAACTACAAGAAGAGCACACGGATCTACTGTTATTTTTATTATTATACTAAACACCAAACAGGGGTCAGCATGGGAAAAATGTAATGCTAACTATAATCAACCAGCACGGTGTCACCTGGATCAGTTCAAATAGATTCCATTTTTATTATATATGTTGATAATAAGGTTGTTAATTAATGATAACTCAGTTTACTGTCTATGGTCTATGTAAAATATTAAAAAAGTCCGAAGAGACTGGATGTGTTTTTACAGCAAATCAACATTTAGAATGATTTTATTTCAGCTTCATCTTTGAGAAACTGCGTTGCTTATTCCTGAAACTTTGTCAATAATTTCATTCAGAGCAGAGATATTTCACTTCTAAAGGTTTTTGAGTGAGGCTCGTTCTTTTAATTCGTCAGAGAAGGTCCCTTATTTCTGCTTGAAGTTTTGTAGCTTCTTATTTATTGTAATTTCATAAAACCTGAAGGACTGGGCAGAGTGTAGAAGAACTTATTTCAAGTCTTGTGCTAACTTGTTTAAATAAACATGTTTTCCTAAGTATTTACACAAAAATTCTTTCATTTTTTTATAAAGCGCTATTTACATCAAAATGTTGCTTTTTAAGTAACTAGTGTTTCCAACACAGGCACATCTTACTTAACTGAACTGAACAGTGAGAAACGCTCTTTGAAATTTTTATGTTACTCTATTTGAAAAAGTTTATTTAAGAAGAATCAGTTTTATTTTTTATTTTGTATTATTTACAGGTTTCCATTTATTTTTAATTTCTGTTTTATTTTAACATTATAGCTCTTTATGTAGATTAATTAATTAATTAATTAACTGTCTTAGTATTAACTTGTCAGTCCTCTGCACAGCCCTGAGACCTGCACAGAACAGTATGAACAAATGAAGCTCTAACAGGTATTTTTGTGATGCTGATTTCAGCTCACAAACACGACGGCAGCAGCCAACTTAAGCTGTTGCGTCACATGTGGCTCAATGTTTAACAGGTGAGATTTTCCTGTTTCTCGTCCAGATGTCATGGCAGCAGCCAAATGGAATTAAATACAAATTTCTCTTAGTAATAGATGGTTAGCGGGGGGAATTTGGATGCCTTTCAACAGCAAATCAAGGGGCAAGATGTAACCGTGCTGGCAGACACAGTCAATTAACTGTGGAACTAAGGATGTGATCAGCGTTTCACTGACTCTGCTGTTAGAGCTGCTAAAGAAGCAGGAACTTTGTTCTTGAGCAGTGAGAACCCCTGCAGAGACTCAGCAGTCTGAGAGACTCTGTGGACCTCAGACAGCTGTACCCCCCGAGACTGTGACAAGATGGAGGTTATGAGGAGCAGATGTGACACAACACAACACACACACACACCATGGAGCTGATGACATGTCAGGGTCAAAGGAATTTGTCACTGTGTAATCAGCCTTGTTGTAAAAGGCTCTGACTGGTTGTCTTCGTTCTGTTTCTTCTTCTTTGTGTTTTGTTTCACGTCTAGTCTGGATGGTTTTGGCCATGTCTGTTTGAAGCAGAAGCAGCCAATAACAATAACAGTCAGTAACAAATACCTCATACACGTCTTTAATCCTGACAGAAGATGAGGTTTTCAAGCTGAGATTTATGGAAGCAGCATTGGAAACAATTAGCACATCATTGTCTCAGTGTAGGGTGTGTGTGTGTGTGTGTGTGTGTGTGTGTGTGTGTATGTGTGGGCGTGTGTGCTGCAGGTGAGCAGTCATTCATGTGCAATACAGAGAGATCACAACGCATTAGTGGTGTAATTCACTAAGTGTGTACAGCGTTCTGTGTTCAAACACTCCCCATATGTCACCGTGAACGGGTGGTGGAAGTTTGACGTTTGGCAGTGAGTGGGCATCCGCTCCTGCAGCCCATGCCCAGAATAACACAACACAGCAGAGGCGCACGCACACACGCACATACACACACACATACGCTCATACACTAACTGCTCAGCATCAGTATCCAACTTAAAACAAACCATCCGGAGGCCCAGTCACATTCACTTAGCACAGAGCAACAGACAGACAAGCCTGTTTATAAACACTCACACACACACACACACACACACATTAAGCTGTGAGTATGTGCACGCATACAGTACAGACAGAGGCCTACCATGGGTGTATGGCTGGTCGTGATTACTCTGTGGGCACTGGCCTGCAGCTCCCACACACACACACGTTTTAATGTCATGTTAAGCACATGACAATAAATATGACAAACAATAAACAAAACATTTATATTGAATAATAGAAAATTTCAGGTCAAACATTTTACCTGAATATTCAATTAACCAACTACATTCGTAGTTAACTTCATGATTAACGTGTTGAGCATTTGTACTTATAATACAGTTGAGTTTACAGCTTATGGGCTGTTAGTTAAAGGTTCATACCACTAAGTTTCAGTTACAAGCCAACTGTTCGCAAATGATTATTAATTAACTCACGGGTGCGCAAATCAACAGCATGCCAGCAAGCCCGAAGGCGCAAAATGATCGCAGAGCCTAATTGCAGCTGGTCATCGAACTTCCGCATTAATGGAAACCTGAGGCCCATGCGAAATTGGATTTTGAGTCTCTTGTTTTCGTCTTGTGCTTAATAAGAGGAAACATGTGTGGCACACATCCCTGAATGGGACAAATGCAGATTTGCGCTGGATTTAGAATCATACAACAACCAAGAGGTGCTTCCTGTTGTGTTAAGCAGAGCCAGGCAAGGTGGCCACTTGTCTGCACGTCCATCGCATCACCAAGATTTATGAACTGACTGCGTGTCAAAATAAGCTCTGTGGAAGGAACCATCACAGGCTATTTCCATCGCTTTTCTTTTGTGTTAGCCTTTATGTGCACACGGAGCAGACACCGCACTTACTGCTGTTGCACTTTTCCTCCCCGCAGTTAAAAAGCAGACCGCTTGTTTGGGATGCACTCCGTTACAGTACTGAAAGAAAAGGACACGTTGGACAGGGATAAACATAAATCCAGGCTGCGGTCCTGAAGCAGGTTATGATGACAGGGAACATGCGATTCCTGTTGGTCATAGTTCTCCATTCCCCGGCTGTTGTCAGATATTTCCATCACCAACCAAACCAACCGTGCCGTAAACACAGCCCTCATTTGTTTTCTCCTCAGAGCAATTATATCATGTGATTAAAAAACATTTTAAATAGAGCCTTCGCTGACTTTTATTTGTGTAAAGCGGATCTATTTCATGTCGAGCAGTAATGTAATAATCCCGAGCTGTCATTACGGACCAGATCCCCCCTGTGCGCCAAATCTCCGCACTTATGAGAACCAGACTGGCGCACACTCTCACCGGGCACCGCAGAAAAGACAAAAAAAAATCCCACTTCTACACCGGAGAAACGGGAGACGAGGCAGCGCTTAAAGGAAAAACCTTCAAATTAATATAGGAAATGTTAGCTCCAACAGAAACGCAGCGAGTTTCATGGAGATATTTTAGTTTCCAGATGGTCTGAGTTAACGGACCTAAATATTTGTGCCTTGACTCCCCTTAGTGCTCTGAAATGTTCATTCTATTAATCTATCCGCCGTCTAAATGAAGAGATTGAAGGGAAAGGCAATATGGAAAACAATCAGTTAGTTTCTGCAAGAAACTGAGTCGAGAGAAAACGTCCTTAAACAAACACCCCGGAGATTTAAATCATGGTCCACTGTATTACTTTCGTATTCTGCAAGCCTGCTTCTTTCATATTTGATTTGGAGAATCAAAAGTTATATTATGAAATGAGCCAAACCTAAAAATGTTATATGTTGTTATGAAGTTCAGCCCAAAGTGCCGACGGTGGCGCATCGCGCGTAAAAGCTTTTACTTTACGCAAAGATCGTCCACTGCAAAAAGTAAAAAAGTAATCTGTTGAGCCTCATATGTCCATCTTGCTGGGGAAACAATATTTATTACATTTTTTTATTTTTAAATAAACTTTAAAATTAATTGTGTCCTGATGTAGATTTTACCTGATGATGCTGATATTTATATTGTGTCCCGTTTATTTCAAAGTAAACGCGGTGGCTTTGAGAGGAAAAAGTAGTTGTATAACTCTGTCGGTGAAATCTCACTGTTTCTTTTCATATATCAGAACCGGACGGGAAAGAACAGAGAGTTCTACTCACTGTTTCATTAACAGTTGGATTTTTAAACCCCACTGTTAATGAAACAGTAGGTGTTCAAGGCCGGATGGATATTTTTTGCAGCGCAGGCCATGTGGAGGAATGCACTCCACGCTCTTCCCTCCCTCTGTGACGCGCAGAGAGGAACCAGAGGAACGAGCTCACTGTGAAACACAGAGGAAAGGGGAGACATTGAACCGGATAAAGGGTGCGAGGTAAATATTGCAGTGAGAGGCGTGCCAGTGATCGAGGATTTTGGATGAAGGCGCGCGCCTCGCAGAACACATGGGAACACACCGGATCAATTACGCAGGGTCACGGAGCCGCCGTGAGACAAGAAGGGCTCCCTGAGGTGCGGCTGTTGCCTGTTCTTCCCCGTATGGTTCTGGATGAGCTGGGACACTGACACTGGTGCGGCACAAAATCAAAGTGCAGAAGGATATAAAACTAGTAGAAAGACGGGATATTTCGCCAAGATGCAGGGTCTGAGCTCCCGGGCTCACGCGTTTTCGGTGGAAGCGCTGGTCGGGAAACCCTGCAAGAGGATGAAAGTGTCGGAAGGAAACGAGTCGAGTTCAGCTGGAGGCACCAGTGGCGACAAGAGCATCTTCAGCGGTGAGACAGAAATAAACTCGGCGTTTTACGCAGAGCGCAAACAGGCGTGACCCATAAAAAGATTCACCAACAATTCATATTAACTTGATATTCGTGATATAACATTACATTTCACCAGAATGAAATAAAGTTATGTTTATGTTTTCTTGAATGACTTACTGGAACATCGCGAGTAAGTGTAGTACAAGTATCAGTTATGCAAGTACAATCTGGTTCTGTGCTTCTTTAAGTAAAAGCAGTTTATACATTTTATAAACCATAAACTCGTTTGTTGTCACTCTTTTAAATACTGCTTGACTTCGTTTTTCAGCATCTCACTTATTCCGCTTTTCTGCACTTTTCAGGTCTGAGCCAGATGAAGAAAGTAGATTCAACGAGGAGGCCAGATGAGACGTCCTGTGACCCGGGGAGGCAGACTGTCAGGTCAGGCGCTGACGAGGCTGGCTCGGGCAGAGAGGAGAGCAAGCCGAAGAAAAGCGACTACTGCCCGGAGTCAGAGGTCCGCGTAGAGCTGCAGGGCTCCGAGCTGTGGAAGAGATTCTATGAGATCGGCACCGAGATGATCATCACTAAAGCTGGCAGGTATAACATCATAATCTCAAGAGGCCGATTTTACAGCAGAAGACTCGCCATGCTGCAAACCGGCCTTAAGGTCGTGTGCTGGCTTTTTTTCTATCCTGCAAAACCTGCAAACAGCAAAAGAATCTAATTTGGACTAAATTTACGAGGGACAGAGGAGCAATCGATATCTGACCAGTCATCACAATATAGCTGTAGGATATGTGGTATAAACTGTAAATGGACTGTGATATAGTCTGCATGCGCGTTAAAATATACACATATAAAGAAATAGAAAAACCTGATGAAACGTAGCTTAATCTTAAAAAAACAAACAGCAGGCCTCAGAATTTGCACCCGGCTCCTATCATAATAAAAAAAAAGGGTTTTCGTTATGGGTTGGTTGCAATTAAACTCTAGTTTCCGCGTCGAAGTGTCTGTTGTAATGACAGTATTAGATAGAGCGATGATTATCAGTGACACGATAGGTGATACAACGTTTTACGTTAACTGTTGTGTGGGCACAGGTGCGCGTTTATCAGGTGCACCGCAGACAATCAGCAGTGAGCAGGAGAACCTCTAGTTTTAAAACAAAAACATTTCTAAACAAATGACATGCACGAGATGATAACCATGTGATAAAATGTGGGAAACTGCGCCTGTTTTTAGTGTTTGGGTCATCTTGGAAATACTTAGACTTTATTTAGTGTGCGGATATCTTGGAATCATAAAGTATGTGAGGTATCCTTTGCTAGAAGGAGTTGAAACTGTACTTATTTAAGCTAAAGATTTTTAAGTGTATGCTGACAGAAAAATCCATAATAATAAATAAAGTTAACACAACACAACAAGGACTTGCGATGCAGAGAGTACATTTCCTTCAGAGGTGAGTTATTGGGACATAACTATCTGCTGAAATTTAAGTTTCGTTTATTTAGTTACCGAGAACACACGCCGTAAATCTGGGCAGTGAAGATGCCCTCATGGCCCCTCGAGGTCCCTGAACTTTATTCTGAGCTTGGCCTCCACAGGCAGGAAAGTTTCAACCTCAGGTTTTTCTTTCCGACTTATTTTAGGATGTCAAATCCACAGAGTGTCTACACGCGTTTAACAACATGTAATGCATTATTATTATATATGAAATTATTATATATGAAATGGAAATAGATGTATCATTTCCAGCAGCATAATGAAGTTCTTCTTTTGCCGCTTGTCTTTTAGGAGAATGTTTCCCTCGGTGCGCGTCAAAGTGCGCAATCTGGACCCGTGCCAACAGTATTACATCGCAATGGACGTCATGCCCGTGGACTCCAAACGCTACAGGTGTGTTTGACATTACCCAAACTTACTGTTGAAGTTTTTTTTAATACTTACATGGGAATATCTCCTGTAGGTATGTGTACCACAGCTCGCAGTGGATGGTGGCTGGTAACACGGATCACTCCTGCATTTCTCCCCGGCTCTACGTGCACCCGGACTCGCCGTGCGCAGGAGAGACGTGGATGCGTCAGGTCGTCAGCTTTGACCGGGTGAAACTCACCAATAATGAGATGGACGATAAGGGACATGTAGGTAACCCAGCCCCCCTAAGCATGAGCTGCATTCTTTTGTATTAACTGGGTAGTTTGTAATTACTGTGCATCCAGTACGGCAGAGACAGATGAAAATAACCAGAGTTTACAAATCATGCCTAGATTTATACTATGATATAAAACACACGTGATTAATTGCATTTCGATTTGACCCTTGTTTTCTTTTTGTTTTTTTATAGAGTGTATTACATATATTTACTATACATGTTTTATAGTTTGACCACTTTTGCCGTGAATTATTCATATTTTGTTTTTAATATCATATTTAAGTTCTCAGTTTATTTCACAGAATAGTTAAAACCCGCAAAATTAATATAATGATAATATCCCACCGAAGTTAAACAGCAAAATGACATTTTGGGAACCTAATTTATTTACATTAGCCTCTTTTAGTAGTTAAATTCTCTCCCTGTAAAGATAATTTTTTTTCTGAAAATATACATTTAAAATAATTTATTTTTCCATAAATTGTTACATATCAGTCATAATGATGTTAATCAACATCTTAACGATGTTTTAATTCAATTATTAAATAGTACATATTATTATATACTATATACTATAACTTATATTAGTTTTATTGGAACACTTGAGGTTTTGTTATTCTTCAGCATATTATTTTGTGTAACAGATGATGAGCCACTGTTGTCAATCATGCTGTCTTATCGCTTTAATTTCACTTATCACTTGCTCTAAAGAACTGGTGTGGTTAAAGCAATTTGCATACTAGAGTGACAGGGACTATAAAACATGCAAAAACAGTATGAAAGGCGGGTTTCCCCACTTGTTTGAGTGTCGGTATCTTTAAAAACATTTGAATTTTTAGATTCTTGGCCACATCCATGAACTAACAGTCAGCCTACTATATACCGAAGAGCCAAAGCTATGAGTTCATTAATCAATTACTGACCACTACTTGGATAATCAAATAAATGCTAAACAGCTTATATTGTTTGGTCTTTCAATCTAAAATCTCAAACTTTCTCTGATTAATTTGTTTTTGTTAGATTTTGTGATAATTAACCAAACATCCACAGCACATGAACGTTTTAAACTGACACACTGGTAGTGAAAAGAGTTGTTGGTGCATGGAGCTCCTCCACACGGATCAGCCACAACACTGAATTCACCTGGTGGCTTTAACACGCAGTACATCACAGCTCGCTGTTTATGGGGCTTTGTAACTCTGTGTCAGAGTTTCCGTGCTGATGTTACGGGTTTAATGTTGTGGCTGAATAGTCTATTTCTTCCTGCAGTCCAATTTACCAAATTTGAAATATCATCTTTGTCTCTTGATGCAGATTATTCTCCAGTCGATGCATAAATACAAGCCACGTGTGCACATATTCAGACACGACCCAAGGATGGACTTGTGTCAGATCCAGTCGCTGCCTGCTGAGGGAGTGCACACTTTCTCCTTCCCAGAAACTGAGTTCACCACAGTCACAGCCTATCAGAATCAGCAGGTAACACTCTCTGAAACTGGATTATCCTATAGATTTGTAAAATACTGGAGTTAACAAACTATGTGCACTGAATATATATTTAATATTTGAAAGTACTGTTTTAAACAGTACTTTCAAATATTAAAATAATACAGCATGGGACAAAACTATTCAAAAAACAGATGTCTAATCTTTGTCATCAAAACAGAGGTTGTTGAGATGATCCAATCAACAGCTCAGGCCTCTTTGACCCCACGTAACAATGTTTTAATCATCACATCATGAAGATGATGAGGCCCACTTCCTCACGCTCTCAGCCAAATCATAAATTGTAGTGTCCTGATTTTCAGCTGGCCCAGTTGCTCAGGGAGGGTGTGTGTGTTCCCGTACAGAGGAGCTGACCCCACTGTTGGCTACCATTCCTCCAGTAACAGAGCCGTCCACTGGGACTGCCAGCTCTTTTCATCAGGGCTCATTTTACAATCAACGAACATATTATTACAGAAACTCAGTAACGAGCTGTGACTGGGCTAACTGCTGGAGTTCGCAGCCCATCAAAGCACCATATAAAACCGTACGACCTCAAACCCCCTTCTCCAAGAACCCTGTTTGACATGGCTGATCGCCCTGGGTGCTGCTGGGAGATGCATGGCCTGGGGGAGAGCTCCGCCACTCTCCATGCTGTTGTAAAGCTGAGCTCATTGTTAGCTTAACACGTCACCACTTGACATGTCCACTCTAACTGTTCCTGTCTGTTCCTCCCTCCTGGGCAAGATCACAAAACTGAAGATCGACAGGAACCCCTTCGCCAAGGGCTTCAGAGATCCAGGAAGGAACAGGTACTGAAACTGAATGCCATTTAAAACCTTCAAATTTCACACCTCTCAGTATTAATATTTAAATACCAGGAAAAACACATTTACAGAATAAATGTGTGTGTGTAGGGGGGTGCTGGATGGCTTGTTGGAGTCATATCCCTGGAGAGGCCCTCTTAACTTGGACTTGAAGCCATTCAGCATACAGCTTCAGGGTACACTGCTGCAACTCTCACTACCTCCTCACTTCTCTTCTCTTTTTTGTCGTACGTTATTGTTATTCAAGTTTCTGGCATCTTTTTCGACAGGGAGTTCAGGGTCGCCGACCAACACCGTGAAGAGCCTCCTCCCTCTCTCCTCATCTTCAACCCTTCACCCTTTCTCCGTCTCCGCGCTTTCCTGCCAGGACGCCGCTCTCCACACCCTCGCCTTCCCACTTTATGGCAAAACTTTACCCACAGCGCCTTTGCTGCCCACTCGAGCCTTCTCCTCCCTGGGAGCCGACAGACTGAGAGGCCTGCCCCCCCTGTCTCCGCTAACAGACCTCTCACTCCTTTCTGCTCTGCAGGGGAAAAAAACTCCCCACTGCAGAGATCCATGTCTTCATGGATCTCCAGGTAACTCCCCCTGCCTCGTCCCCCTGCACAGCCATCTCAGTGCTCAGGGTCCATCTCTCCTCTCTCATCCGTCTGACACTGCGGGCCCACACTTTCTTTACCGCTACAGCTTCCCCCTGAACCCCCAATTCACAGCTATTTCCCAGCATGCCAAGCTAGCTGAAGACACCACAGACTGTCTGCTGCGCCAGTCTCCGTGGCACCCAACCACCAACCACTGCCTCTGACAGCTGGACCGCACTTGCAAGCTCTGGCCCATTGAGTATAACAAGCCAAGGCTTATTGCAACAACAGAGAGAAAGCTGATCCTCTTTGAGGAAAAGGACCAATAAAGACGGAGCTCTTACCAAGGGGACACTTTTGTATTTAAGAATTATTTTGTACCATGTTGGATTTACCAGCACAAAACTGATCTTGAAGGCGATGAGCAGCTTGTCTTCACTATGCACAATCTAAAAAAAAAAAAAAAGCCTGACGACATTGGAGTTGGACATGTTGTAAAAATAAAGGCAGGATGTAAAATAGATTCTGGACAGAAAACAATGATCCTGTAATGATTTTACCAAAGCGCATCAGCTGTAAGACCTGAGGTATGTAATATACTGTAATTATTACTGAACATGGGAATGACTGTTAAACTGACCGTAAGTGCCAATTAAAGTATTTTTCATATTTTTGTTTAGATCATAAATCTGTGTTCAAAATGTTTTCTTCCACATAGACTGCACAGTATATGTAAACAAAGTAGGATCAGGAAATAACTTTTCTAAGTTTCCACAGACATGAATATACAACATAAAACACAACACATATGTCCTATTGAAATATATGTGATTTCAATAGGAAGTAATTTCTAGAAAGTAATGATACACAAATCTCCTCTTGTTGTTGGCAGTACAGATAATACATTGGTTCTGAACAAAAGCATGTTTTGATTTTTGCAGACTAGAAACTCAAGTCAAATCCCAGTGTCAGGCTTGGCGAACCCCTGACTAATAATATGAGCTCATCAGGTCACTCTGTGGTTTTAGGGGAAGAACAGCTGCCAGGATTTAGGCGGCCCGTTTCCATCCCTGGACTTTATTACCAATAATAGCACTAATCAGAGATGCATGGAGGTGAAATGGTTACTCTGTAAAGGCCTTTATCAGTCACAGTCTCTAACAAGACTGGAAAAAGGCTCCTTGGAGGCTAAAATGGGCTAAAGCGGCCGTGTCATCATCATTGTGGTCATTATTGTAACACTGTTCCAGGATCAACAGTAAATCAATACTGTTGTGTGAGAACTTCACTTTCAGACACATTAAGGCTTTCAGAGAACTGATTTCTAGTGTGCTGCAAAGAACAGGGACAGGCCACTACTGTGGGCCAGCATAATGCTGTGTTTTCTATCCATACCAAAGGGGGCACGCCCGTTTAGCCGCTGATGTGATAATTCCTGCCTTCAGCTTGGACTCAAAAACCCAGCACCATCACCCCCCCCACCCCCACCCCCCCTCTTGTAGCTGAGGTAGGAACAGCGGTTTAGGCAAATCAGGGGAAATGGTCTGTTTCCCGACAAACGGTCAAAAACCAAGCAGCAATTTACTTGTCATGGCCAAGCGTGGCAGCGAGATAATGTGCACTGGACTTGGAAATAGCAGGAAGGAGTTAATTGAGGAACTCAGGCAGGGGATGGCCCGTGTTTCAGCGAGTAGTCAGGTGCGCTGCTATCAAACAGCCTGCCCTTTGTCTGCAGACAGACATAATCTGTGCTGGTTATTTGATACTGTCTGTCATTTCCATGCCTGACTATGTGGGACAATCACTTTAAACTTTCAACTAATTCCTGATCTTTCAATCAGACAAATTGCTTTCATACCAGGAGAGCTGAACTACCACCTGCCAGTCTCCAATATGGTAATCCAGGCAAACACTTGCAGCAAATATTACCAGGGAAAGTCATTATTCGTGATTTTAATTAGTGCGTTTGTGTACATGCATATATTTTGCAATTTCATAAGAACTTACTTAAAGAAGTAGTTCAACATTTTTCTGAAATATGCTTAATTCATAATCAGTCTGTACAATAAACATGAAGCTATGGGAAGGAGACTAGCTTAGCAATAAAAAGATTGGAAATGGGTAAAGAGTTAGCTTGGCACTCTCAAAACAATACTTTTAAAGTTCACAAATGAACATGTCAATTCTTGTTTGTTTAATTCAAACAAAAAACAACATATTAAAACTGTTAGTTTTATATTTAACGGACTGATATGAGTATCGACCTTCTGATCTAACTCTCTGCTGCAATATGCTTTAAAAGTGTGTTTGTAAAGGTTTACTACCACCCTCTTTATACGGCACATTCTTGTCTTAGCAAACCCTGACTTCCATCTAAAACCTTTTTAGACCCTTAAAGGTGGTTGAAAGCAGCTGTTGAATTAACTTTTTACCAGCCCGTCAGTGACTAACCACACTGTTCGTCCCCCTTTCATTGTTAATTTGCTTGATAATGTGTCAACATAATCCTCTTGAAGGTGGTGGCTGAAATAACATGGAAACTGTGCTGATTCAACTTTGTAATAACATCAGGAGGGAAGTTTCTGGGACATTCCAGAGTGATTGACAGGTAGTAAAGGGAGAGAAATTTGACCCCGAAGTCATTTGTTTCCAATCATGTGAAATGGCATCCTGAAACAGGAGAGAAGAGTCGGGACATGTAAATATACTCATGCGTTCATTAGATTAGCATGACACACACACACACACACACACACACACACACACACACACACACACACACACACACACACACACACACACA
>JAUYWH010000002.1:5346225-5369359 GCA_034779795.1 Ctenopoma multispine
CACACACACACACACACACACACACACACACACACACACACACACACACACACACACACACACACACACACACCAATTACCTCCTAATAATAGTTGCCATATACTCGCTCATAAACACTGAGTTGTACACACACACACACAGTGCTTCAATCATGCTGTTTCATGCCCTGCAGCGCCACTTGCATTTGGCTCTGTGCAGTCCCTCATGAAGGTTTATATTGGACGCTATTTTCTCTGCAAACTCAATAAAAGCTGGTTATTTATCAGGCCAGATTATAGGACATGACTGAGCTCAGCTGTAAAGCTGAAAGTGAATCCAGCTGTGGTTGAAACTGAATTATGTGGAGTGAGTAATGTGAAAAACAAGGGCAGTTTAACAGTTATTAAACGCTCTTCTACTGCCCTCAAACAGGCATACGCTGCGTTATATTTTGCCTCCCAGGTGGAGAAAATCTTCTCTTCTTTTCTCCTCTCCTTTCAGCATTGGATCACACAAGTGCTGGCAGAACCAGGGGCCTCTTTGGCTTTCATTACCTCTTTCAGATTTGCATCTTGCTTCACATGCTGTACTGTGTCTGAATGAAGTATTTATACTTTCTGCAGTATGTCCATATTTGTGTGTAGGTCACTGCTTGCAGCCATTGAAAGGGTCTGTGCTCCCTGACAGGCCTCTTGCTGGAACAGAGATAAGACGAGTGTAGGATAAACAGTTTTAACATGTGGCCTGGCACCTGGCCTGCATGTTTGTGTGTGTGTTTTGGGGTTTCCTCCAAGTGCTCCATCTGGACCTCACACTCATGCCATTTATCAGAGAAAGTGTTAATGACCCTAACAGCTCCTGCACTTTCCCTCGTATGTCCTCTCGTTTGAATTACTGACCTCAGACCAAACCATGTGTGTAATATTATAAAAAGGTAAAATTATATCCAGTTCGATCAGGTTAAATGTGAAAATATTGTCAACATCTTAATTAATAAAAAAAAACAACATTAAAGTATATTTTGGATTATAATGCTCTTGTTCATAATGCAATATTTAACTTTACAATACTTACAGTGAAAAACAGTGACAGTCTTTCATTAGTACCATGATAACCTGAGTATTTATAGTGTACTTTAATAATCCTGTATATACTTAAAATACACACATACACAGTCACATTACTTACTGTATTTAACCCACCAATATCTTTTCTTGCTCAGTGGAGCTGTGTGTTTCATTGTATGGTCACTACAAGAAAGCTGTCAGCACTCACTTAATGGCCAACAAATATAACACACACTCTGCACACTGCACTGTCCCTCCCCCCGATAGAAAGAGAGAGCTGAGCTAATTCCTTCCTCTGTCTGATGGACCAAAGCGGGATTCTACAGGTGCATGTGTGTGAGAGAGAGAGAAAGAGACAGAAAGATTCAGAGAGACAGGCTTTGGTTTTATTTAATAATAATCTATAAATCAACCTTTTTGGAACAGGAGATGTGAGATATTCTTTTTCTCTTTTCCTCTATCTCTGACAGAGCGATAGATTGTTCTTACCTCTTTCTGCTTCCTGTGTATGACAGGTTATCACTCCTGGGGCAAACACAGAGGGGTGAAAAAGGAAAGAGATGGTGCATGATTGAGTGAGAATGATGCTCCGTGGCTGATATCGGATGGCAGATGAGGAGATGGGGTGAGGGTACGGGGTGGAGAGAAAAGAGTGATTTAATGCTGGCCTGTACTCTCATCTCTTCTTATCCCTGCCCCGCTTCTTTCATGTTTCAACCCAGGGTCGACCTGCCTGCTGTCCCAGATGGTGCTGTCTGTCTGGGCTGCCCTCTACAGGATGTGCTCCTATCACCCCCACAACTACAGACCTATAGTTGCTTAATTGATTTCAGGGGGGGGAGGCCCTCTTTCTCTCCTGTTTCACACACACACACACACAGATAGACAGCATGCCAACAGTTAGTGCCCCCAGTGCACACATACATATACACGCGGCTGGCGCTGTGCGCTGTCAACGCTAATTCAATTTGAGACGCGGGAGTGTGACTAACAGCAGACCTGCTGAGTGTTTTACCATATGCACCACACTCACATGGACACACGGACACACACACACACACACACACACACACATGGACACACACATGGACACAGACACAGAGACACACACACACACACACACACACACACACACACACACACACACACACACCTCTGTTCCATGATATAATAATGATAATAGTGTAATTCCAGAGATATATTAATAGATTTCCTCTTTTCCTGTTTCCCTCATTATCAGGAGGCAGTAATTTTGTCATCAACTACAGACCAACTTATTAACCCCTTATTAACCCTCTCACTGCCTAATTTAGAACTACTTTACATGACTGGCCAAGTGACACATAGTTGAAGCAGGTTCAACAGCAAAAACAACAACAACAAAAGTAGTGTTCTTAAATACCATACATTATATATTTGCAGAAAATACACAGAAACATGCTATATACTATACAAAACCTTAATCAACATAACAAGCTTACAGCTCTGAGGACAGTTTACAGTTTTAGAATATAGGCCAATTAAATTCCAGCTTTTATTTTACGGTATTTACATCTAGATATTAAACATCACAGAACATATTTATCAGGCACAATTTATCTGATGACTCCAATTTTATGTGAGAAACATATGACTAATAGGTGTTTCTTGTTACCCCGGTGTCCTGTGTCATTGATTGTTCAAAAACAGAGCTCTAACTGACTAAGGATAAATCAAAATGAAAACCAGAGAGCTGTCCGTGGGAGAAAAGCAGACCATTTTTAAACTGAGAAAAGAGGGAAAACAATCAAAGACATTGCCAGTACAACAATGTTTGGAAAAAGAAAGAAGCCACTGGTATACTGAGCGACACACAAAGAATGGTTTGGTCATGGGAAAAAAAACAACAGCTGATGACACATGTATTCTGAAGTGTGTGAAGAAAAACAACCAGTGACATCACCAACAACCTCCACAGAGCAGGGGTGAAGGTATCACAAGACGAGATGGAGACACCCTACCACAAGATACAAATCCATCATCAGCAGAAAGAACAAGTACACAGGTACAGCTGAGGGTGACGAGAGTGTTGTAAGCTTAGTTGGTCTTTACACATAAAGTGCTGGTTTTTCTGGTGATTCCACTTGCAATGTTAGGATAAACAAAAAGCTTGATATGGAGCCAAACCAGAGACATTTAGAAAAGAAATGTTTGTTTTTACAGTTTACAGTAATCAGATTAAATGAGTTTTCTGTCATTTCATTTTTGCCATGAAAATGTTGAGATGATGAACTATAACATAATACACTGTACGTAGTAAAACTAAGTGTACCGTAACATGGCATGTTCCATTCATACGTGTAGACACAAAGACTGGTAGATAGCCACAGTAAAGAGTAAAAGAAAGGCTACATGTCCATGTTCACAGGTTGTTTTACTGTAAGAAATATCAGGGTGAGGTGAGGGTCAAGTGGAGGGGGGGTTGACAGTGTGAGGATTTGGGTGAGGGATCAGGTGTGGGTTTGGCCTGACAGCGGCTGTGTGGGTGTGAGGAGATGGGTTAAATCTTAATGAAACAGGCCATGGAGAACAGGGATGGATAAGGCCAGCTGTATTGACACGTGCGTGTGTGTGTGTGCATGAGGTAGTAAAAGTGATTAAAAGCAGCATTAACACATCTGACAGGAAGCGATGGTCAAGAGGTGACTGGAAACTGGGGAAAGCCCTGGGCTGGAACAATTAGACACACACACACACACACACACACACACACACACACACACACACACACACACACACACACACACACACACACACAGCAGCTGCAGATGGGGTCTGGGGAAAGCCCTGGGCAGCAGCGATTGGTCACACATACCCATCGATATCCGAGTAGAACCAATCAGCTCGGCTTCCTGTGTTTAACCTGACCTTTCACGGATTGTAATTGAATATTTCAAACGTGGGGTCGAGAGCGAGAAAGAGGACAACAGTAGAAAAAAGAAGAAAAAAGATCTTGTGCCACATCACTGCATAACATTTTTTGATCTTATAAGCCACCTTAAATAGATGATGAGTCTCTTTACTGTCCCCACTCACAAGTGATGATACAGTGTGACAAATAGGAGGATTGAATGTGATCTTTAAACTGTTTCATAAAGTATACAGCAAAGGAAAATATCACAGAAACATGATTTTCTGTTTAGTACGTTCTGTAAGATTTACACTAGTTTGATCATGTAGTATAAACATACAGCAGCAACATTTCCTGCTGTTTTACAGGTCTGCAATATCCTAATAGTTTCCTCAGTCATTTCTCTGAAAGCACTAAGTCATTTTGTACAAATTAAAGGAAAATTTTAAATGATGAACTGCGGCATTTAACCATAAATATGACTTCTTTAAAGTCTTCTTCTTTAAAATAATGAAATAATCCAGATGTTGTGGACACGTAAATAAGTGTTAAATAAAAATGTATGCTTAAAAAGAAAAGACTGCAAGTATCCCTGCCTGATGAATTCATACTCATGAGTAACTGTCGGAACAGATTCTGTGTGTGAATCATGTAAAGGTTCAACCAATCCTCTTATCTCAGTTAGACCTTTTTTACTGAGCCAGTGTGTGTTTATGTGTGTGTGTGGCTCTGAGAAGCTCCTTACTCTGTGCAGAGGCAAACAGGTCAGCCATGGGGACAGACCACCAGCTGACCGGATACCTGTCTGTCAGCACGTACAACTCCTCTAGGCACCAAGACGTGGAGGTGTTGACGGCACTGGAGGGGAACGCCACTACGCATCAACACCTGACACATACATGTACACAAACACATATACTCCCTCCAGAGCAGCGCTCATGGAAGAGCTGTCTCCAGCACATCTGGAGAAAGCATCCCTGCATGTACGTTGGGATGCACACAGCAGGGAGAAAAATAGGCAATGACAGGCTCCCCCAGCTTTAATCATACATGAAAGAGAAAAGATGGCCAGTGAAGGCTATATATAGATTTAAAACAAAACTTACCAAGTAGATCTTGTGGCTCTGACAGCAGAGAAACATGGAATTTTAATTTTAGATGATATAACTCCTGGCAGAAATGACTGACAGCTGTTGGATGTTTTTCGGATAACTCGGACGAGGAATTGCACGTCCATGCTCAAACACGCAGACAATTCACTCATCAAAGTGTCTGGTACTAGAATCGTGTGTCCATCTGGGGTCACTGATGATGATTGGGAATGTAGTTAAGTGTGTGTTGATGGTGATTAGGAAAGACATAAAAAGGGTCAAAGGTGGTTCAGTGTCACTCTGGAATACTCGCATCAGCTACACGGCTGCTGGTGTGCTCACGTAGAGATATTTGTGCATGCTTGGATAACACCTGTAATGGCTCCCAGCTGAGTCGGCCCCTAAGATATGAAGAAATGTGTGTGTGTGTATGCGTGTGTGTATGTAATGAGGCACTGGCATGCGAGCGGCAGAAGGCCGCTTCCTCCACAGGTGACACCTTTGACCTCTCATCTGTTCCCTGTTGGAGGGGAGAGAGGGGAGGGGTAGAATGGAAAAAGGAGGGACAAACAGGCATGTGGAGGTGCATTCTTCAACCAAAGCACATCTATAGAATGACAAGAAATATGACAAGTCTAACATGTTAAAAACTCATTTAATCACTTTCTGTCTGTGCATACAAGTGTGGGGTTCACAACAGTGGTTAATGCTACATGACAAAAAGCAGTAATACTCCAGCCCTCGCCAAAGCATAGTCACAGTCAACATTTACAGCATGCCCTTAGCAATATCCAGTCAGTCAGTAAAAAAGCAACTAGACAATTACATAAATATATCACTGTGTGCATCTTAAACATAACCAGTTCAGAATGAGGTATTAGCTATGACAGTTTTTGTCAAATACAATCCCAAATAATATTCAAAATAAAGAAACATAGCAGCACAACAGTGTCATATTGCTGAGCAAATAAATAATTATTATAAAGGTTAAATATGAATGTGCAAATGAATTAAACCATGTGTTAGTGCTGTCATTTCCTGCTGTGAAGCAACTCTTTGATTTCTCACAAGAGAACAAACCTGGAACACAGAGGAGGGCACATAGTTTTCTAGCACATGGCACATTTTTTTTATTCTCCACTTTTTCTTTCATTCCTAGTTTCCTCCTTCTTCTCCCACCTCATCGTGCAGTTATCCTGCATCATTACGACACCTGGTCTCGCAGTCTGGACAGCCTCTGGGAGAGCTCATCCTGATGACGAGACAAAACATGATCCCACTACCTATGCGTATTATCAAATGGCTAAATGCGCCTTTTCTGCATCATGCCACTGCTCTAAAATGATAATGCAGGAATTCTGCTCTGAGATGTAAAAATAACAGGAGCATAACGATAAGCATGGATTCGTTACCTGTTCTGCTGAAGGCACATTGGATGCCAATGAGGAAGTCTGGCCTGGAGGAAGCTCCAGGTTAAGATCCAACCTAAAAAGAGGAAAATAAACACCACAGTTCCTGCTTGACTGCAAAGAAATCAACCAAATTGAGATACTCTGTCACTCTGAACACTACTTTTATACCATTAATATTAATTTGTTTTTTGAACTAAAAAGCAGCCTTGTAAACAGTGAAAGAGGTATGCTCCTAGATGTCTAAAAGTAATTTGAATGAAGCTTTTAGTGGAATTTATTCTGTCTCTTTAGCTTTTATTTTTTCATTTTAACAAGTAGTGTAACTGTTGCCGTACTCACCCTGCTTCATCGGCCATCTCATGCAACAGCGTATCCACTTCATTCTAAACAGTAAAAAAGCAAACTGGAACTTTTAAGAGATTCAGTGTTTGAATTATTTCTGGGGTATGAGCATACTCATGAGCAGAAATACAGAGGGTTTCCTTTGTTATGACAGAAAAGAATTTGTTACCTGAGGTGTTGTCAGTGTGGTGGTGTTACCCATCGTGTCCTCCATCTGAGCTGTCTGCACATCAAGAGTTTCAAATTGGTTTTCAAACTTGTCCATTAAAGCGGAAATCTGCAGAGAAAAGTGGAAACAGAGAAGAAAATTCAAAAAACCTTAATAAACTCATTTGGTTTGACTTTTTACGTCTACATGTGCTCATATATGTGGGTTAGCTTTTTACCTTCTCCAAGTTCATGCTTTTCAGCGTAGCATCCATACTCTTGACCACCCCAGACATGGACTTAGATACCTAGGAAAACACATACAATAAAAATGTTTAAGTCTTCTCACTTTATAAGTGGTCTAATTTATGGTGATTCAAAACAGGATCAGGGTATTTATTGACAGGGTGAGATTGTTGGAGGCTAGGCAAATCTAAAAGTAGTGTATCTTATATTTCCACTAGGTGTCACTTTTACCCTTTAAATCCTTTGTCATATTCCTCTAATCCTGAAAGCAGCATAGATGAAGCTGATTAAGAATTACTCTTTACAAAACTAACCTACCAAGACTTAACCAAGCTGTGGGGTAGATTATTAATGCTAGTGTTTTAATGTTTTGTGGCACAAACAGCAGAAAAACACCTCCTACAACCCCTATATGTTGTGTATTGAGGTTGTAAGAGCTGTTTTTCAGCGATACCACCTCACACCGTGCTCCTATTTCTGTAGACACTATTGGGTTCGATTCTATGAAATGATTCCTGTCCTACAGTGAATCTGAATTAAAGCATTTTCAAAAGGACTGTCATATTTATAAGCGTGAGAAATGAATAGCATAAAGTCTAAAGCACATCTAATGACATTATGTAACTGGTGGCTTTTGTTTGCTTGACTGTTAGCCTTTTTATACTCACTCTCATTCCCTCTATCTGCTTACTGTAGGACCTTTGATAGACTGAATTGTAAAAAAAAATACTTTTAGCCTAAACAAGTGTTGGACTCGGCAGTTCTTCACCTTTTGAAATTAGATGTAATAAATGTGGATTATAAAACAATATAAAAACTACATGCATAGTGACATACATAGTATTTCACTATTTGCTGTAATACTACATACATCAGATTAAAGCCAGGTACATTTTACATATATATACCAAAACTGTAGGAGGCAGGTGCATGACCACTGTGTGTGACCTTTTTCAAAAGTTACAGTACAATCCTGACCAAGCTAATTATATTATCAATAAAAAATAACCACTTTAAGATCAGAAACATGATGGAATTATTATCCTACTCAAATGAGGGACATTTCTGGAGAGTCTAAAATGTTTTTATTAAACCTTAATCATATTCAGAAGACAAGACTCACAGGTCAGAATGACTGCATCCACAGACTCAAGCCATCCCTGAGTCTTGATGTATAACGACACAGTTAATATGCCAACACAAGCTGACACCATGATGCTTTGGCTTGAAGCCCTAATTATCATCATCTTGAAAAATGCAGAAAATATTAGGTTTGTTCTTTGAAGCTCATCACCTACGTGTTTCATATGACATCAAAACCCAAGCCAGGTCTGAACCAGAGTTCTCACCTGGTTCATAGTGACTGCAGTCTGGACCCTAGAAGCCACAGCATCCACACGGGCACTCATCCTCAAGTAGTTAATAGACTGATGCCTCTGACGGATGGCATTCTCTGCATGGATCCTGGCTGCCTCCATGTTACCCTTCTGGATAGCCTGAGAAAATCAGGAAATAGTACATTAATAATAATTCATAATACATACCATTCGGGTCTCTATTAAACCCACAATTTAACAAGCCAACCTGCTTCACTTTAGATTTCTCTGCCTTTTCCTCTTTGTCACATTTCTTTGAGTTGCGTTGTAACTCCTTGGCGGCATATTTGAGGTTAAACAGGTGTTCTGTTTGACTGGTCAAGGAGAGCTTTCTCTGAGTAATGCTGGTGTATTAGCATTACACAATATACTGGACTCTGGTGCATCTCAAGACATTCAGCTAAATCTGAGTGCAAGCACTTTTGTTAGCCTAAGACAACCTAGCTAACCTGCCATTATTTTCCTTCATCACTGAATGACTGGGCAAAAGTTAAACGCTAGCTTGACTCCTGCCTGGAAGTATTAGCTACCAAACCCAGCTCACATTCAGCCTGTTACCATGGGAATGTGTGGACCGTTACGTACGGTGGACTGTACAGAAAAGGATACTCTCCATATTCGACATAATGAATGACTCTTTCCTAGACAAGCTGCCAGTCTGGTTATGTACAAATCACCGGCAGCATCCAGCAACTCGCTTGTTTTCCCAGAGCTGTTTGTTTTGATTTTTCAAGCTACATTCGCCTCTGTAGTGAAGCGAGATGCTTCACGTATGCGCACTTCCGCATTCGCTTCAATCAAGCAAGGCAGCTTCGCGTTTATTGTGCTGACAGGGTGACTGTGTCGCTATAGTTGGAATACATATTTTTTTATTCGGGGAAACTTTAGCTATTTGTTCAGGTAAGAAAAAAAAACGTTGTAAACTACCGATGGTGTGTTTAAAATGGTTGTTAAAGCGATGTCCACTATTCAGGAAAATGTCTTCGCCTTTTAGCTCATTTTGAATTCGATACCGAACAAACTGGATAATTATATTATTAATTAATTATGTATTATATTCAGGCCATATAAGACAGATGTGTCCATGTGTGACGTGAGTTGTCGTCCCTGGTGCATAGTGACTTGTGGGAACCATCTTGACGTCTCTTCGTCTTCGCACACAGTCACGCACACGTCTGGTTACGTTCCGCCGTCGTCACACGGTCACGATTTTGCACGGCGCGCTCGCGCCTCCTACGTCACGACCGTTCGAGAAGTGGATGGGCGCGCGTGTCCAGAGCAGACAAGTTCCATCCAGACTAAAAATAGCCCGGTTTGTACCGGGATCGGTAGGTTGTACACGTCCAGTGACGTCATCTGTGTTTTTTTTTTCTGGCGAAGGAGTAAATTGACCTTTTCCACAGAGCCACTCGCTCTTTGTTTTCTTTCACTCTGTTTCTGATACATCTGTAGCAGTTTTCCTAGATTTTGGGGGATGCTGGACTGGTGTGTGTGTGGAGACCAGGAACAGACATGAAGAACCTGCAGCGACGTTGTCCAGAAAGAAAGAAGAAGGTTCCGGTTTGTGCGTGCACCGGTCAGCCGAAGAAGGGGGCTGGGGCTGTTGGTGGGGATTAACGGCTGGGTCCGGGGGAGGGGGGGAGTATGGATGACTCATACTGTATCTGCCGATACTCTGTGGACACAGCACTAGATATAATGGCCTGTACCTGAGGGTACAATGCAATAAGAAGTGTTTTAAAAAACACCCTACATGTGCACAGCCGGGTCCTGGCCTCGACCCCACAACAGCTCAGTCCGTGTACACTACACAAACCACAGCAGCTTCTCCATTCAGTGTATTTAGACTGTCACTAAGTTATGTGCGCGGACAGTCTTTCTGTGAACAATGAACAGGCTCGAACTGCATCCAGTCACTCCTCATTCTGTATTTAGCTCATATTTTAAACTTTTGACGACATGGACAAACACCGAACAGGCCCCTAACACCTGTTAACGTCGCCACCGCAAGAACACACAACTTCACCCGTCGTTGTTGTGACTGTCGGCTGCCCCACACACACACACACACACACACACACACACAGAGTCATAACTGAATGACGGCAGGTCGCTATGGAAACTGCGTTACACTCCGGGCGGCCGGAGGAGAAAACAAGAGCGCGAGGACTCATTTCAGTCTTCATTTCAGCACCACGCGCCTCCCGGACAGCGCCCGAATGAACTCGCGCACACGTTCTAGCCTCGTATGCCTTATAAGGGACGGAGCCGCATCATCTGCGAGCCCAACCAGAGTGGGTAGGAACTTCAGAAGAACAACAAACCCACGTACAACGCACTCACACTCAGACTCTCCGTACCCGAAGCTCGGTGGATACTCGAGGTTTCATTTCGCTGCCGAGCCCGGAGCCAGTCGCTCCTACAAATGCCACAGCAACAGGTAAGAACCTCCTGCTCCCTTAAAGTTGGATCATTTAGTTTGTGTGGCCGCATGGAGCATACACGAGTATCTAATGCGATTTTAATCCTAGCACTCAGCTACTGACCTTTATCCTGCCAGGAACTTAATTGCGGTTAATTGCGTTCATCTGGCATCTCAGGTGTAAGTAAGTGCGTGATTAGGTGATTAGGTGAAGACCAGCAGGGCAGAGTGAAACTCGACAGAGCTCTGGATGGTTTCCAGTGAATTTTAAGGTAGTGATGAACAGACTAAAGAGTCCCATTCTTAATTTTTTTTTTAATTTAACGTCAGGGCACAATTTCAACAGAATTTTATTGGTGCTACATAGTGTTTCTTGACATTGTAATTACATGTTGGTATCCTAATTGTTTCGATGTAAGGAAATAAATAATGTGATACCATATATAGTATCATTTTTAAAAGTCAAGGGTATGAGGTTATTCTTTTTGCATCAAGAGAGTTTTCTACACACAGGACACAATAGAGCTCTTCTCATACTATATATATATATATAGATAAAGACCTACACAAAAGACAGGTGTCCTGTGTGTTACCTTACAGGATTTACCACCCTTCCTCTACAGCGCACAGAGATTTTGCTCACTCTATGTGAGACCCTCAGCTTTGTTGGGTTTCGGTGGCCATAGGTTATGTGCGAGCTGAGCCGATATGCCTGGATGAGTCACTCGAGCTGCAAGTTTGCAGAAGAGTGCGAAAGGGGAGGGGGAGATACAGGGACCAGCTTGAAAACAGTCCCGCAGTGCCTCTCTGCCTACTCAACACATTGTTTCACTATATGCATGGTCAGTGCCAACTTCTGGAACTGTATTTATCACCTCTGGATGTATGATTACTCTTCTCTTCAACTTGAAGTTCACCTTGTTTAAGTTGAGGTACAGACACATGTCTTATGTGTCCTCAGACTCTTTGTATTCTGGTAAGCACACTGTTTTTTTTTAACTACTGGAGAGGCAGCCTTTTATGGCTGTTCACATGCTATGTAGTTTTTGTTTGTTGAAATATATACAACGTGGATTCAAAGGTTTTATAAACACTTCCTATAATAGGGTGTTTGTGGTTGTTACAGATGTCTGATGTCTGACAAACTGCTACCAGAAAGCATCCCATTACTGCTCATTAGTATCCAAATGTTTACCCTGCTAGTATCGACAAATCATAGCAATTAGCTGCATTCAGATGTAGCCCTGAGTGACAGCTATTGATTAAAGCAAACAATAGATTATAATGGGCTGCTATGAACCACAGTTGCACACTCAAACATGAAGCACTCACTCCCTGAAACACTTTAACATGTGCCCACAAACACACAGAGACTCTTCTGACTGACTTGGTTAGAAAAGTGTTTGGGTTTATTGAAAACTTGTGTCTAGTTTGCGCAGATTGATGGATGGGGCACGGTCACAGAGGCTGTGTATGTGTCTGCCAGGAGGATTAGACATTTGACAATATAAAATCTCACTTTGCTCCAACTTGCGCTACAATTTAGAGAAGGTGTTATATAAAAGCTTGTATGCACTAATGTGAATGTTTGTGTGTGTGCGTGGGACTGTTTGTAATGTATGCATATCAAGTGCTGCACACACAGACACAAACACAGATGTGTGTCTTTAATTAGTGACGTTGGTGTGATTAATGCAGTCTGCTGGTGATGACTCATTCAGCTTAACCCTTGCTCTTCTGGAGGAAATAATCAATAAAGATTTAGTTTGGCTTTACATGGATCATTATTATTATTATTATTATTATTATCTTGCACAATAATTGAGCATAAGTAATTTTTTTTATAAACAGAACTGGTCTAGGATCCAGATGTTTCATATGGCTGAGATGAAGTGTAAATAGAGGCTAATTGATATGATATAAGATTCATATATGGTAGTAAATACTGTAATTGGGAAACGGGACTCTTTGATTCCATACACTTCCACTCAATTTGTTGTGATCTGATTGAGCAGTAGAAATATATTTATGCAAAGCACATCTATGTGATTTGTGCCATGTGTCAGTTTGTCAACACAGCAGTTATATTAGCATTGTGGAAAAGCTGTCAGCCAAGCTGTGACTTGCAGACAGCAGACTGGCAGGGAGTGTGCATATGAGTGTGAGCGAGCAGTGTGTTGGTGAGAGACGGAGAGAGCAACAGAGTAAAACACATCACACATCTTGTTGGGGAGTTGCAATAAAGTCTCATTTGCTTCTTCCTTCCCCTCTCTTTAGGGTAGCAGCATGTCTGAAACCAAATCCAGTCAGAGGTTCCACAGCCTGAATGCTGAGCAGGTGGAAGTTCTCCATCAGGTTCTGTCGGAGGTGGTCCCAATCCACGGCCGCGGGAATTTTCCCACGTTGGAGCTGCGTCCTCGAGACATCATCATAGCAGTGCAGGCCAGGTTGCAGAATCAGGGGATCACAGTAAGAGATGTTCGCCTGAACGGCTCCACGGCCAGCCACGTCCTCGTCCGAGACAACGGAACAAGCTACAAGGACCTGGACATCATCTTTGGAGTGGAACTGCCCAGTCAAGAGGAGTTCCAGGTATGATCGCTGTACAGATTAGTTAGAGAAGGAAAGAAAACAGATCAGTGTAATATGATCTGAGCACTGGAGATCAGTTGCCTGCAGCATTAATTCTGCTGTATTAAAGTATCTTTAAACATGGCATTTAATCTCTACTATCTATGCTGTAGTACTAATTTATGTGGCACTGTATTGGAACTGATGTTATTGTAATCCTCACCACAATGTAACTGGAGAACATTTTTACACACGGCTGAATCAATAGAACTAAAATATTTTTAGCTGATACTCACTTAAATAATAAAAGTAAAATTACACAAAGATTGCAGTCATTAGCTGTAGCTGCTATGTTGCTGATGTGTTCTTCTCTCAGGTGATCAAAGAGTCAGTGCTGGGCTGCTTGCTGGACTGCCTACCTGCTGGGGTCAACAGGGAGAGGATCAGCAGCGCCACGATGAAGGAGGCGTACGTCCAGAAAATGGTGAAGGTTTTCAATGAGCATGACAAATGGAGCCTCATCTCCCTCTCAAACAACAGCGGCAAAAACCTTGAGCTCAAGTTTGTGAGCTCGCTGAGGAGGCAGTTTGAGTTCAGCGTCGACTCGTTCCAAATCATTCTGGATCGTCTCCTGGAATCCTACATGCAGGAGAAGTCACAGCACAAAAATACTACTGTTGAGCAGGTTGCAGAGAATCAAAGTGAGGACTCCCCCTCTCTGCAAAAACAGGACACCACAGCAGAAACAGATAATTCCACAGGTAGAGACTTATCCAGCAAAGAGACGGCTCAGACACTGAGAGATGAGGTGCATGAAAAGGAGTCACAAACAGACCTCTCACAACAAACTGAACATGCAACACAGACAAAACAATCCACAGTGGAAACAGACAAGCAAGAAAAAACACCTACAGGGCTAAAAGAAGTGTCAGGACACAGAGAAAACTCAGATGAGGCTGACTTTTCTGACCAGACATCTCTAAACGTTTTGTCAGAAAAGAAACAAACGTCAGAGAAAGCTGAACCACCGACTCAGATCGAACTCAGGCATGAGCCAGAGCTCTTGGACAAGACAGAAAGCTCAGTGCAGTCAGAGCAAACGCAGTCCTGTGATGGTCATCAAGCAGCACATTCAAATTGCAAGGAACTCTCTCTCCAGAGTGAACTATCTAACCACACAAATCCTCTTAGTGAAGAAAAAGAACTCGCAGAGCAGATGGAGCAGTCAGAGTTGCCAAAAGCCTCAAACAAAACCCAGACAGAGCCTCCAAACCTGGCAGAAGAATCACACAGTACCGAGCAACCAGACTTCACTAAATATTATAGCGAGGATCAGGTTAGTAATGAGCAAGATAAAACACAAACTATGTGTGCTCCAGAGCCTTCACATGCTAAGACAGAGGCACAGTTAGCAGATGAAGGAAATGTAGAAACAGTGCCAGTGGAGCAGACACAGCCAGAGAGGGACAATGACATGGAAAGAAGTGAAACGACAAAGGAGATTTTAGCATCAGAAGCAAAAAACATAGAAAACACACAGGGTATTAATTGTTCCTGCTCCAACTCTACCGTGTCCCTTACACTTGACAACACACAGGCTAGTGGTACACGGGACACGCAGGAGACTCACAGCACACTACACACACATAGCTCAGAAAACTCACCTAACACTCTTGATGCCGTCAGCCCTCCACATACTCAGGATATTTTACCTGCACCACCCGGCCTTGTTTCTGACAAAAAGACCTCCTCTTCTCCCTCTAGTAAGGCCTCAGATAGACTATCTCACATGGTGGTGCTCAAACACTCCTCCCCCAAGCCCCCTCGCAGGATGTGCAGAAAGGTTACCCCCAGTCCTGTCTCTGAAAGCAAACCTGTCATAGTGTCCTTTTTAGATCCAAACCCTTGTCCTAGCCCTGAACCTGAGATAGACCCAAAGGGAGCAGCTCCCAGTTTAGACCCTGCAACTACCCAAACAGTTATGGTTTTGTCTAAAATAAAGCCAGAGCATGAACCTAACCCTTCCAGTAACCTGTCTTCTAACCTAGACCTTACCTCAGCTCCAAATCCAGCTCCTGACATAATCTCCAACTCTGCTATAGATCCCATGCCTGCTCTACCTCAAGAGCTGTCCTCCTCTCAGCTAGTCGCACAGGGTTCATGTAAGACAAGTATTCAGAGCCTACAAGAAAATTCACCAACACATGTGGCTTATGATGGACAAAGCCAGTCCTCCTCTAGAGAACTTGTCTCTGCACCAAAACAATCAGAGCCTCTTGACTCAGTGGATACATTAATTTCACAAACTGATACATCTAGCTCAAACATCCAAGAACCTGCACATACCTCACAAGTGGAGCTCAGTGATGAAGATAAAAGCCGAGAAACATGGACCGAAAAGATCAACTTGAATCAGGCAAACGGCCCACATGAGACCACGCTTACTTCTTCCTCCTCTTCGCACTGTGTTACTCCTCCTGTTTCCTGTCTCACCCCTCCTATACTTAGTCTTTCCCCTCCCTGCTTCAATCCTTCACCCCCCAGCCTCAGCCCTCCCCCATGTCTGACCCCTCCCTCTCACTCCCTTGCATCTCCGATGCTGAGCTCCGTCAGCCCTGCTACCAGCTTTAGCTCTCCACCCCTTAGTTTCAGCCCTACCTCATCCTGCCTCAGCTCACCTCCTTACCTCACCCCACCTATGCTTAGCCTGAGCCCTCCTCCACTCTGTCTTACCCCCCCTTCTCCCTGCCTCAGCCCTCCCCTCGTCTGTCTCACTACACCGGTGGAGTCAGAGGGGCATGTATCTCAGGTATCTTCAGACATGGAGCCTTTGATACTGAACACAGACAGCGAGGAACAGATTAAAGAGAACCCTGCTCAGCCAGGAGTTCCTCTCCTACAGTTAGAGGATAAAAACGAACAAGATTATATCTCATCGTTGCCTCTGGTTGCAGAGCCAGTCTCTTTTCCAATCACAATCCCCAGCTCCACTTCACATGTGCTGCCTCACTCTCAATCTGGGGGCCCTGGGGAATCTGCCCCTCCAAGAGCTGATGAGACATCCAGCTCTGTGCCTGAGAACAAAGAGACCCCTAAGGTAACTGCAGACATGCATGAACAGTGCAATGCTCCTCGGGCATCTGGCTCAGTCCCTGATGTTGAGGTCCTGGCAGAGAGCATGTATGGTGACTTTGAGGCAGCCATGGACCATTTGCGTTACCGCTTAATCGCTACCAGGAACCCCGAGGAGATTCGAGGTGGTGGCTTATTGAAATACAGTAACCTGTTGGTCAGGGACTACAGACCAGCAAGTGAAACTCAGATAAAGACACTTGAGCGCTACATGTGCTCGAGATTTTTCATTGATTTCCCTGATGTACAGGAGCAGCAGAGGAAGATCCTGTCCTACTTGAAGAACCACTTCATTGGCGAGGAGAGGAGCAAGTACCAATACCTGATGACACTCCGTCGTGTGGTAGATGACAGCACAGTGTGTCTAATGGGACATGAAAGGCGTCAGACACTGAACATGATCACAGTGCTGGCATTGAAGGTTCTAGGAGAGCAGAATATTATTCCTAACACAGATCATGTGACGTGCTTCTACCAGCCTGCCCCATACCTTGCAGAGCACAGTGCTCCCTATCTAGCAGAACCCAGCTACTGCAGTTACTACATACCCCAAGGGGGGTCAACTCTGCTTTACCAACCTTATCCGTTACACCTGCACTCACAGACTGGACTTGTCTAAAACACACACAAATACACATTTAATTACCCCAAACACACAGTGATGCAAGGGGAAGGTGAAGAAAGAGCTGGTAAATGGAAATGGAAAAATAAACCAGGGATAAACTGTTTGGTCTATAGTAGACCTATGGGGGTGGGGTTGAGTGGGTTTTTACAGTAACCCCTCCCCACCCTCCAGTACTCTGTAAGGTCCTAACATGATTATATGTAATTATCTGGGCTTTGTGGGAAAATAATAATTCTTCCGATATTGTTAAATTTCCAGAAAATGCTGTATGCACTGCATGAGTCATAGCCCTTTGGTCTCCCTGGGAAACCAGTTGTGCTGTTGACATTCACACACATACATGGGTGCACAAACACGCACACACACACACACACACAAACACACGTGCAAACACACACACACACAAACACACGTGCAAACACACTTCCAGGTTCTTGAATTCTTGTTCACTCTTTTCATGTTCTTACTGTGTTGTTCTTAATGGGTTTGTTCAGAGTGTGGACCTTGCCTGTGGTTGATATTGTGCATGGATACATTAGGACTGTTCTCTCACTGCCAAATACTGTGTGACTACTATGCTTCTTAAACAGTTTAATGTAACTTTGTTATTCCTTTATTCATGATGAGGTGTCCTCTGAAAAAAAAAAAAACAACTAAAGGACGAGTCTACCAGTGTGTAGAGTACTTGCATCAAGACACACACCTGCATGCACAATACACACACACCACAAACATACATGCAAACAAACATATACTATATGCACACAAACCTAGACAATGCATGAGTAGTTAAAACAGTATATAGATAACATCCCCAAGTCAAAGCAAAGGCTTTTAATTTAATAAAAATTGATCTATTTTTGCAAGACTTTCCAAGATAATCCTCAGAATGATTAGTTCCTACACAAAAATGCCAACAGCAATGCCTTTGCAATAGACTGTATAGCATATTGATTACAGTATATTGTGTGCAAATACACTGCATTGTTTTCAGGTAAATTGTGTTAAGATGTAGTGCTTGATTCCTTACCCTTGTGGAGTCTTTTCTGTAATCATGTGAGGTACTGTACCATCTAGTGTTGATTTATTAATGCAAACGTTTACTCTAAGGAGGTGGTCAGGTTATAACCATCTTTGGGTCATCTCTAAACCATGACAGATCAGCCACATCTGTCTCAAATGACAGAATTACCTTTAAACCCGTGGGACTCTTCTCAATACGAATCAGCATCCTCTAATTCATGTAGAATCAACTAGTTAAAATCCACCTCAGACCTGTTTGAGTTGAGTTCAGAGTCGGCAACTATGACCAAAGATGGTTCAGTAGGGAAATCAAGTGCCTAAATGTGAGACATCATTGGCATGTCTTTATCTCACTGCACTGGGGGTGTTAATGGAGTGGGCCTGGGGCTGGGTTGGGTGTGTATTCAGTTGTTGACCCCTGTTATTGCTGCCTGTTTTGATGTCTTCTTTAATGTAGTCCTTTGTTGTAGTTTATTCCTGTATATTTTGATAAAATAAAAAGATAAACTCAGAATCAGTATCCCTTTTTCTTGTGTTTTGGTCCATTTATTCATCCCATTCCACTCTTCCCCCAAATGATATGCTGTACAGCTCACGCATCCTCCCTGTGATAGCGCTCTGCAATGATCCACTTAAGCGTGACCGTCAAATCACGATGGTGCCCAGTAGAGTGACCCAAAGCTGTGAAATTCTGTCTGTGCGAGTCCTCTTATCTCAAATCACCTGTCCTTTAGATGTGTCTGGACCTGAATGACGCACAGTCTACGCAACACAGCAGGCTCATCAATGTGTAAATGTGAGGAGAATATTGTCCGTGAGGTGTAAGACTGATAGGGGAGATAGGAGAGGAGGGAGGCAGTGAGTGTATGTATCTTCAGTTGGGAATACATGTGCATTGGCAGCATCAGGTGGTCTCCTTTTCCACCGAGTAATTGAGAGACCTACCGTATAATGAAACAATAGAGCTCCCTACTTACTCCCTCACTGCTTCCATCCTCCTCTTACACCGCTGGTAGATCATGGACACATGACAAAAGGGAGATTTCTTTGCACATGGGCTGGGGGGGGCTCATGTGTGTTAGCACGATTGCACCATAGGCTCGCACTTATGTGCGCAAACATGTGGCTCACAGGGAGAGAAAGAGAGAATGTGATCTAATAGGGTCTGTATCAGCGTCTCCCAGACCTCCGAACCACTCATGTCCACTCAGGGTTTCCATAGAGACAGAGACAGGCAGCAGAGTAGATGCAGAGAGCATGACGGAAGACAGGGAAGACCCACTCACCAAATGAGGGGGAGAGAGATTAAAACAAAAAAGAAAAAAGAAGGTGGGTGAAATACAAAGAGACAGATAGTGATAAGAGAAATAGATGGGTGAGAAAATAGAGTTGAGGGGGAGACAATTTAAAGGACAGTAAGTGAGTGGGGGGAGTGGGGTTGTGGAGGAGCAGGGGAGTTGATGGGGAGAGCGTGGGAGGTTGTCAGGCCCTCAGTCACAAGGGAGTCACTGTGAGGTGGCTGCAGTGACGCCAGCAGTGATGTCAGAGCAGGGGCACACACACACCCATATGTACAAGCATGCACATACACACAGCTGCATGCACGTCAGTTTTCCTAATGGCCTGCCCACCCATCCACCCTCAACAAACAATTTCAAACCTCACTGGGACAAAAGAAGAACATCACCCACACGTGTCTGTATATTTTTCTGTCTCTCATATACTCTGGACAATGAATTTCTCTGATTTCTGATCTGATTATCTTTTCAGCATCATCATAATCAACATCCTACAGGTTCGAGCAAACGCTTTTTTTGTGGTCCACATTTTAATCTTTTTATACCTCGGAGTTAAAATAAGTACAGCTTGTGGGCACATGCAGCCTCTGCAGTCTAAATGAAGACTTGAGCAATAAGTTGGGGTTAGCAGAGGTTTAAGGGATGAGTCGTGTTCCTCTGTCTAAAGTGTGTAATTATGGCTTCCGGTCAATTTATTCAAATTCCACAATCTCCCTTCGTCTTATTGTCCAAATTTAACTCTCTAACTTTCTGTTGATTACCAACCACTTTAAAGTCTCATGTGAGAGTTCAGTATAAAACGGGACAGTCACTGCTAAATAAACCTGCTATTATAAAACACTTAGCAGCTAATAGAAAGCATAACGATTTGTGAGGGCGTTATGCTCCTCTGCAGATAGGATAAATCTTTATGTCGCTGATGAGCATCAGGTAATAAAATATATGTGTAGAATTTGCCATTCATAAATTTTCATCCACTATAACTCCTCCCTTCCCCCCGTCCCCCCTAAACTCGTACCACCCACGTCTGTGGCACCCACCCACCTCTTTCCTTGACTGCTGTGACTCAGTCCTCCTCCAGATGAGGGAACATGAGGATATAAACCTTGATGAAAAACAGCCAAGAAAACCATTTTACACAAAGAAATAGAGCAATTGGCAAGGCGAGTGGCTGCTGCATCTTTAGTTCTGATGCCACCCACCACACACACACACACACACACAAACACACACACACCTCCAATACCCCTTCATAAGAAATACACTCATAAACATCACCCGCACACTGAAATTGATGCACTCTTATTTTATCTGCTAATTCATCCTTAAAAGCAGAAATTGGTAAAGCAGGGAGGAGTGTTTCAAAAATAGTTTTTCATTTCTCTAGATAGAAGTCTGTGTCGTCACGACTCTGTGACATGGATGGATGATTTCTTAAAGGCGAACTTGCCAAATACATGTCATACATAGAGCCTGAATCAGAAAACCTAGAAGAATGAAACCTGTTGACCATATTAATTTGTTATCTTCTTTCAGACTCAAATTGTCCCATCATTACTTTAACGCCTGTTGCATCAATCCAAATTGTGCACTGATACAGAGTACAGCCTGAGACAATTATATTTCCTGAATGGAGTCTGTACGTGTATCAAATCCATCTAGGAAACTGTCAGTCACCAAGACCTTACTTTGTGAATTATGCAAACTAAATGCAGCATAATGAATCATAATGTTTGCCATGTGACAAAGACACAAGCTTACCTAACAGGCGGTCAGTCAGGCGGACAGTGACAGATTTAGGGGTACAGTTTAGTACAGTACAGCTGTACATGCTGCTGACCAATGTCGACGTTTATCTGCAGATTTGTAATGTTTGCCTATAGCAAGTCTTCTTGACCTTTGCTCCACAGCTGAAGCCCTCCTAGCAGTACTGTACCCTCCGCTGTATTTGATCTCCTCTGTTAGATTATACACTGCCTCACAACAGAGTAATGCTTTGCTGGTTGCTAGACTCCACGGTACAAATATCATTTCTGAGCAAACTGAAATTATTGCCCCTTTAGTGATCAAGTTAACCGGGAAAAGCTGCTAGCTCAGAAAGCTTTATTTTCCTTTTAGAGTAGCTTTTTAATATTAACTAAATAGTAGAGAAAAACAATATAGTGATTTTGGTGTCTTAAAAGTTCATAATATCTCTGCCCCTTTTTAATAATATATGTCTGTCTCAATACAACAATTCTAATCATATTACAATGAGGTTATACTGTACAATAAAGTATGAATCATAGATTTAAACTGTTGGACCTTCAGCCTCATGTATGATGCTTTGTGAGTTTAACTTGTTGTAGATGTTGTTTTCTCTGCTTATTCAGTCCAGTACAAGTACTTTTTGTTACTTTCAAGTACATTTTGCTGGTTATACTTGTATGATTTTCAGTGAAGGACTCATACTTCATACTTTTACTTAAGCAAAGCTTCTGAATAATTATTTCACCACTGTCTGTGGCATAAAAAAAGGTTTTCTGTTTTTGTGTGACTGACATAAATGACAACCTGACATCATCACCCAGGTCGGCGGAGAAACTCGGATCTGCGTGTTTGAGCGTGTGTTTGCTCATGTTTGTGTTTGGTGGGGGGTTGTTTGTGTGTGCTCACTGTGATCTGCAGCACTGCTGTTGTTTGCAGTGAAGCATGTATTAGCATGGGACTGGAAAAGGAGGGGAGTGTCTCACTGTGTGTGTGTGTGTCTGAACTGATTGACGTCACAGACGCCCACTCATTTCCATCTTGTCTGCGTGCACGGAGAGAATAGATCCCCATCTGCATCCAGCTCTTCTACCATACACACTCCCCCCCTCCTTCTTCCTCACCTCCCGGTACTTTCTCTTCATCTCCTTCTCATCCTGCCTCTTCCCATTCACTCGCTCTTGTACATCCCACCCCCATAGAGTGCAGCCAGCCTGGCAGATAAACAAGCCAGTCGAACACAAACAATTTAAGACAGTCAGACAGCAACATCCTGTCAGAGTGGCATACTAGAGAACATTGCCTCTGAACATCTGTTCATTTCAGGCATCACTAAGGTCCAGTCTGAAGGGAGGACATTTGACTCACGAAAGGTGCATGTGTACCTGTTGGCACCTTGTGTGTGCATATTGTCCTTTTGGCTGTTGTGTGCGTATTTAAGCATGTGCAGAAGTATGACACTCTTTCAACAACAAATGCTCATCCGCATTCACGCGCTGGTATCCCTGGTGACGACAGGACATCATTTAAATCACTTCTTTGTAAAAGGTCATCCTCGTCCATTGCGCAGAGAATTTCCTCCCTCCCCCTTTTCTGGATTGCACACACCAACGCACATGGGAAGGTGTGTGCATGCACGGCCTCTCGCAAACACTCATTCACCCCTCCTGCCTACGAGAACCTTGATCAGAATGATGTTGACGGTGGATGTGAATGGATGAGTGTGGGGAGGAGAGGGGGGGGGGGGGGGGGCTGGAAAACCGGGG
>JAUYWH010000002.1:5372379-5417906 GCA_034779795.1 Ctenopoma multispine
TTGCTTGCAGACACTTGATATGACCACTGCAAATCTGCAAGGCGCTCCATAATCAGCTTTGCTTTTTGTGCTAAAAATCTGTACGGATACTTATAAAATCATTGATAAAAATATTCCTCTGTTAACAATACGCCTTGGAGGGAAACCATGTGAGACACTTGGGGGGGCTGGCTGGTTGGCTGGGGGGTTCGAGGGGGGGAGGGACTGTAGAGGAGGAGGAAGCTTGCGCAGTGGTGCTACTCGGACTTGGCTTCCTCCTTGGCCTCCTCAGGGGTTGCCTCCACCTGTGGGATGAAGGACAGGGCAAGGTCAAAACTTTTGATACTTTATATCTTAGAGTCTACAACAAACGTCTCCTGCGGTCGCAGACTTTTCAGTCCACCCACCTCGTTGGTCTTGGCCTCTCCGTTCTCAGAGTGGTTTTCCTCGTTTGCGTCTGCCTCAGCGTTCTCCTTCGCCTTCTTGGTCTTCTTGTCCTCCTTCTTGTCATTCACGGCCTTTTCTTTCTGCGGCGGCGGCGACACGACAAATCGTTAGCAAACCAAACGTTACCCGCGTCATCTCCTGGTTCACAGTGCAAGTGCGCTCAGGATCGAGGGCAGTGTCTCTTACCTTTGCTGCCTTCTTGACCTTTGGTTCCGGCTTGGGTGGGGCCGGTTTCTGCAAAAAGACAATGAAACAAATAAAGAAAACGGCCACACTTGCAGACTAAAACACATTTTCTGCCAACTAACTATGTTTCTAAGTGACTCTGGTTCCCATAAAACACTTTGTCAAATGTGTGACGCAGAATCGCAAAGTGTTCCATAAACATACACCTTTTATAAACACATTGTCTGGAGCTGCATATCACTAATTAAAGCGACAGATTAAAGAATTTAAACAATATTAAGATCATAAAACTGATTATTCTTAGAGCCTCCATCATGCCTGCTATTGGCATTTAGTAAGTACTACATGTAGATAAATGTGCACATGTTTTGATGTTCAGCACTGCAGTTTTGACTTGATAAAGCATTTCTAAATCAAGTTTTAACCGTCTTAGTTATTTTATCGACTCTGGAGGTATTTCTGCCAACTTTACTTCTCCTTAATGCACTACTTATATATTCCTGCTTAGTCTTTAGTGCTAGTAAGGCAAAATTAGCCTGTGTTTCAGTTTTTACATTGAAAAGGAATCAAATTTGAGTATACAGAAAAGTAGAAAGTTAATGAATCCTCTTTTTTGCTTCGCTAAAAGCAAAGTTTTGCATTATCTTCTCTTAGTTACACGTATGGAGTCACTTTTGAGAATTCTGCTTTGTGTAACATGCGAATCAACTCTATCGATTAGTGTAAACGTGTTTAGTGACACTGTGCGTGCGACTTCTTACCGCTGATAACCGGGCTGATCTCCTCTGGGGCTGAAACAGAACAAAGAGTGTTATTATGGGGATTTTTATTCACTCTGTGACTATATTCAGAAAACGCTCACTCAAACTCAATACCGGACCACTCTCTTTTTCATAATGCTTTTACATGCATGTATGCATGATGATTAAAATCTAATTTCAATCACTTGTATGCGATGCTGCTTGACATGCCTCCCCCCCGTCTTACCTCCTCCTTTTCTCCTCCTTCTGTTCCCTGTGCCTGAAACACACAAATACAACAGTTTAAAACAGACAAAAAAATTTAATCACCATCACTGAGAGTTTAACTGTTGTTTATATCAACAGGAAACAGCTGCTAAATGCTTCGGGCACACAGACTGATGAATTACAGATGTGCTGAAAAAACTTTTTAGTTTCACATGAAAACCCCTATTTATTTCAAATGCAGGTAGATTTAATGGGTTAGAGGCCAGGAATAAAGGGGTAATGCATGATTTCAGCAGTAGGCTGTGAGAGCTCAGCCATGTGGGCCTGTGGAGCCATATTTTGAGGGCCCGGGTCCTGCTTTTCCCCTTCACTCCCTCATCTCTTTCTCTCATTCAATGCATGGAGCTCAGATTTGAAAGCTGGCGCGGGAGTCTCTCAGAAGGGGGAGGGACCTGCTAAGGCTCGGCGCGCGCCACCCGGCGGCACAGCCACGCCATCGCAGCCATTTGGGACTATGAACAAAGAGAAAAAATATATAATTTTATCGAAACGCGACGGCCAATGTTTGTTTTTGCGGTCAAAATGCAAAGTAAAGGCACCAGCGCATTTTCTGGCGCCACTTTTAGCCGGTTTGGTGGCGAAACGGCGATAAGTGAAGCGTTTGTTCTCGGTAGGTCGGCGACGAAGGTGGACAAGAGCTGCAAAGCATGGCTGCTGCTTGTGCTTTAACTGCATGGAGACCGAAAGAGACTTCTGACTCCCCAAAGGACAGCGGCTCGCACATGAAAACGCGTTTTTAAAGCCGTGCGCGAACAGGAAAATATTCACTCTAACACATAAAAAATGTAGATTATATCTAGATAACAGGCAAAAATTACCAGAGATGAATAACATCTATACGTTGCGTTATAATTAAGTAATGTCTCAGAGGGATGTCTTCACAATCGTTTGCATTGCATTAATAGCCGATATCCCCCTCAGATAATTTAGTTATTTTGTGAGTACGTACCTTTCTCTTGGGCATGTTGATCTCTTGGAGGTTTCCTTACAATTACAACTAAAAACTGTTTTTCTTACTGGGTTCAGTGCATGTGAAGACGAGTGTCTCCCTTATGCTCGGCAGTGTAGTAAACACACTGGAACAGAGAGGCGAGTGGTTGAATGGGGGGAGGGGTGCGGCTAAAGGCATGATTGATAGGCTCTCAGCCAATCAGGTGACGCCATTCGGGGCTGCAGAACACTCGGAATTTTGGAGCCGGTGATATTCGGGGGTCTGCGCGAATGGCTTCTTGCAGGGGGAGACGGGAGGAAGCCTGCAAGAATTAAAAGGATTGCAAATCCGAGGGCACGTTGCCTTCATACAAGTGTGTTCAAAGACTGTGTGCGAGAGAGAGGCCGCACGGCCAACATGCATATGCACCGTTACGCAGGCCCCGGTGGAGGGCAACATGCCCCAGTGGAAAGCCATGCATCCTCGCTGGCTCGTCTAAAGAAAACCCAGAGCTCACATCTGCAGTGATCAGCGGGGAGAAATCTCACCATAAATTCACTTCTTGTTTCAGTCCAATATGGCGCCCACTCCTCTCCGACACATTTTTTTTTGTTTGCCAGTCGGCTTTCCTAAATTCGTTTCAGGGAAAAGCCTTGCGTCGTCTACTCCAGACGCCTGCAGGGGGCCCACGAAGCCCATCTAATGAATCTGGCTGCTGAAAAACTGGGCTTCCACAGGCTGGGCTGTTACACAAAAGCCCCCAGAACTGTCCAAACATCACAGCAGATCTCAGATTTTATCCCCCCCCCTCCAAATATATACTTACTTAATAAAACTGTTGCAGCGGTGCATGTTTGCCACGTTAAACAGGCAGCACCTGTCCTGCAGACAAAGGGGTCAGTGCTGAAATATTCAGACATAACCTCGTTGTGCTGCCGTCATGATAGGCCCACTGCCTGTGCGCGCGCGCGCTCGGTACAAAGAGAGAGAGAGAGAGAGAGAGAGACTAGAATGGGCGGGGAGGCTGAGAAGAGGCGGAGGAGGAATGCCAAGCTCCATCCAGTGCTGAGAACAGGAGCATTTGCGCAGATAGTCTGCGCTGCCTACGACAGACACACACAGGATCTCACCGTGGGAAGTTTGTTGTGTTATTTTTTTTTTTGCCTCACTACCGATCAGTCCGTGAGGAGCAGGGCTACAACACCGCTGCTTGCCGGAGTCGTGTCAGCATCAGGGATTTAACATGGTGATCAAAGTGTACATAGCATCGTCCTCTGGATCCACTTCGGTAAGCGGTGAAAGGATTTGCGAGGTTCTTGTTGTGTTGTTGTTTTTTTTTTATGTGTGATGTGTAGCTGGATTTATTTGCAGCATCCAGAGCTTTGTTAGGCAACAGAAAGGAAGCTGCACTTTTGTTGAACTCACTAACTGGTGTCCATCAGGCTGTCTCAGTGTGGAGTGGCCTGACTCATCAGTAAGCATGCAGCTCTGCCCTCCTCGAGACTTTTTGGACACAGATGGAGTCTCTCAATATCTTTCACACCCTCTTTGTGTTTTTTGTACTCTCTCTCTCTTTTTTTTAAGTAGAAAGGAAGTTTGAGGTGGGTGGTTTGGTGCTTCTTGAAGTGACAGTGCAGTGCAACTGACACCAGGCTGAAAACAGGAAAGTCTATGCAGCGAGAAATAAATAAATGAAATTAAAATTCTCAGTTGTGTCTTCTGATGCCAGACAGTTTGTGTGTTTGATAAGGGGCAGAGTTGTGATTCGACTTGCTCTAGAAAGTAAAGTCTTGAATGTTCCCTTCGCTGGTGGACTTCAGCTTCATTTTTGGCACTTTCTTCCACAGTGTAGAGGAATGATAGTGATGCAATTCTCCAGGGCCCCTTTTTGGACTGTGCAGCTGCAGACCAGGAACACTTGAGCTCTGTTTAGGACTTTTGGTGCTCTGGATCTGTATAGGCTCATACTTGCACACTAAACCTGTAATGTTGGCTATAACGTGTTCTGTTTAGAATCAGATCTGTTTTGTTGCACAGGTATTGTAAGATTTCAAACATAATCTGCCATGTTAATATTACTTTAATGAATCTACTCTACTTGTCATTGTGTAGTCACAGGTTGTTGGTAAAATCATGCAAACAGTGCAGATTCAAAAGTGTTGCAGTGGAAGTGACACAGAAATAACAGAATACATCAAAATCCTTATTTTAAAAACCCACATTGTCTTATAAAAAGTGACCTAAATGAAAATCACTCATCAGTTTGTTTTCACAGCTCACATATGGAGGAAATTATGCAGCTCTGAGCCTCCTTTTATTCTGGCGGTGCTGAGCAAAGTTATTGCCCTTACAGTACATGACATTTGCAGCGTCTCGGCGGCAGTCTTCAACAGGACGGGAGCTTCCCGTAAAGTCAGATCAGACGGGAGTTAGAGCCACTGATGCCATCGCTGTGCTGGATCCTGTCTGGGAAAGTGCATTACCTCTACTACCTTACTGTGTTTAGTTAAGTCTGCTAGAACAAGTAGACAACACGATGTACTCCTGGAAGATCAGCAGCAGTTTACTGACTACAGCGAAGTGCAGTATGTCTGTTTCGTCTTGATTTGCCCTATTATGGTGATTCATTTCTTTAGATTTCTTTAGATCTAGCGTATTATATCACGTGATAAAGAGCATGTGTGAGTGAGATGTGATTTATACAGCATTCATTTGAAAATGGTCTCTCCATGCACAGTGTGTCTGCGAAATGTGTGCGCATACGCAGCTGAATGACAAATTGTGGTTAAAACCATCTGCCTTCACTAGGCTTGCAGTTCGATTGCATCAGTGACTAAACACAACAGTATGATTGCATTCCACTGTCCGGCACTGTCTGCTGCTACATTAATCTCTCCAATCTAGTTCAGCATGTGCATTGAGTAACAGCCAAAACAGGGAGACAAGAACGAGGAGACAGACAACAGTCAGAATTATTCTGATAGAAGTCTGTCCTAGTGACACAAGCTCTTTTCCATATAATATGTATTTGTTTAATGCAGAATTGGCTCCATATAATAACAGCAGATATCAGAGATATTTCCCTTCTACAGTTTTCTGAGTGAGGTTCCCGCTTCTAACCAATCACAGAAAATCCTTTATTCCTACGTGAGCATTCTCATTTATTGTCAGTTCATCATATTGATACCTGAAGGGTTGGGCGGAGCGTGTCAAAGTATAGCTGAGAGTAGTAGGGGATGGAGACGGAGGACTGAGAAGACTGGAGTGCAGTGAACCCACCACAAACTACTTAATATTATGACAAACTACATATATTACCCACAGTTAACTACAGTTAAAGTAATATATGTAGCGCTCATTGCTCAGTTCTCTCCCTTGTGGAGAGTTGTGTGAGTATGCAAAGTAAGAGCTGATATCATCATATTTCAGCCCGGTAATGAGAAGTAGTGTTGTGCCTCACTGACCTCTACTGTTACCACAATTGACTTCATAAAGATTAGGTCATACAACATACAGATGTCATCATATTTTCATTATATATGACAAAAAAATGCAAACCTTTGAGAAAATAGCACCACGTTGGTCTGTTCCGCCTGGTTGTGAGGTTTCATTGAGGCCAAATTTGACTAGCAAACGTGGGTTTTCTTTCATATGCAAACATGTGTGTCTAGACTGTCGAACAGCAGGCCAACCTAAACTGAAAGTGCACCTGTTAAAAGAACACATTCACTCCCTTATTTCCATGTATGCAGCGAAGCCACAACCATCTGTGTCTTTCTACCTAAAAGCCTCTCTGATTTACTGTACTTTTGACATTAGGGTCTGTAGGTCAAGCTTGTTTTGCATAGCTGCTACAGTGAGTAAGTCCGTTTGTATAAGAGGTCGTTTTATGGCTTTTCTGTGTTGTTTCACATTTGGGCAGCACTGAGGAAAGCTGGCCAGAACAGCAGTGTAAGGCTCTTTTGTAACAGTGTTGTAATGCTGACTGAGCTCAGGATTGGGTGTAGGCTACTGTTGCTGCTGTGACTGTTTTGAGCATAAATCAGACTTTATCTAATCAAGACAAAACCTTTATTCTGCACAAACACTCAGGGGCTGGGGGCTGATTTGTTTTTCCTTTAGTGCACAGAGTGGATTTTCCTGCATTCGGATTTTGGACTCCTGTGAGATTAGAAAGGTCGCTCTCTGTTCCGATGTCTATGAGGAAAGTTTGACTAATTCATTTTAATTAAATATATGAATTGACCCCAACCCTGTGTCCACATAAAAGGCCGAATCCCCAACCATATTGATTGTCGTGGATTCAGTGCATCCGATCATTGCCTGCCATTGTGTGGTAGCTGTTAATGCCAGGAACTTTCTCTGTGATTGATCAGGTCTGGATCTGACCTCATTGGCCCACCACAACTCTCACATGATGATGATGATGTAGAATGTAAACCAAAGACCATAGGTGCAGATTCCTTCTCCATAGTTGTGGTGAGTGATCGATGTAACAATAGATATGTTCCACTCAAACATTAGAGGCCTCTTATCTGTTGTGTGGTAGGAACAATGGAAAATAAACCTGAACTAATGAGGCTGCTGTTTACAGTGAGAATGACCTCTGTGGAGACACTGCATGGACTTACTTGGGAAAGTGTTTGCAAATGATTCTCAGTGTTTTTGTTTCAGGTAGTTCCTGCATCGCTGTTCTCAAATCAGAAGGACACTTTTGAAATCAGTTTAGTTAAACTTTAACAGTACTGCTTTGAGCCAAATGCTAACATTAGCATGTTAACCTGTGCACAGTAGCAACACTAAAGTGCAGATGTTGAACAGATTTGAGGTTACCTTTAAAACCTTAGTTTTAGTGTGTTAGCATACAAACGTGAACCTACTGACGGAGCTGATAGAAAAGACAGGATCAACATTGAGTGTAGTTCAGATTCTGGGGCTACAAATGCCAGTAGGGGGCAAGATTTCATGTTAATCTATGTAAGTTGAGATGAATCTGTCTCGACCAAAGTAATCGCCTGACAGACAAAACAACATCACCCGAGAGTTACTATCTGACCTGTAATAAACAAGACAACTAGACAAAAGCAGCAACGCACCTCTTTCCTACGTTTGCATAAAGATAAACTCAGTGTGAATGAGTTTAACTTTATGTGTATATATTTGCATATTTGCATACTATGTAGATATTGTGAGATAAAACATTGCTTATGCAAATCCGACTTCTGCCCGTTGAGTATCTGCAGGCGCGACTCTGTCTCAGTCCTCTCACTCTTTGTCTTGTGTGTTAGGACTGACGGGTCATTTTGTAGCATTCCAGGGAGATGCTATAGATAAGTTGACAACACGACAATTGTTGTTTATTACCACACCCAAACCCTGCATTTCTTCTGTAAAATGAAATCACCAGGAGCCCCACTCAAGACACCACAGAGCAATGCAAAGGGTACAAAAGGGCCAAAGCTGGGAACTTGCACTGGGCAATTAGAACTGGGGGCAGACGGCATGTGGACATGTTGCTCAACAATTAAATTTTGCTTGACAACAGCACAATGCTGACTTGTGCAGGGAACGAGGAGATTGCACCAAAAGGTAGGAGACAACAGGAGAAAGTATAAGGATCTATATGTTTAACTCAACATTTTACCAATTAAGGTAAATTAGTGTGTAGAGTGTAAATATAAGCATGGTGTGAACAGGGTACCATGCAGATTCTTCCATCGCAGTGAGGAGTGTCTGTGTGTGTCTGTGTGTGTTTAGAGAGACAGATTGAGTTAAAGTGAGTCTGAGATCATGGAGTTCTGCTTGGGTGCTTCATCCCGCGCTGCTTTCCAAAGCAGGTGGGGAGAAAGCTGTTTTTTTTTAGGACTTTGGCCTTGGGACTGCCACTGCCATTAAATCATTGAAACTGTACTGTGGCTAATCTGACGGCACTGCCAGCTTCCTCGTTTCCGTACCTCACTGTTGTTTCTGCAGATGGCTATTAAATGATTCACCTGTCTCTCCTGCGTGTCATAAACCTGGGTGGGGCCCTCGCGAGAATGTGTTTCACAAAGACAACAAACGGATCATTACAAATCCAGCATTATCAGGTTTTTGCCATGAAGTTGGCTTGGTTAGCTTTTAGGTGTGTTAATATGTGTGTATGCAGCCGCGGCTGCATGTGTGCGCCTCCTTGCAGCAGGCCTTATTTGGCTTGTGTTTGACCAGTTACCTCCTCCTGAGTCTCTGAGGAGCTCTTGCTTCCGTCTGGCCTTGTAGGGCCATCCTCCCTTTTACACACACCCACTGAGAGCTCATTGGACCACACTTTCTTACACTAAATCCCCCACACACACATCTATATAGATAAAAGTGGAAGCAGAAAGGATATACACAGTTAAACACACACGTCTATCTCTATCTTTGTTGTCTTGCTGTGGATGAGTGATTTCTGAAATACTCTGTGACGTAACAACTTATAGACACAGCTGATAGCTCACATTAAAAGAGGTGAGATCCCAGAAGGATGCCACTGTGTCACTGTTGACAGATTTCATTTCCAGTTGAGTTTTAGAGAGACTTAGTTATTAACAGTCTTCTAGATGAAAAACGTGCAGTTTTGCATTAAGCAGGACTATTTTTGCTTTGCTTTATTTTGCTACTGCCACAGATCTTTCTATGTGGTGTAATTAGCTCATTTTATTATAAAAAAACTAACAGACAAAAAATCTATTTAAAACAAAGAGATATTTGAACAAAGTGAAAGTGATATTTCCTCCTAAAATGTGATGAGGAAGAGTCTTGGCAGCTGACTGCTTTCTCACTGTCTACAGTTTGTCCCTGCTTCACATTGCCTGAGTTTACCCCCTTCAGTAGCATTGTACCACTTTACTCACATGTCAGAAAATAAGCGGTAACTTAGTAACAGAGCAACTAGTGATCTCTGTAGTGTAATTTCTCACAGCACAGGAAAGAAACGTCCTTATTTTTGAGGCAGACTGATGACAGTATGGTTTATGCTTCCTCATATGGCTGAAGTTAACACATGTCTGACTGACAACTTCCCCTCTCTCATCTCCCCCGCACGCAGATTAAAAAGCAGCAGCAGGATGTGGTGGGCTTCCTGACGGTCAACAAGATTGAATTTGAGGAGTGTGACATTGCGGCCAATGAGGCCAACAGGAAGTGGATGAGAGAGAATATTCCAGAGGAGTCCAGGCCAGCCACGGGGAACCCTCTCCCCCCGCAGATATTCAACGATAGCAAATATTGTGGGGTGAGACACACACACACACACGTTGACAAATGTACTCAATTATTGTGACTTGATGCAATCAGTATTACGCTGATAGCTTATCTACCATTGAGGACATCCAGCTTGCTGTACGTCCTCAGTAAGCTGATTTAAAGCACTAATTAGTGTTTTCATATTGATAGTGGATCAAGCTGCAATATGTAAGAAACAGAGGTTACTTCTAACTCATTAGGAGTTAACATGCCCACCCCTCTTCTCCTCAGTTCTATGGGACAATGTTGATGACTACCATCCCCTCCAAAGGTCATAATTTGAACTTTTATCAGATGGTATCCGTTTCATATTATAATAGATGCATTAAACAACATAAAGTATTGGAACAGATAGTTTGAAAGTCAATAAAACTCAATCTTCAGATGCCTTGTTTGCTGTATCTACGTGAAGCCTGCGACTCAGTGACGTCATCAGATTGCTTTCACTGCAGCCTCTCTCGATTGCTCTTTCATGGTTCTTCAGTTCAGCAACCCAGAAACCCAGAGTTGAGTTGGCAAACAAAGTGTTTCTGTACAGCTCTGAATTCATCCTGCTGCTTCCATCAGTTATCTCATACTTTCAACACCAAGCTTTGGCCCCTTCACAGCTTGTAGCTGAACCTTTATTGTGGGCAGATCTTTTCTTTCTCCACCCTTTGGCAAACCATAAATGGTCTGCACTCGTATAGTCATTTGTCAGTACCGAAGCATTTTACAGTGTTGCTTCTAATTCTCACACACCGATGCCAGAGATGCCTGAACTTGAAACTGAACTTGGGCTTCAGTGTCATGCTCAAGGACACTTGGTCACATATGATATTGCCAACCTTGTGATTACATTGAACACAAAATACAAATACATTGTTTACAGGTAAAACCTAAGGCTAAAAGAGTAGTCATTTAGAGCTGAACAATCAGTCTCACAGAAGACACCTGGGTAACAAGAAAGAAGAAGAAATTTTGTAATTAGGTGCAAATACAGTTTAAAAAAAACCCTGGAAATCTGAACTTTCATTTTATAATCGTCTTTTGATTTGAAACCTGAATGTCTTCAGTATACATAATGATCATACATTTTCCTTCTACGGTTATGTGTGGCAGTGTAGAGATGAACTGCAAAACAACATTCAAAGCAACAATTCAACATTAGTAAGAGTTGGATGAGAACACTGATACAATTCTCATGTCTGAATGTCAACTATTAAAGCCAGAAAATACCATAGCTCAGTAGAAAGACCTAAGGCAGGAAGAAACTAGCTTGGTTCCAATTAGTAAAATAAATAATCAGAAAATTACACTGAATTTTTGGTTGATACTCAAAAATGAGGTTGCAAAAGGGGAACTAGGACTCATGTACTTTGTACTCTTCCATATCCTAACTACCGGCCCTCTCAGATACAATCCACAAAACCTGATACTAGCAGATGCTGGTCTATAACCTTCAAAAAGCCGTGATGACTTCTGCTGCTGAGGTGATATGCTGTGCAGCTAATGGATGGCTAGAAGTGAAGTTGCACATGCAGGATGTGCTGTATTGAGTGTCTCAGACAAAGAGAACAGCATTTCCCAGGACACCAGGTGCTGAAGGGCCTCCTTTTGAAATATCTGTTTATGTGTTGTACCAGTATGTGTGTGGGAGAAAATGAAGGGAAACAAAGAATGAGAAGGAGTAAAGGACTGAGAACGATAGATACTTTAGACAACCAAACAGGCTCAATGGGTTTTGTTTACTCTGGGCTGTATTCACAAAGACGAAATCCTCCTATTAGCTGGACTACCGAGGCCTGTCCTTGGACAAACAACACAACCTGGACTATTTCTCATAAAGACTTCTCCATGTGGCAGTTGCTGCTCAGGTTATCACCCTCAGGCACTGCTCCAGTTTTACATTATCATTCCTCAGGTTGATTTGTGTGAGCTGATCCTGCGATCGATCTGCATCTGAACCTCTCTCTCTGTGTTTTCTTTGTCTTTCTCAGAACTATGAGGCCTTCTTCTACGCCAGGGAGGACAACGCTGTGTATGCATTTCTGGGTCTGACTGCTCCCCCAGGCTCTAAGGTTAAGCCAGTTAACACAAACACATGCTAATAGCTGCCGTGTCTTTGAGCTGCGTTCCTACAGCTCAGCCATATTTCCTGTTAAATCGGCTTTTGTGACTAAATATATATTTGTCGCCACAGTTTGATTTCCATACAGAAAACACATATTACATAATACATCTGTTCATGATATTCTAACACTGAAGCTGGCGTCTTCTCCCTTTTCCTCTCCTGCACACTGGTGCCTCCTCTCTGCCACAGCAGGAAGTGCAGGGAGGTGTGCCAGTTACTATAGAAACAGAGGGGTTTTCCTCGACTCTGTGGCAGGAGGTACAGGACAGTATAAAAACCAATATACTCCATTTTAATATAATAATCTCTCTCTTTCCCTCTGCTCTGTTTGTCTCCAGGAAGCCGAGGCTCTAGCGAAGAAGGAGCAGCAGTAGCAAGTTTACGTCGTTCGGATCTGAGACCTCAGGCTTAGACCTAGAGCCAGACCTGGACCAGCTCTGTGACCAGGAATAGATCCAGGACAAAAACAAAGCGTCATGTCACTCAGCTTATAAGTATTTGGATGGTTTTGATTTTTCAGTGCATTTTTTTATTAATCTGTGTTCAGCTGTGCCTTGTCAGCTGTAGTGAAAGGAGGCACTAAAGCAGAGCATTATGGGTAATCAAACACAGCTCTGCTTCCTCCCATTAACCTCAGCCTGCTCAACCTATTGGCCTAATGACATGTCAATCAATCATTAGCACGACTGTGTAGCTTTCTCTCAGTGTTTGAGAACACATCGTCAGACACAAGAACATGTGCACGCCATGAAAATTGTAACACAGATTCATTGTTCAGCCAACAGAATGTCACCCATGTTACCGTTACACCACTGAACATTGTCAGTACAAGTCTTACCTGTTCTAGAAACTTTTAAGTCAGATGTGCTTTTGTCAGTCATGTCATTGCCAAAACTGTCGCACCTTCTAGAGTTACCTATTACAATCCCATTCTCTGTGTTTTCATTTACTTGTACTCTATCGTCTTAATGCTGTTTTAACAGCAAATGTTTTTCTACGAGATGATATATGTTATTAAATGACAGTTAATGCCAAATGTCTGAGTTTGCAAATGCAGAGGGATATAAAATGGAGGTTTGTTTTTTTTATTTGCTGATCTTTGTCATCTTGTTTCACGTAGTTTTGGTAATCCCTGTCTTGCATAATTTTCTCTGAAATAAAATGAAAAAATGACTGCAAACATGACTCTTACTTCTTCTCATTGGTTAATAATCAGGAAATAGCACTTAAAATGCGCCACGTACATTATCATTTGTTTTCCATGTTTTTATGCACAAGAAACGATTTAAAGTTTTCAGAATGTAGCTTTTTCTCAATTAAATGTGGTGAATCTTCATTTTAACATATGGCGTCATTACCTTTAAATTATTCGTATCTATATATTTCAGAGTCAAATTATTTAACACTAAAGGAGACAGACACACTTTAGAAAACATTTCTTCTTTCATAGAGATACTGGTATTTGTCATTTGTACCATGCTACAGAAATTATGGGAAATATTTGTGTAATATTTCTCAGGGAAATATTGTACATTTTACCTCACACTATTAATAAATAAGATTGCAATACAAAGAGGATGTGCACATTGGAACCACAGTTTAAGTATAGCCATATATGCATATGCACATGACTGCAAATGATTAAACCAGTTGTTCTCAGTGTCTTTGGTTTGAAGTTTTTTTGTGTTTTTGTTGGGGCCCTTGTCACATTTATTGCACATAAAGCAAGCAAGGTATAACTGTATAAAGCCCAAATAGATTAAATTGTCTAGTGTTAATGTCTAACAACATAAATTCAGATTTGTATCACTTACAACAACAGTTGTCCCTTACTGTAATACTTTACTTAGACACTGATAATATTGTTGTTTTTTTATTTAATGGTGTTTGAGTTTTTACTAAAGTAACCATAGCTCTTCTCAGCATGTGCATAAGTGCGCCATTTCTTTCATCTTTGATTTTCAGTTACAGACTAATAAAGGAAGTATGTTGTGGGGGTGGAGGGGCCGGTTCTCAATTGCAGAAGTGAAACAGTCCAGCAGAACAACTGCACCACTAATCACGCTGTGCCATTAGCGCTTAAGACTGACAACCAGAAGAAATAAAACGGAGACATAACATAGAGGACGTCCAGGTGGTGCCATGCTGGGCGAAGGTTTTCTCAGAGTGCTGCGTTACAGGGAGGAGAGAAAATTTGCTTCCAGACGACAAAAAGCACAGGCAAACAGCCAGTGTACGGATGCACTCAACTCTGCTCACCGTTTCCCAAACTCCACAGACCCACAGACGGAGTCTGCTGAAGAAGGTAAACAGTATTAAGAAATATTCTAACAAAAAATATGAAAAGTGTCTGATGTAGGGAGACACTTACCTCTTGTAGTGGTTTCATGAACTGAGTTTACATAATGTAGTTTCTTCCCTTTTACTAAAGTGTTCTTCCTTTATAAGATATTTTCTGCTGGTGATTTCATGCCACATATCAAAACCATCAAACTAAACTAAATCAAACTGAAAACATAAAAAAATAATAAAACTGTGCATTTTCTGTGATCAGGTCTAAACCAGGAAGAGTTAGACTCCACCCAAACTCAGGGACTGAAAGTGGTGCATCAGACTCCTGTGGGACTTTCAATTCCTGGGTGTTCACCTACCCTCCTACTGGACCCTGACTTTGCAGTTTGCATAGATAACTGTAGTCTCCTGGAACAGTACCCAGACCTGCAGGTGGCTGACTCAGGCCGCATCTCAAACAACCCACCCAGAGCCACCACCTCCCAGCATGGTTTATACAGTCCCGTCTCTCACGTTCACTGTCCAGAATGGGCAGTCCAACAGGAGCCACTAGATTACCCTGTTTCACCCTTACCAGACCAGGGATATCTGGTCATGGGGCCCAGTGTGAACATCAGCCTGGATCTGCCTGGGTCAGGCTTGGAGCCCATGTCAAACTCGCTGCTAAATGGGTTGCTGGAGAAACAGCTGGAAGAGGTATACATGCAACACCTGACTGACAACTTGGCTCGGTGCAACTCCCACCTGGGGAACAGCCTTCTGCACGGCCTGGTGCCACCACCACAACCCTGCAGCCACTCGCAGGGGCCAGACTCACTGGAACCAAGTCTGCAGGAAGGATTAGAGGATAGCAGCAAGATGATTAGTTATCTTAGCACCCAGAACTTAGTCCCCTGCTCATCCAACTTCAGCTCCCCTGTGTTGAGGATTTCAGAGACTGACAATCCTCATCTGCAATGACACACGATAACATGATACGTCCTGCAATTAGGTTTTATTGCTTCACTCCTGAGTTTACATGTCCACATATGCAAAGACGACTGTGACATATAAATAAGCGCAATTCATTAAAACAGCATGCTTTGATTTTTGCTCATCTCTATCTACATGCCTTTGTTTACTTGCTTGGTAAATGGTGCCTCAACTGTACCTGCTCCCATGTGCCATCTACTGTTACATTTTAGTACTACGCCACACAGGATCTACTGTACCTGCTATTCATTTGTTTCACTGACATTATAAGTGGGTGTGTGTTAAGTATTTAATATAATAATCAGTAATACAGTGTACGTTTATACAGCAAGATAATTATGTTTGGTGTAATGTTTGTCTCTGTTCTTCTGTCTTTGCCATAAAGGTGAATATTTAAAAAAATTTGGACTTATTTCGCAAATTGACATTTGCAACTGTATGAAAGAAAACAACAGCAAAAATATTTTTTTAATTTAGATTCTGTACATTTCACCTGCCACATAATGACCTTCTGGCCCATCATTCATACACCCTGAGGTAAACTGTCAGATTCTAGTTTAATTTTAATGAGCCTGTGTAATGATAGAAATTCAGTCTTCATGCTCTGATATCCATGTGCACTGACTTGACTGTTAAGAATGGCACAATATACATAGGTTTCAGGATATCTATAGCTTTTTGTTTTTTTTATTGTTTTGTTATGAGAGGAGAGTGACAAAGGTAGAAGATGGTCATTTGCACTACATGTACTTTCTGGAACATGATTCCTCGGTTAGACAGGAAACATCCAAAATTGCATGCAACAACTTCTCTGAACATTTGGTAATAAATAGCAATAATCAGTATTTATGACCATTAATAATAATAACCTAATATATTTAGTTTTAGTTTTGACAAATTCACATTCAAAACCAGTATACACCTGAAATCTTAATGTAAATCTAATGTAAGGCCTCATCTCTGAACTGTGTGAGCAGGTACAGACCCAGCCTGATTCTGTTAGTTACTACTGTTAGCGCTGTTATATTATCTTCATGTAAAACACAAGTGTTTCCAGTTTTCCTGTTTTTACAGTAAAACCTATATAGTAAGACACAACCGGCAAAAGAGTAAAGGTGATATCAGATGTGTTACAGAAGGGAAAAAACATGCTTCAGTTTCAGGGTCTTCAAATTTATACTATGATAGGTCAAAATGTTTTCACTGAAAAGGGTCTTGACCTTTTCACACAGCAGCGATGTTGGCGTGTCATTGCAGAAAGAGCACACATGAAGTACCATTGATGTGAAGTACATTTAATTTAGGGGAACTAGGTCCAGGGTGCTTGTGTTGTGTATGACTTTACTGGGACACGTAAAGGAAGTAGGGCATTGTTAATGAAACAATCTCACAGTTGTTATTCACGATTTTTAATTACACACGTGCTTCCTCGACTGTGTCAAAATGTCAGAAAGGTCCATCATGATTAGGAACCACTATTCTCTCTACACCACTAAGTACATTGGTTAGATTGCAAAGACTTGAAGGAAAATCAATTCGAAGATGCCCCTTTGTAATGAAAGATGCTTTATAAAGACTGTGTTTTCTGTAAAGTATGTGTGTGTCCTAAAACAACAGTCAGACGCCTGCTGTAATAATTCCTCCTGGTCATACAAGAGATCCTCCACATGCAAGATTCCTGCTATTTAAACTCCCTAAAATTTATAGGGACTAAATCTACACAGAAACACAAAGCAAGTAAAACTGGAAGAGAATAAATTCACTTTTTAAAGCAGGACTTCCTAAATGTTGTTTTCTGGTAATGTCTTATTGCTCATTCGTGAATAATAATATTCAAGTTCAGAAAGCCTTTGTTTGAAAGTGTTAACCATATGATCTATTTTTGAGCTCTGGTTTGATTATTCTGTCATTTCTTTTTAGTTTTGTTTGACTTAAAAGGAAAACTATCTCACTTTACTTTGAAATAAGAAAATATTTCCTGTGGTTGTTGTTATGTTCTATTTTCAACATCTCTGTTTACTGTTTGATTAATAATTTATCATTAAACATATTTTTCAAAAAGAAAGACTCAACTTCAATCTGTTCCCTTGGACTTGAGAAGAATGTGTGACAACCATATCAAAACAGCAACAGATTTAAAAACTGAAAAAGATCAATCCCAAATTTGTACACGTGCCAATTTTCTTATTAAAATTGATCCATAAAACTAAATCAACAAAGCCTATTATTGTTAATTATGCAGTGCAAGACTTATTCTGGCATCAGTCTTTGTTTGTGAATCCCACTGTTAATTAAATCAGAACTAAGATGACAAACCTAGGCTTTTAAAATAGGGAAAGATATTGTCTTAATCACAAATTAGAAATTATTTTGTGACATATGTGTCATACATTGTGAAGATATCTGTTCATTTAGGAGGCGGTTATGCATGAAGAAACTGTAAAATAATTCATAACTTAATAACTTTATCTTTATAATTAGCTATATTTCATAGTAACTTGTCTGAAACATGTGATATCTGTTCTACCTGTTATTAGAAACGAGGAAGCTGTAGCTCAGTTGTCCATGAACCCCAGGACTGGTGTGTGTGTGTGTGTGTACTGCTGGATGGATATCATTGCTAGCTCAGGGATTCCTGTGCACATTAGTGTGTGTGTTCGCCCCCCCCCATCTCCATACCATTCTGTCCTATTCTTTCGCCCTGTCCCTCTCTCGCCTGTTATTCCAGCCTGGCTGCAGGATGGTTGCTCTGTGGACCCTCTTGCTGTTTCTCTCTGCCTCTCTGCTGGGTTGTTTGGGCCTGACCCTGCCTGAGGGGCTCCCTCAACCCCACAACTTGCCTCCCTCACTGGACTTGAACAACAGCGATGGCAGCCTGTCTGTGGATCTGCCCATGGCTCTGAGGGTGTTCAGTGTGGACTACCACCATGTTCAGGCACCCTTTGAGATTGTGTTGTGGATTATGCTGGCCTCACTGGCTAAATTGGGTAAGTCTCTATTTTGTTTTCGCTCAAACACGAGAGGCCAATTTTTAATTCGATGTTACAGGTGTGAAAGTTGAGGAATGTTGGATGAAGCTCGAGGTCCTTTAATCTCTGTCTCCACCGCTCAGGATTCCACTGGTCAGGCCGTGTCCCAGCAGTCGTCCCAGAGAGCTGTCTCCTCATCATGGTGGGCCTCCTGGTTGGAGGTGTGATATATGGAGTGAGACACTCTGCTCCACCTACTCTCAGCGCTGATGCTTTCTTTCTCTTTCTCCTCCCGCCCATCGTCTTGGATGCAGGATACTTTTTGCCAGGGAGACTGTTCTTTGAAAACCTTGGTACCATTCTCTGGTTGGTGCACCATGAATGCTTGATTTTCTATGTGTGTGAGAGGAGCAGTGGTGGGAAGGCAAACATACTTTTACTTAACCATAACCATTATTAGACATTGTTTTAATTAACCACCTCAGTTAGTGATCAGTCTGTTTAAACATGGCAGCAGTATGGATTTAGGGATGTCAGCATTGTTATTTAGTCCACCATCTTTGTACAGACTCAGGCATCATACTGGATTGGATTGATTTCCATGGAAATCACTGTGCAAACTTTCATTAAAAAATATCTAAATGAAACTGGTGATCAAACGACAGCATGTTTGCTGAACTCTAGCACCTTAAGACACTAAACTAAACTGAGCAGTCTTTACTTGCTAGACATCAGCATGTTAAAATTGGCTTTGTTACTATGTTCATATGCTCAAATTAGCGTTTACCACTGAGAAAGCCCCTTGTGGCTCCATACTACAGCACTCCTCGTCTCTACAGTCTAGTCTAGTCTAGTTTCACTTTGGGGAGCGCTTTAAAGAAGTGAATTCATGCAGCTTTAAAAAGGTAAATTTTTAGAGATGTGGAAGCATTTTTCTGAGCAGAATCATTTGCATATTATAGAAACTTGTCGATTCTGTGTATATCTACAGGTATGCAGTGCTTGGTACCTTGTGGAACGTGTTGGGCATCGGCCTGTCTCTGTACGGTGTGTGTCTGCTGGCCTGGAGCTCTCTGGGAGACGTCACTCTGCTCCACTGCCTGCTGTTTGGATCTTTGATCGCTGCTGTCGACCCAGTCGCTGTGCTCTCTGTGTTCCAGGAGATGCATGTTAATGAGCAGTTGCATATCCTGGTGTTTGGAGAGTCACTGCTCAATGATGCAGTTACTGTGGTGAGCAGGGGCAGATGTTATATTTCCAATAATGAAATATAGTTTCTAACACTATGCGCTTCTCTCTCTCTCTCTCTCAGGTGCTCTACAAGTTGTTTGAGTCCTTCCTACGCCTGCCATCAGTGTCAGGGCTGGATGTATTGTTGGGGGGGTGCAGGGTGGTGGTGGTGGGCCTCGGCGGCCTGTGTGTAGGCCTCTTCTTTGGCTTGGTGGCTGCGCTCACCTCACGGTTCACCTCCAGAGCACAGGTGATCGCCCCACTCTTCGTCTTCCTCTATTCCTATTTATCCTACCTGACCTCAGAGATGCTCCACCTCTCTGGTATCATGGCGTGAGTGCTGCTGAGTATCAACTCAAAGACTTCTATTCTACAGTCCCCTCCAAAAGTATTGCATCAGCAAGGCTAATTTGTTTTGCACGGAAGACATTTGTATAAAAAGATTGATGTCTAGATACGTTAAACAACAAAAAACATTGAAAAGATTTATTACCAGATAACCTTAATTTTACACAATGAAAAGCATAGGAACAGATAACACATTTTAAATAGTAAATAAAGTAAATGAAACGTTATTTTTTATTTGGTTACATGTCATTTGTTTTGTCATAATTGGGTTAAAGTCTGGTGATTGACCATTCTTTGTGTGTGTTTTGGATCATCGTCTTGTTGCTTGATGAAGCTCCTCCCATTAGCATTTCCCTGCTCATGAAGTCTTCAGTGGTAGATTGTGATTCCTTCCCCCCCTGCTGTGTCGAGGTTGTATTGGGTTTTTCCTCACAGCTCTGTCATCAGCTGGTTTCCTCGGTCGACCCAATCGATGTCTGTTGCTCAGTACTCCAGTGGTTTCTTTCTTTGTCAGGGCGTTGCAATTGTTGTGTTGGCTATAATATGTATGCAATGCCTTTGATAGTTTTCCCCCCTTTTTTCAGTTTTAAAATGGCCTACCTTTTTGTCAGAGACACCTGTCTGGTTTAAATGTTGATTTATCTTTCAACAACGAATGCAGTCTTCAGAGGGAAACCCCAAAGCAAGAGTAGTGACTTAGAGCCATTTTATTGTTTGAACAATCCCACGGTCAGTCATATTTAACAGTTAAAAGTTAAAAATGAAAAAAATACCCCAAAAAACGTCCTTTTGATCTTAAACCCAAATGTCTTCATGTACAGAAAACAAATACATTGACCTTGCCATTACTTTTGGAGGAGATATGTATTACTCAGTGACATCTAATTTAGTCCTATAGCTTTTGTTTGTGTGTTTGTTTGTTTTTCTGTAGCATTGTGACCTGTGCTGTCACCATGAAACAGTACGTTGAGGCTAATGTGTCCGAGCACAGCAACATCAGCATCCAGTACTTCCTGAAAATGTGGAGCAGCGTGAGTGAAACCTTGATCTTCATCTTCCTGGGTGTGTCCACCATACAGGACATCCACATGTGGAGCTGGCCCTTTGTCTGCTCCACACTGCTGCTCTGCCTTGTCTGGAGGGCCACAGGTGACTTTAAAAGTCTGTCCTGCACACAAGTTGATTTTTTTACATCTACCATTGTACTATGGCCAGGACATTGTCAGTTGTCAAACTGGAGAATCCCACATACTTTCACACTTCAGGCGTTCTGCTTCTGACTGCTGTGGTAAACAAGCTGCGGAGAAACGCTGTGACCTTCAGAGATCAGTTCATCATTGCCTATGGTGGCCTGAGAGGAGCAATTTGTTTCTCCCTGGTCTTCCTGATTGATGACTTCCCAAAGAAAAGACTCTTCATCACAACAACCATTGTAGTCATCCTCTTCACTGTTTTTGTACAGGTGGGTCAATGTCACTGTATTCATTCATTTATTTTGCATATGTTTGGTTGACAGTACTACTTCATTTTGTCTGGTTTTCAGGGGATGACCATAAAACCTCTAGTAGAGCTACTAGATGTGAAGAGGAAGAAGAGAGCTCTGCCTACTGTCAGTGAGGAAATCCACAGCAGGGTGAGAAATTAAAGCCCAGCATCTGTAATTTGGTTAATACTATGTTTCAGCAAATTACATGTAAAATTAGTATATGAAGAAACTGTGACTCTAACAAATGTATGAATGTGTTATTGTGACCTCTCTGTTTAGCTCATAGATAATCTGCTGGCGGGAATAGAGGATGTTGTCGGCTACTGGGGACAACACTACTGGAAAGACAAGTTAGTTTAAATTGTTTTACTTGTGATGCACCTGCTCAGGTTTCCCTGAAAATAATGTAGAACCTGAAATTACCAGTAGATGGCAGAAAATACCACCATGATGTTTCACAGTCAGCTGGAGATTGCCTTATGTTGTGTGTTTGTGAGGTTTGAACAGTTCAATAAGAAGTATCTCCGTCGTTTCCTGATTCGTGAGGATCACCAGGCTCCCTCCAGCATCCTCAGAGTTTACCAGGAACTGGAGAGAAGGGAGCAGAGAGGAGACGAGGAGGCACCAGCGTGAGAAAACTTTTTTTCTCATTTTGTGTCAGCGTCTCACAAACTAAGTATCTCTACCTCACCACTGAAAGTGTCCCATAAGAGTCCTGCAAATATAAAGGATGTTTCACAGCTATTGTGGTTAATTGCTGTTAATGCTAATTCAAGTATTAAATTAAAAGTCTTTAAAGATGGACCCTGGTTCAGTTCAGCTGGTTTGTGAGAATCCCTTACGCCGATATTTGCATTAGTTAGAAAGGAAAAAGTAACAAAATTTGTCCACCTATGCCAATTGTGCTGCTGAAACTAATAAAATATGTTAACCACACAATAACATTTTTGGCTAAATGGTTGTGAACATTCATGCCTTGCTTTAGAGTGGACCCTTGCTCCCATGGCCGTCCTCTCTTACCAGAGGAGATGGACAGCATCAGGCGTATCCTCTCCAGAAACCTTCAAAATTTTAACAACAAGGTAAATTCACAGGTTTGCTTTGTTAGCCTCTTATCTCTAAAACAAACCTGTTTTCATCTAACTGAGACATTGATGTAAGAAAAACACACAGTGTGCAAACTGCATGTATTTGCTGTTTATATGTGTGTTGACATTCCAGCAGACACCAGCCTACAGCAGACACACCCTGCACAAGGACACCACCGTGGACAGACCAAGAAGGCCTCTTCACAGACACCAGAGTTTTGGAGAAAGATACACATATAATACAATCACACACTGGCCACAGGTACTGTACACATACAAAAACACAGGGGTTGATTCAGTAACTAACATGTTAAATTAAAAATACAGGTAAAGGTTCTGGGTTCAAAGTGTTGCTAAAACAAACGTACAACTGTATTATCATTAAAATATACCTTAATTGCTCATTATGATAATGCATATTGTATTAATGGATTATAAATATCCATCAATTAACTGTAAATGTGATTTTAATGTCACAGGTTTAATGTTAAGGTACAGCAAATTTTTATAATTTATGTCTCCATATGATAGCTTATGTTATTTATTGGTTGTATTTTGTATTATTAATCTAAATCTAAAAAGGAACTAGGAACTCAGATAACTGCAAAAAAAGTGTTTCTCACTGACACAGCGCACTATGAGAATAAAATATCGTGAAATGAAAATTCTAAAGTGAATTACAAATACCTCAGAATTGTTGTAAAAGTATAATACTTGAATACATGTATTTAAAACCAGATGTTTTTTTCAGTACCACAAGATTCATCGTTTTGAATAAGACAAAACACATTTGTATTAATTAATTGAGTAATTAATTAATTATTAATTGGATCACTTAAAAAATATTTATGACACAATGGAAGTTGTGTTGTTAAAAAAAAACATTTTTAAATTCACTGTATGTTTACATTGTGACAGGGAGAGGGCAGAGAGTTCAGTGGATCACACAGAGTGAGGACGGGACTGAGCAGATCTCACACAGGTAAAGTGAAAAACCATTCCCAACATTTAGAAGAAGAAACATGCATACGACATAAACAGATCTCTCTTGACCTTTGACCCTGACTTTGTGACTCTGGAGCTCTCTCTCTGCAGTGTGCTCTATAAGCCCGAGGCCTGTCCCTGAGGATTCATCAGTGCCAGCAGTCTCAGTTCAGACTGTAGCAGTGGATCTAAAATCCTCAGATGCTAGAGAAGACCAGACCTGCCCACAACACCAAGCACCAGTGGAAAGAACCCATAGGAAACAACTCAGCTTTGTTTTGGAGAATGAGAAACAGCAGTGAAGAAAGACAGTGTGGGGAAAAAAATGGATTTTGGTGTGTTTAGCCATTTCAGTTGAAGCTCCATGAAGTGATAAGTACCTCATATCCTCTTAGTGATTTGTGGGGTTGTGAGACTGGGATGATAAAAGGTTTTAGCAATTCCACACACATCATCCAATTAGAATTGTTAAAATGGATTAAATAATTAGCCTTCTGGTTTTATCATTTTGAGTGTATGCCAATTACAATAAAGCTTTTCTCGGCTCCATGTTTCACCTCTTGAACAGCTCTGGTGGACGTTTGAGGGTCATTTGCATCACCAGTCTAATTCAATTTCAAAGTGGTGCTCCAAGTGTAACACCTACTTTGGAAATACCTTGCAGTCATAAATGCTGATACTTGCTGTCTACATTTGAAACACACACACACACATATCCTTCCTGCCTCCCCTTGTCTCCTTTAGAAATGCAGAGCACACCCACTAGTAATTTGATGAGGACAAGCTTACGGCCTGCAACCTAAAATAACTCTTGTCCCCCTGCCTGACCTCCTCACTTGCTTCTCGTTCTTTTCCCCGAGCTCCCAGTATGCTGGGGAGTGGCTGGGAGAGCCAGCGTTGTTTTCATTAGGACTGGAGTTGGGCAGAGGGCTGCTCAGTGGCCAGCAGTGAGGAGCAGAGGACTGAAGGCTGAGGACAAAAAACAGCAATCAAGGTTTTTAAGCTGGAGTTATGAGGGTGGGAGCTGCAGCCTTAGCTGGGGGGATTTTGGGGGCAGTAGGGACCCTGTGTTTCCTCCTGGCCTTTGGTACAGACTACTGGCTGGTGGCCAGTGACAACTGTGGACCATATACATGGGCGACACAGACAACACTGACAGGGGAAAAGGATGCCAATGGGACTGAGGTAGGACAGATGCAAACATGTGCACACAACTGTCCAAACACAGTTACATAAATGTAATGCAAACCTTACTTTTTGCTGCTAGAATTTGTTGGTGACATCCAACCAAAACTAGTTGTGTATAATAATAGTCACAGTATATTATTTTTATCAGTGAAACATCAGGCATGATAACCACAAGCTGACCAATGTGGACTCTGAACATATGCTGTGTAGGCTGGACAAGTTATTTAAAGATGTTCTAAAGTCATTTAGTATTGATCTTCTTTAGGATATGTGACTTACTGTAAGACAGATACAGCACATAAAAAAAAAAACATTGCAGTAGAAGTTGACTTGAAAAATACTTTTATAATGGGTTGTGCACAGAAAATACAGAACGCTAGTACAGCCAATAGCATCTTTTCACAAATTTTTACACTAAGAGCTCTATGAGGCTCAGTTTTACTAATGTCAGTGTGCTAAAATGCAACAACAATGCTCAAATGCAGGTATAAAACTGTCCACAATATTAATTTACTGTGTTACAGCATCCTAACGTTTGCTAAGTGGCATTAAACACAAAGTATAGCTACGATGGAAGTTGTCATTAATGTGAAACAAAAACAGAAAATAGTCTCTGGACCAAAGATGGTGCCATCCCAGGAGCCATGCTGGTGGTCTACTGGTTAAAAAAAAGTCATAAAAAGCTAAGATAACCCTGATGACATCATTAGAGTTAATGTTCTCTGATTTGACAAAGTTTCCAATAATGAATCCACCAGTCTTCATGTTTAAAATACGAGGACTTCCCATTTCACGTTCCTGGTTATTCTTCAAGTGCCACATTTGTCAGAAAGTTCAGAAAATGCAAAAAAGGGGATATATTTGTACAAGTAATCCCTCTGTGAACTCCTCCCTAACACCACAGCACTACAAAGTCTTTCATTTTCAATAAAAGCAGATGATTAAAGTTGCTGTGTGTTATTCAGCACCATCCATCATATTTTTGACAAGCAAGCGGAGAGTATCACTCGTGTGTTTCATAAATTCTCCCTCGAAAAAAAAAAAAAAAAAAACCCTCACGGACCAGCAGGCCATAATCAGAACCACGTTTGACGCCGTGGCAACGCCGAAGCACAAAATCACACAGAGCAGCTCACAGACATGTGCTGACAAAGCTGACACAAATTAGGGTTCATCTATCGTTAGACATTTGAGTCTCTATCTGTGTTTGTGCGCTGGTGTCAATCTGCTTCTTTTCTGCTTCTTTAGATCCAGTTAGTGGAAGCGGTCACTGGTTCTCCTCTGACTCTCACTCTCCACCACGAGGGCTTCTTCTGGCGTTGTGCATTTCAGGTGGAGCCCGCAACACACGCAGTCCTGGCCACGCTCTTCAGTATGTAGAAAAACGTCCCTCTAAGGCAACAAGAAGTTTTTGTTGGGGCTTGTCCAGTGTGGTTGCATGTCTCATGCTCTCTGTGGTCTGCTTGACATGCTAACAAGTACAGAAAAGAAAAATGTCTATAATTTTGATATTTGACAGAAAATATACCAGAGGAGAACAAAAAGAATGTGTTTGCATTTATTTCTGATTATGGGGTGTTTTTAGCTTTTCTAAACGTTCGGTACAGTACAGAACTTTTTTGTTCTTCAGAAAAGTTCTGTGTTGTTAGGTTCTCAGACTCTTTCTGAGCCTCTGAAGGAATTTTCCAGTCTTTTCTTTTTTTAATGTAGCAAACCAGCCAGAATCCAAGGTGTGTTTCCACGGATACCTCTTCCCGCTGCCTGTGGCGCTCGGACAGGTGCCTCATCCAAGTTATGATCCTACAGCAGGTAATTCAGAGTCAAATACAAGGTTGCAGGTTCCTCCACACAGACCACGAGGTGTCACTGAAAGTTCTGAACTGTATGAAACAACACACGTGTTATGGTCTACCTAGCAGAGGCTTTAGACTCCATGATGTAAATATCTTTTGAAAGAGTAGTATATTACTTTAATGGATCCTTATGGTGATTTTACTAAGATGCTTTACATCATCCATCTGCAAATACACACGCATCCAGACATACAGTTTACATGAAAAGCTAAAGGACTGTAGTTATGACTGAATGAGCACGTCAGGCTCAATGACTTAGAAAAGGAATAACACGTTTCTTAGGTTATGTGACTGTGTTCTTTCAGTGTTTCGGGGTTTCTGGACCGTGCTGATAATCCTCGGGTTGGTCTCAGCTCTCACTGGAGGCTTCCTCTTGGTCTGCGGGGTCCCCTTCATCAGCCACAAACTCTATAAACTGGGTGGAGCCTTCCTTGTCACTGCTGGTAAAATATGGCCTACATGTGCGTGTACATGTGTTAAGCTCGTGAGCATCGTGTCTGCAGTGTGAAATACACTGAATAGGTGAATGCACAGACACAAAAACACACGCATGTTGCTGCTGTCAGCTGCTCATACCTGTCACATGACAAACACAGCAGCTGTCACTCTTGCAGCTCTGTTGCTATAACAACAGCGGGTGTAAACACTGCTGCCGTGTCAACAGCAGAGATGAGTAGGAGCTGCATTCCTCTGGAGTCACTCATAGCAGTTATGGCCTCTATCTGTGTCTCAGTGTCTTTCTCTCTTCATCACTCCGCAGCCTGCTTGTTCCTATCCGTGATTTTGCTCTATGTCCTGTGGATGGAGGTGGTGGATGTGAAGCGCTACGTCCTGCAAGAGAGAGGAGACACGTGTCCACGCGGCCAGGTTTCAGTGCTCTACGGCCTGTCCTTCATGGTGGCAGCAGCTGGAGTACCTTTGGAGTTCGTCTCTGGGTTGGTCTTCATGCTGGTGGGCCGGGCACTGCATGCCAGGAAGTGAGCTCTAGCCCACAGGAGAAAAGAGGACTGATAATGTCCTGCACTGGGACTCAGCAGTACACTTGTGGGATGTAAATACTGGCTATAACAAGACGACTAACATTACTTTTAGATGTTGAGTAGAATGCAGAAGACACTGGACTGGTGTGTCAATTTTGTATTTCCTGTGTTGCTTAATTTCTATTAAAAACTCCACTGAGCAGAAATATTCATTTTAATGTAATCCTAAGTACTTGTATTTATACTTTTCATGTTTCAATTACTCTTTATGGTACTTTATGCTCTAACTCCATTACAGTTAAAAGGGAAATATTGTACTTTTCACTACATTCATTAAAAATATATTTTTGCATAAACAAAGAGCTTATAAAAATAAAAAAATCATAATTATTAAAGTAGAGCTATAACCAACGGCTGATTAATTTATACATATGATTACCTGGTAACTGTTAGATAGTCAAAGTAATTTTCCATGCAAAAAACCTTTGGATTGTTGGTAGCAAAGAAAAGACAGATTTTTGTATTTCTAATTTTTTTGCAAACCGAAAAGTCAGATGTCAATCTGATGTCAATAAGAATCAGAAAATGAATCAACAAATTAACCCTTAATTATATTACAGTTGTATTCTACTGTTGTTCTTGTAAAACTACATTTACTTGCAATCCTATAGAAAACTGTACAACAAAACTCCTTGTGTAAGAAATAACACTTCAGCACCACATAGATGAATCATAATAAACTAACAGGGGCCAATTTTCTGCATTCAGTATTTTTATTTGTTATAATTTAAATACATTTGCCTGATTACACTAGATATTTTTACTTACATATATTATACAGCATGCTTTAAATAGTAATGGAGTATTGCTATGAGTAGTAGTAGTAGTATTTACTACAGGATATGAATACTGCCTCCACCACTTGGCACATGATCAAAGTAGGCTACAGTGGCTGGAGCAGAGTGAGGTGGGATGGACTGGTTACAGAAAAAGTAGTTTTTCCTAGAGGGTGGGCGTGGAGCAGGAGATATAATATGAGGAATGGAGAGAGAGAGTTGATGCATGTAGAGAAATGAACACCTGTTTGCAGGTTTGGTTGATGTACAGCGGACCAGCCACCTGCCTCTTTCACCCCAATCCCATTTGACTCCTTTGTCCAATCAACCGTGATTTATGTTTTCAGTCTCATACAGCAGTACTTCTCTATCCCACTGTGTTTACAGAAACCTGACACACATCCACTGTACACACAAACTGACCCACACTCCACTGGGCGTTCCTTCTTTTCATCTGCGTTATCCAAAAGTGGAAACACAGACTCGTGATTGTATCATAACTGCTGCAATATTAGATCATCCTTCTTTTACACTGGTCTGAATGGGCAGCGGGTGGAAACAAGCGGTGCACTCTCAATCACACATATCAGCTTTCATCTGCTCTACTGAGGAGCGCGAGTGGTGGTGGGCAGAGGCGAGGGCTGGGGTGGGGCTCTTCAAAGATCTCGCTGATCAAACACACACCTTCATGCACACACACATGGCAACATATACACGTGCTGTGATCAGGCTGTCCGGGATGCACCAGTGTTAATTGTTGTAATATATTGTGTTTTTATTGGTCCTTTAGACCGTGTACTTCAGAGTGTAATACTCTCGTGTGGAACCATGGTCGTAAAACGCTCTAGGTCATCAGAAATTAATGTCAGATGATGTTCTGTAATTTCGGTATACTGCAGCTGTGGTCTTTTACATATTAAAGGTATGTGTGATTAAGGGCTTGTCTCTAGTATTTCTAGTAACTCACTAGCACCATTTAGGACTGTGTCAGGGAGGGACAGTCATCTTATTATGAGGCAACAGGCTCTTGTGCACACATGCTAAAGCCCAAAAACATGTAGGCTTTGTAGTCATGTTGTGTGTAGTCATACTTTGGAGTCATTTTGACTATATCTTTATTCGTCATGCAGGTCTTTGTAGTTACTTTATGCATTACTTTTATATTTCATTGCACTCTTTATAAGTGGTTTTACATGCCTTTGGAGTAGTTTTGTGTCTTCCCATACTTGTTTTGAGTTTCTTTTGCAAACTTTTTCCACTATTTGTGGTTATTTTGCATCTCTTTGTCCAAGTCTAATGACCGAGGTGGCCCCTGCCCCTCAGGCCCCTGTGAACGTGCCTAATAGTTTTCTTCAGCAATCAGAGTTTCATGGTGATACTCCAAACCAGACTTGTTAAGTGTTGTCTACATTTATTCATCACAACTTTTCCTCTCAAGCAAACACACTCACATCCACACCCATGAGTCACCAGTTAATCTAATTGCATGTGTTTGGATTGTAGGAGGAAGCTGGCGTTTGTGGCACAAATAGATTCTTCAAAAGTAAACTTAAACTATCTTTAAAGGTTAATATAGAAAAGTTAATGTTGCTATCTTTGTCATTGTCTCTTAAAAAATGTAAAATGACACATTCTAGTAATAAAGAACTGAATTTAAGATCATGGAACCAAAATACTGGAAGACAGACAAATGAAAACTGATGTCATCCAGATTTTAGACAAATTAAAATAAGTAAGTATGACTCAATTTATACAAATCCTTTAAGTCATTACGCTCATTTGATTCTTCAAGGTATTTGAATTATCCCAATAAGCCAGCAGGGGGCTCTCTAGCTCTCCTCTTCAAAAACGAAAATCTCCCATGCACGGATGGACAGAAGGAATAAAAATAAAAAAAACAGTCAGAGGAAAGGAAAGGAGAGAAAAAGGAAAGGAGACAATAACTGAGTGAAGCACTGAGCTAGAACCCTGGCTTGTTCAGTGACTGTAGCTGTTCCTAATCATAGTTAATTAACTCTTACGTCTCCTCCCCTGTCATCCACAATAATGGAAACACACTATCACTTCATTTAAGGAAAAAAAAATTATCTTGCACTTGGAGTGTCAGCAATTATGGGCTTATGTTATGCATTATGGCATAGTGAGCAACATGCGAAGTAAGACATGACATGATGAAATGATAAATGATTTGCAAATTAACCCCAGCAGACCAAAGCAACCCAAAGACTAGAAGGTTAATGAGTGTGTATTATATGTACATGTACATGTATATGGATATATGTGTGTTTACCTGTATATATTCATGCGTGGCAGCACTATTCACTGCCAATTTTCCACTATTTGTTGAAGGTCCCATATCTGTGATGTATCAGACAGCAAAGCAGCAGGATGAAGTCTCACACTAGGTAGAAAAATGTAACCCTACGTGGACCCCTCACCCACCCTTCCCTGGAGCACCTGGACTGAATACTGGTGGGCTCTAATCCGGTCAAACAGGGGGATACACTTGGTGAGAGTTCTTTCCTTTCTTTCTCTAACCCTCTAACTCTACTAGTGAGCCGATTACCTGCTCTGTGTGTGTGAGCTCCAGCCCACCAGGCCTTGAGCGTGGCTTTGTGGGTGTGTGTGTGCGCCCGAGAGTGTGTGCAGGACCAAACGGACACCGTTTTTCCCAGATAAAAGCTTTTCACCTGTCAAAAATGACTGCCCTGATAAAAGCTGATATGAGAGAATAGCGAGCCTTATGGCATCACTCATTTTTTGTTTCTTTTGTGCACCTCAAATCCCCAGGAATGGTCCTACCACCCCCAAAACACACACACACACACACACACACACACACACACACACACACACTACTAATGTACTGGAGTGTGTAGCTGAGGTAGAGAGGGAGCAAGTGGGGGGATAAAAAGAGTTGCTGTGTGTGTTTCTTTTTCTATTTTTGTATAAATATGGTCTTATAAAAGACACACATACACACATGTTCATGCAGACAGATTATGTCTCAGACAGTCAGAGCTCCTGCCTTCAATTAACCTCACAAAAGACAGGATCGCTTTCACACACATACTGTGATGATGATAGCAAAAGGGAGACAGTGAAATGAGTGTGTGTGAGTGTGTGTGTGTGAATCGGCGCTATGCATGGCAGCTTCTACTACAATAACTTAGCGAAGGACATTATATCATATGCTCTTCCTTCTGAGAGAGGAAGCATTCCTGTTTATCACCCACCTTGTTCAAACTGCTGAGTATAACCTCACCGTTACAGCAAATTCCCCAGATGGTGTTTTTGCTGAATATAAACCAGCATTACCAGCCTACAGTAAAAAAAACAACTTTCTCCTGTTTAGTTTCACAAAACTAAAATGTTGTTCTTTTAACGGAGTATGGTCCAGGTTTGCTACACATGAACATGTTGGAGGCTCTAACTGCATCTCGAGCTGTTTCTAAAGGCAGGACTGAGTCACAATCCTTCAACACACAATCCCACAACAACACCCACTACATGCTGATTGATCAGGTGTTCTCCAGCTCTTCTCTGCCCCCTCAGTTACTTTCCATTTAATTCCTACTGGCTGTAGCAGTCCTTTACTGAACACCTTAAGATGCCGTTGTTGGACAGTTTAATAGTTTTGGAATCCCTGTCCCACAATGCTTTTCCAGTGCTGGACTGGATATGCCTGGAAGTGAAATACTTTTTTTCTATTTTCTCATCCACTAAGGAAGCAGCAGCACAAATCTAGTTTAGGACCTTTGTTGCATGTTGTCTACTGTTACTAACTAATCAAGACAAAACATGTTAAAGAGGGGTTTATATCAGTCTAGTTATTAAGATATGGGTGAGCAATAACTTTAAAAACATTTTTGAATAAGTGCGAATTGAAGACTACACAGTAGATAACGATGAGTTACATGAGATTAGATTGAATATACTACAGATTGTGATGAAATTATTAGTGAATGAGTGATTAGTTCATAAGTATCTGTGGAACAGAGTAATGACTAATGAGTGGAGTAATTTGTTTTTAATCAGCCATACAGAAGTAACAACTCACAACTGTAAGTAAGCTTAAAGATTTGGTGGATCTTTGCTTTCTTAACGTGTATATACATATTTATCAAAGGTTTCAACATATAGCAAAATTGTTTGAGGTAAAATCGTGATCTAAAAATGAGCTGGGACTTCTCAGTAACAGAAAAAACATATTATCATCACGATACTCTTAAATATGTATGATCCGATCATTACCTACTGAATCGTTAATATACTGTAGTACCTCCCAGTCTGCTCAGAGGTCAGCCAGTACACAAATCAGTGTACTAATACACAACTTTAATATTTTTTTTAATGCCACATTCACCTGCTGCTGATTTGCAGGGGGGGGATGTAAAGCTGTTTTGGCTCAGTCTGTGTGATTCTGTTTTGGCCTCCACACATAAATACACACAAATCACTGTGTACACACACTGTTCACTCCTGGAGATGCCTGGCAAACAAACCAAATCCAATACAGATATAGTACAAGCCATTTGAACAGTAAATGCAATAAATAAATAAATGCTATGAGGTAAAATCTAAACAAAGGACTCAGCATAGAGACAAACAGGAAGAAGTCTGCATGAACAGACAGGAAACATTGCTCTGGGCTTGTGTCTCAACCAGATTTTCTTGTTCTTTACTGTGTGTCTTTATTTTCCTTTAATACCCCCCTACACACACACACACACACCCTCACCCCAACTTCTTTCATTTCTGCTAAAGGAGAGGAAGAGAAGATGGAGAAGAGAGGAGGAGGGGGTTGCGATTAGTTTCAGGGTTTCAGGCTGCTTGATTGGCAGCTGGCAGCATATGGAGCCGTGAGGAAGGTTTGCCCACACTCACTTCTGAGGAAACAAATATTTGCCTGAAGGGTAGAGAGAGAGAGAGAGAGAGAGAGTAAGAGAAAAAAATATTAATTAGTTTGCAGACGCACTGAGAGATAAAAGTCTGCAAGACGTATCCATCAAATGGCTGCAGAGTTAGCTGCAAAATGGAAATTTTCCCCAAGTTGACAGATCCAGTAGGCTGCTGGCTGAGCTGAGGGGAAGAACACATCCACGCTGGGGAAGCACTGAGGTGCACAGCGCAGCAGCCCAACATGGAGTCTACATCAACATCTGTGCGCGCGTTAACATATTCTGAGTGGAATTAACATTTAGGCTTGCATCTTTCATGCTCGAGAAACATTTCACTAGCCCCTGCAATTATTTCTTAATTACCATCTCCGCGTAGAAACAGAGCTGTGGCGCACTAGAGTCAACACATATGCGACATGTCAGATGCACTCGAGGTAAACATGAAAATGCCAATCAAAAATGGTTGGAATCAGTCCAGGACTCCAACTAAGAAGACGCAAATACATTTTTTTATTTAGAAATTTTGAGTGTTGATTCTCTGATTTAACATCTCAATACGGACACGTCTACAAGGCCTGTTCCGCTCTTTGACTTGGCTCTCATCATCCCAAATTTCATGGACTTATGAAGTCAAGTCTTGCTGTTTTATTAGACAATGAAGAATCTAAGATCACGTCATTGAAAAGGTTAAAGTGATATATTTTGGAATCATTTGGTTTTGGTATCATTCTGCATGTTCAGAGACCAGAACCAAAGACAAAATGCTGACCAGCTGTACAGCGGCCTATCTACAACCTCTGCTGGTAAAATACAAGGCTAAAAGTTAGAATCCTTCACTTGTCATTGATATTATTTTTTTAACAAGAGCATGTCTCACATATTTTTTTTTCTTTCATTGGTGTTTAGTTTGGCACATAGGTAAACAGTTCTTCAAATACCATGTAAAATACTGTTGAAGTAACCATGGACAGAGACAGCAAATGTGACAATTTACTACTGATTAGCCCATTAGCTCGATGCTAACACATAATGAGATGCTAAATTAGCATTACAGCTGTGGTCATATCACTGGGCAGCACAAAGCTGAAGTGAAGGTGACCTGGGGACTAGTGCGGTCAGAGGTTTCACACCATGCTGGAAAATTGTTGTTCACCAAGAAATCACAACTTGTTGTAATATTTCTGTTTGATAGTGGTATCAAAATCTTCATCCTTAGTCGTGTTGAACTACTGCTTTAACATCATACAGCTCTTGCTTTATTGTTGGTATAACGCAAGTTTAATTCTCTTGGGAAACAATTAGAATTACCATAATAAACAAAATAAAACAAACACACCTTTTTCTGTTTGCTCCTTCAAATATTAATTGTTAAAAAAAAACTATATTTGCAATCTCAAAATACTGAATAAACTAATCATGACCAAAAAAAGCACATAAAAGAGACTTTGCTTTGCCTTTGCTTTGATACATGCGTGTTCAGACACTGACCATGGGATTATGCTGCACCGATAAGGTAATTAACAGACTATGATAGTGTAATTAAGCAACATCTGAGAAGAAAGACTCTTGGAGTGGTGTGTGTGTGTGTGTGTGTGTGTGTGTGTGTGTGGGTGCACATCAAAGCCTGTGGCACTGCTTTAAAGGCAGATCGGCTGTGTAGAACATTTGGTTTAGCACGGTTTCTCTGCGAAGGTATCGGCAAGGCACTGAAATAAAAAAAAGAAAGCTTGTTACACCACTGAGAATTAGCTGACAACAGCAAATAACTTTATTGTGATGGAAATAAAATGCTTTTTCGGTTCTATGAAATGGACGGAGATGATATCGAGGGAACGCAGAGGCAGTAACTGATAGCTCCATTGTTAGAGAGCCAAATGGTGTCTCTCTCTATCCGTGCACAGCCTCAACAGATTTCACTGAATAAATGAAACTTGCATGAATTCACTTAGGTGTTTACCTCGCTTTATTGAGAATACATCTTTGTGGGGGTTTGTCGTCAGGCCCTGCAGAGTGCACTCTCTCCATTTCCCTCTCAGCCCTCTCCCTCTGTGTGCACTGAACCAGCACAAATTCGGTTTTATTGAATTTATTTGTTTATTTACTCTTATCTCTTTTCCATTTCAGAGGCTTCCTATCAGAGACCTTCAAACCTCAGAAGCCGAGTGGCAGGGGAGTCGTGGGTTTACATTTGCATGTGTACAGTACGCGCATGACTGTGTGTGTATGTGTTTCAGGGGGATTGGTTTAAATTAAAATACAAATAGAAAGGAAACATTGGAATCATCACTTTTGTTATCGCCAGCTATACGGTTTACAGCTCCCACTGTTAACAAACTCCTCCAGGGTGATGAAACAGAAAGCGCTGAAATGTGCTCACTTTATGACTCACAGAATATCTTTTAAGGCATATTACAAACATGGCAAGAGCACTAATGGAATGGGTGTGAAAGTCATTTTAGAGATTCGATGAGAAAAATACTATTGCGTGTGCAACACCTCTGACGGGTGTTGTTTAACATGTTTAACTGTGAGTCAAGTCTGTAGGAATTTGCAGCGACTTCATGTTATAGGCCATCAGCTGTCTCTTATGTATGAAATCCATCAACGTTGCATCTCTAGAAGTTGTTTGGATGGTTCTTGGTTTGGTGCCTATACGGAAATTTGTGTGTCTTTTATGTAGCGTGACAGAAATAAGGGTGCACAGGTTGAGGTGCTGAATGGGTGTGTAGCAAGTCTGCCATTCATGTTGCAATCAGCAAGGGAACGCAGGGAACTTTGGAGAATCAGATCTGGACATTGTTCAGAGTTACTCTTTCACATGGGAACGAGTTTGCATGCACTCGATTTTGACCGTATAGACACAGAAGAGACTGCTTCCTGACTGTTTTTCATCCATGTGTGGCAAAAAAATCTCTTTTAATGCTACAATTTTCTAAATCCATCCATCCAAGCTTGGTATTCTTACCTATCCACATACCACACATATGCTAGAAAGAGAGCGGAGAAGGGAAGGAAAAGAAAGCGAGATGTGCAACGTAGATCAGCAACTAAAATTAAGTTGTTTATGTTTTGATTACATGATACATATCTGAGATCCTTAGACCACAGAGACGCCCCCGGCTTTTTAAGGATAGAGTAAATGAAAATGTCAGATGTCTAAAATTATCAAAACACTTTTACATTTCCACAGCTACACACCACAATGTGAGACCAGTTCTCCAATGTCTTCACTTTGGAGAGAATTTTTTAAATGATCTATTTGTGCTGGATGAATTATCAACTTAGTGTGGGTGGAGAACCAAAGCAGAAAAAAGATTTTTTTAGATGTATCCACATTAGTATTATGATCATGGCCTAAAGCCAACAGTATACTAACGTTGCATGTGGTGTGTGTGAGAGCAGATGAATGCAAATATCACCGTCCTCACTGTAACTCCAGTTATGTTTGTTGCATTATGTCCACGCCAAAAAAAAGAAACTTGTGAGTCACAGTGGGAGAATATTGGAGCACAAAGTATCTTATAAGATTAACTTTATGTAACTAAAGCTAAAACTAAACTCAAATTTGGACCTCTTCCTCAATTTTATCTGGAGTGTCGGACAGTGTGTATCAATCACTGCCTCATTACCACCACATCTTCACCAGTCACCCTAAATGTATGTGTGTGTGTGTGTGTGTGTGTGTGTGTGTGAGAGAGAGAGTCTCTGGTCCACTCAGGAGGAGCGAGCGAGCGATCTCGCCAGGATCTGAACTGTGTCTTTGATCTTCCAAAGCCAAACAGAGGGAGCGAGACGCTCGCCCCTCACAGAGAGGATTAAATATCCCTGAGTCGGGACATCACAACTCCCTCTCACCACCCTCCTCCCCCTCCCTCTATCCCTCTTTCCTCCACTCCCTTCCTCCTCCCGTCTACCCTGGTTATCACTGAGTCTCCAGAGGGGCTACAGGGAAGGAGAGCGAGCGAGGGAGAGAAGAGGAGAAAAGAAAGTAGACTGTGAGGGTTTTAAAAGCCAAGAGGACATCTGGGTCCATGAGGACTTTGACTGTTTCACCCACACAGGTCAAAGTCTGGATAGGTCACAGCTCTGCCCCAGAGCTCTTTTTGTGTGTACGTGTTCATGTGAATTGGGACGAGGTCAGGAGGGAACGGCCGGGATCTCACATCGGGCAGGATTTATTTAAGAGTTACTGGGTTGTCAGAAAGAAGGGATTTGTTTAGGAGAGAAGAGTGGAAGTCTTGGAGGGGATGGAGCGATGTTGAAACAGTCAGATGAAAGAGTGCAGGAGGTCTGAGCTGTTGTGCTAACACTCTGAAGTGCCCCGTGTGACTTCTGCCCCACACATCTCTGAGAAATTATTTTATTAAAGGATTTCCTCTCAGACCAATGGATAAGATGGTTTGTTCCAGCACATGTGACTTATAACATATAAAATTGTGGTTTATCACTGTAAGAGCTCATGTCTTCTTTTGGAATATTTCATGTTGCCCTTTACGTCTTTCCTTTTTTAATTTGTCTGTTAAAGCACCAGAGATCTCTGTGTGAAGGTGACGGGGTTAATGTGAGTGATATTTTACATGGACAGGGAGTCGCTGGTGATAGATTCCCTAATCTGCTTTCATTGTGGCAATGATAAGAAGCCAATTGAGACCGTAACTCGAGAACTGAGAGGAAACGGGTTTTGGCGTTGTAACATTAATTCCTCAGGATATACGTGATAAAAGAATATTGAAAATATTGCAAACATGCATCTGTTTTTAGTCAGCTACCGACGGAGCTGAGTCTAGCTGATTTTAATCTCAAGGGCCAGTACAAGCACGGATACAGCAGAAGAATTGTGAGGAACGGAAACAAAGCATCTTCGAAAAGAAAGTGTCTTGCTCAAGGACACCACAACGTGATGCCAGGAGGAACCAGGAATCGAACCAGTGACTATGCAGTTTGTTGTTTATTGCTTTAGCAGCAGCTTTTGTCCATATGTAGTAATGATGATAATGTAAAACCCAGGATCTCCTGTACAGACACTTCAACCAACTAAGTCACAGCACCACAGTAAAGTGTCTGGCATGTTGACTTCACTCCAGATAGGCCCACACAGCACAAGCTCTGTGCATAAGGTCAATAGCTCAGCTGCTACTGTAGCTTTGGTTGTGTTTCAGTTAGTTTCTGATTATACTCTTACTATATGTTGAAGGAAGCCAACCAGCCTCTCAGACTAGTTTTGGGAGTTACATGAAAATCATTTTAGGCTGTATTTATACAGAAACAAAGAAAATTCTACCATCTCCTCTGTACTTTTGTCCTAGATCTCCCCTACAGATGAGTAGAGGCACACAGCAAGTGTCTCAGTATTCAATCACACATAATTAAATGTTCATTTCTGTATCAAATGTGTATCAATAAATGACTTACACAGCACTCTTATCTGTGTCATACAGAAATTTGACCCAGTAAAGCCTGTGGTATTCTTTATCTAGCTAATTATTAGAACTAATTACTGATTATACAGAAAAGCTCGAAAGCGAAACAACTGAATGGACATACAATCACAGTCCATCACAGACTGCGGCAGTGAACTGACCGCATATGCAGAATTGGTGAAGTCGCAAAGCCGTGGTACAGTAGGACCTGCCTCTGTATCCAACATGCAACTTCAGCAACTGCAGAAAAATACTTTTTTTCTCAGTATTTCTAGAAAATGCACATTTGTTTATATTTCTGTGAACAACTCCATTTATTGAACTATGTCTCTTCTTCAGGAGAACAGTAAGGAGTCAGGTGACATTACAGAGCCACGAACTCTGCAGGCCGTTGCGGTGGAAGGGTGGAGTAACAAAGAGCTGGACTTTAACACATAACTTTTCATTTGATGCTTTCTACTGACATTTAGTGTGTGTTTTTTTAACCGTGACCAGAGTTACTCCCTAACCTTAAGCAAACAGTTAATACAGCGTAACCCTAACTGTAAAAAACCTCTCATTTTAACCTAAATCATCAGACTTCGCTGAAACCTTTCTGAACCCAGTCGACATGGTTTAAGCTCATGAAACTGTTACAGTTTTGAAATGGTGAAACAGTTTTAGAAAACACAGAAATATGATGTTGCCCTGATAAATTACTGTCGTGCTAATCAGATCAGAAAATGCTCCTATGTGTCGTCCTGGAAGGAAAACGCTAATGACGTATTTGTTGTTACAGCTGGAGGACGTGTATAAACTCCAGTACTCAGCTGTCTTATTAAAGCACTGAGGATAATGTTAGCAGTACTTCATGTTCTTAACCACTCAGGGTTTCACAGCCATATAAGCATGATACAAGCCAGATAGCCCTGTTTTACATAATTTAATACAGTCCTTTACCACACAACATGAGTGACAGTTTGTTGCCACTTTGCAGTGCTGTCTCACTTATTTTGAAAAAACTTTAAAGAAATACTTTAAAAACACTATTACCTCTACTAATACTATTATGGTAACAATATTATTGTGAGTGATTTATGGATTCTGTAGAAACACCACTAAACATTTGGCTCCAAGACCTTTTAGACCACATGAGATGTCTGCCACAAAGAATTTGTGACAGATTTTTAATTATATATTATTATTTATTGTTGTTTATTATCACCCATATGAGAAGCACAGTGATTTCCTTTGTATTTTACTACAAAAAAAGTTTCTAAACTCCCAGTTTTGGTTGAGAGTGTGTACACATTTAACGGTGTCTGTCATGTCTCTGAATGTGTGTGTGTGTGCGTGTGTTCTGGGACTATTACCTCCATCTGAACAGAAGCAAAGGCCAGTGCTCTCTACGAGGGGTTAATACAATCACCATTACAGCTTCCTGCTGCTGTGTTGGGGCAGAGGAGAAGGGGGGGGTGGAGGAGTAGGGGTGGGGAGGAGGATGAGAGAGGCTGTGAGGGCAGACAGAAAAAGTGGCAAGTCTGACATGACAGTGACAAATTGCCTTGTATTTATTCAAATTGTGTAACGTGATCTTTTGGCTGTGTTGTAATGTGTGTTTTTCACAGCGCTTGACCCCTCTGATGAGTTAACACTAACGAGCTAGCAAAGATGAGAAGGCAAGGTGAGCCGAAGACAATGACGTTTGTGGAGGTTCAGAAAGACTCACAGCTTACCGCTAATCTGATGTATAACTGTATCTGATGTCAGTTAAACACGAAGCCAGAACATTTAAAAAACATATTAGTGTTTCAGTATTGTGATTATTTTTGTCACAAATTACTTTATTACACATTTATTCCTCATTAAGAAAGTACATTTTATTACTCTACTCATACAATAAAAAAATTTGCTGAAACTCATTATAAAGCGCCATAAATTCACTGCACAGTCTGTAGTTGCTGGGTGGTTTGTTCAGAGATGGCAGGCGTGAGGACACGACTTCTGAAATGTGAAATACAGTCACCAGAGCAAAGCAAAAACCAATCTCCTGTTGGTCAGTAAGATTTTGGTCAGTTGGTGCAAGATAGATAAGAAACTAAAGTACTATATGTTATTTTAGCTTACTACATCTCCAGACATACCTAGAAGGATCTTAGGAGGTATAGAGTGGGGAAAATTAATTATTGAAATAAATACTGTTCTAATTATGAAGTAAGTATTTGATTAAATTTTTAGTCAACTTGTATTTTTTAAATAGAAAATAATAGGTGGCCATCATCACAACGCTTAATTCACTTTAGGTTAAAAGCAGGAGACATACAAAAGACCTGTCTCATCTCTTTAGTCCTGACCAAAGTTCAAGCATAAAAACATACAAATCTGTAACATCAGTAACACGGGTATTTGTGCTCGTGTTCCATTTAAATACACTATTATAATAATCAAAAATATCTAGTTTAGAAGAAACATACAACCTATTCTCTACTACTACTAAAAAAACATATTGATCAGTTGGACTGGGAAGTCAGAGCTGTTTGCCAAGCTCTGTGACATAACATTAAGACAGACCCAGTGTCAGCTGGGGGTGGGGGTGGGGGGGCAGACGAAACAGCCGACGCAGGAAACAGCGGCCAGACCTCGCTCTGGTTCATTATGTTCTGCCCTCTGGATTACTGCTACAGACACCTGCAGAGTTCCAAGAAGTCGACACACACCAGTGAACGCAGCCAACACACACATAACCTGACACACGGAGCCAAACGCGCTGCAGGATGAGTCATGGAGAGCTGAAGTCAGTGCACAGATCTGGAGACATTAGTGAGGAGAGAGGGGAAGCACCTGTTCGAGCAGACGTTTTGCAAAGACAGATTAAGGCAGCAGTGAGGAAGGCAAGGATGCGGGAGGAAAACTTCCTTTATAGGGCAAGTGGGATGCGAACAGCAAATCTTTTTTTTGGTGTAACATTAACTAGACATCTCAGTGTCTTAGTGATCACCTGGATGAAGCATGCTCAGGTCTTTATTCAGGAATCTCTTGTTAGCCTCTTATTATTTAGCAGCTATTTGTTTTCTCACTCCCTGGTTAACCACTCTAGAATTTCGACACCTCATGTATTTCAGTTTAACTAAATGTTTCCTTCTTTTTCCTCAGTGTCCTTTTCTTCCCTGTCCTCTCTGTGTTTTTTTCTCTCTCTCTCTCTCACTCTCTTCGTGCTGAAGCCTTATCAGTGCTCCAGGGGCCGACTGACATTCACACAGATGCTAATGACACCACAGGATTGGAGGCGCTTTGCTCTCCACTCGCCCCTCTCGCCTCTCTCTCCCTATCTGTTTCCCTCTTTCTCATTCTTGCTACTTTTACTCTTGTTCTCTCTTCCTGGGCAATTAGACAGAGAGAGTAGTCCCAGTTGGCTCGCGGTGGTAATCAAACATCTTTTTCTTGTCCATTTAACACTGGGATTAATTTCCTACAAGGTTAATTAAAGACGCCCATCAGACAGAACTGATTATTGCAAAGGTTACTGTAGCTCTGTGGCACCGCTGCTCGCTGTTTCCCCTGTGCACACACAAGCACACGCGTGCACACACATAAACATGCACCTGAATGCACAGGCACTCTAGTACATCCATGTGCGACCTGAGGGCCAATGTGACAATAGGATTCTTCTGTTTGTCATGAGGAAAGTTAAAGTTGTAACAGGTGATGTTTTTGAGAGGTAACCGACAGACGGACGGGTCACTGACCATAAAGATTGAGAACTAATTTTTATCCTTTTGTCTGGAAAAGCCAAAACACTGTTGTTGTTTTATGCAGCTAAAATACAAGTGTAAAAGGGAAGGAGATGATAAAACACGCAGTTGTTAACATTTGCATGTGTCTGTAAAAGTATGGTTTTGGTGCAGCACCACTAACACTAAGAACCAGGAAGTTTCCTTGTGGCTTTATCCTCATAATTGCTTGAGTTTGCTTAAATATGGAGACCATGTTTCCAATAAATCCCTCTGTTACCACCGGTAACAAAAAAAAATAATTAATTTTTAAAAAAAGTTTCTGCAAGTCCTAAGAATATTAAACATTTTTGTTCATTTCGTTTTCAAAACCAGTGCAAAAGTATAAAATCTATCTTTAATACCACTAACAGCTGCTACATGCTGGTTCATTCAAAAAGTGTCTGCGTCTCACTAATCTTACTTTTCAACCACCAGCTCCTTCATTTTATTCACGTTGAACTTGAGATGATTAAGCCCACACCAGCCCACACAGCTATCCACCACTCTCTGGTACTCTGTGATGTCTCCACCCTGAATACATTCTCCATCCAGACAGGGGGAAGTTTAACACACGAGAACCGTATGAAGCAAGGTGAAAATTGTGTGAAGTGGACCACCTGAATGAAATATTTGATGAAACTGGGCAATAAAAAAAAAACAAGGTGCTGGGTAAACATCATATGGCTTCAATGAATTATTCTTAACACATATTTCACACAGTGTTTATCCAAATGTTTATTACTTTGAGCATTTTGTGTTTACAGCCTCTGAGTATTTGCATTTGCCTCCAGTTTGACTCTGCATCTGTAAATCATGTTACCCGTGGAGAGTGAGCTGTGCGGGCACATGTCCACCTCTCAGCAGTCACTGAGAACAAAGGTCACCATGACAGGTATAACTAGACAGAGAAAACATTCCTATTCAGCTGGTTTCCATAACAGCTAACAGCGACGAGTAAGACCAGGGTCACAGTCCATAACACACACACACACACACACACACACAAACACACACACAGACACACACGCACACACACACAGAGCCGCAATTAGCAAGGCAGCAGCCATTCCTATGAATGCCAGCCTGTTTATGTTTATGCTGCACAGTGAGAAAGAGCCCTCAGGTGACACACACATGCAGGTTCATTAGCATGCTAATTGGAGGTGAGGACAGTGTGGTGTGGAGGTGGTACAGAGCAGCCCCAGTGTATTAATCACAAGCTCACACTGTAAATTCTAATTAGTTAACCTTACTCAAAAATAGTAAGGAAACCTATTTCCTTAAAAAAGATATGTAAAATAAACTAGAAATAGCATTTTGTCCTAACAAAAGTTTATTTAGTGTAGTACACTTACAGTTGAGGTGACAGTTTACTTTAGACATAATTCATTTTTAACTACTTTATTTACTTACTTGTTGCTGTTACCCTGATTCATCCTTCTTCAACCTTTTGATCTGTTATTGTTCTTTTTCATATTTTGTCTTTCTTTGTTTCTCTTATTTATTTATTACATCTGTGTTAGTTGGTCAGTGTGGTTCTGCTCTCTTGGCCAGAAGGTTCCCGTACGTAAGGCGTGCAAATAACTGGTACACTAATAAAACGCAACAATAAACACCTGTGACTTTGATGTTAATATTAGAATAGTTTTATTCCAAGGCTGAATCGCTACCATTAAAGGAATTGGCATCAGAACTGGAGTATTTTAAGAGTAGGAGGTGAACAAAGATATTGACCAGCTAGTCACTAACGTTTGGCCATTTGGTGCCAGGCAGTGTATAGAAAATAGACCGCGGTAGAAAACAGCAGCATCCTTCCTCTTCCAAGAAACTTAATTCCTGCATTAATAAACCAATTACTACATGGACACAGGTGGAGCTTTAACAGGTATGAGCTCAACTGTGTGTTTGATTTTCATGACACTAACTGTGCCAAGGTAGGTATTTAGCAGATAATGAGCCGATATATGAGTATGCTAAAAGCTGCAGTGTTATGCAGACAGTGAGAGAAAAAGAGCTAATGAAGCAGCCAAAAGTAACCTGCTGTTACTGTAACAAGGGACCCTGATAACACAGTAATAACAAGCTAATCGTATTTGGGTTCAGAAACCACAACATGCTAATTCAATTAGCTTAATAAGCCCCTGTAGATAAAGGGCTTGTTTCGGCTGTCGTGATTGGCTCAAGGTCCCAGGGAGGTGGTCCTCTGGGGCAACGCTTCTTAGCATTCGCCGCCACCAGTAGATGGAGAACTTCCAGTGCATCGGTCCACTGTGTTTGTCTGTGCTTTTAGGGATGTAGGAGACATTTTTCCGCTGCCTTTAAACATTTATTTACCTTCTTGTGAGTAAATTGTAAATGTACATTTTGTATGAAGCATAACAGAATTTAGTTTGGTATAGTTTCAGCTTAGTTTATCCAAGTCCGACTCCAAGTTGAGTCAACCCAACTTTGTTTCAGCTGTGACTGAATGGTAAACACAGGTTTGATCAACAGATCAACAACTTCCCAGCTCACTCTTTTTGTAAACCCTCCATCCTCTTAAAGTTTCAACAATGAGGAAAAAGTCGCTCATCCCTTGGAACTTTCTTTATTGTTTGTCTCCACAAACACGCAACACAATGCCTAACAAAACCATTCTCAGTCTATTGTCCCACTGCTGTGTCTCAGTTCCCTCTGAGCGTCTGTCTCAGCGCTGGGATCTTTGTGTGGAGATGCACAGAAAGGCATGACAGTATTGTTTCACTGGCTGAGGAGGAGAATGGAACAGTTACAGTGGAGAGAATTGGCAGCTGAGCCCAGCGAGGAGATTCTCCACACAGTATTAGGGAGAGGGATCACGACGCGCCACCGCCGCGCTGGCCCTCCTCACCCCTCACACACACACACACCCCAAAATTAGACGCACAGCCTCGACTCCCTCCCTTTCCCTGTGAAATCTGCATTCTCTCTCTTAACCCTTTGTTTCTCAGCAGACAAGCTAATCTGTTTACGGGTGTTTGCGAGGTGCCTTTGTTTGTGTCACGCACATGTGCGTGTGTGCACATACACACACACACACACACACGCACGCACACATTAATCTGCAGGCCACGAGCCAGCTGTCACCAGCAGAATATAACACCGATCCCCACAGACTCCTCCACACACACACACACACACACACACACACACACACACACACACACACACACACACACACACACAGTCTTTCTTTCTTTCTTTCTTTCTTTCTTTCTTTCTTTCTTTCTTTCTTTCTTTCTTTCTTTCTTTCTTTCTTT
>JAUYWH010000002.1:5428523-5475354 GCA_034779795.1 Ctenopoma multispine
TACATATATATATACATATATATATAATATATAAATATATGTATATATATCTATATATATATATAGATATATATATACATATACACACATATATATATATATACATATATATATGTATATATATATATATATATATATGCAGAATCAATCCCACATTGAGCATGATGTGATGATCTCTTTATTTAATCCTCACTTGTGTCGTAAACCTGATGAAGGAAGTTGTTCTCTCTAAAAACGAGGCTGTCGAGGAAAAGACAGACGAACAGGACCCTTCGAGGAAAAACACAGTGTATTCTTTTACTCAACAAGCCGAGCACATCATTGAAAAGTTGCTGAATAAAAAAAAAGTCTTTGATTAAAATGTACAGATGTCTGAAATCTCTCACATGGTACAAACCCACACGCACATGATAACCCACTGAGGCAGCAGGGCAGACCACTGGGCCTCATGTATTATGAATGTACATTTACACTTGTGCGCTCCTGTGGGATGAGCTTTAGCTTCATATACATTCACTCACTGCAACACATCTCCTCCTCCTGCTGGACACACACACGCCTGCGTGTTGTGTGTGTGTGTGTGTGACTGACAGCTGGACGTGTGTACCCTGCACTTTAACTATCAAAACCGGAGCTGGTCCGAGTTGATCGTGAAAACAAACGACCTGTCAGCGAAATGCTGCGAGATTAGTTTCGGGGTTTGTTTTTGAGAGGCCGTCCTGTTTAAACACGGTGTCACTGTCCTTTATCAGGCACGTCACGGGTTAATGGGAATATCGATTTTACTGTCTGGGAGCCTGTGAAGTGTGTGTCGAGGATGTCAAGGACGAGAGAACAACTAAGTTTAAAGTGAAAGATGACATGAAGGTTTGAATTGATTTAAAACTAAATTAAATATATTTAAATAATAATAATAATAATAATGCCGCTTAAATTAAATCAGACGTGTTTTCCTGCTGGTAATTTGCTGTTTTAATATAGATGTGTTCTTTTTCTTTCGATCAGATATTTTCACATAAACAAATAATTAACTATTAACCCAGTGCAGATCAATCTGAACTAAGGTGTTACATTTATAAAGCTCTTGAAACTGCTGCCTGGCAGAACAAAAGCAGAATTTCATGGAGAAAGTTTTCAAAGGTCGTGACATCGAGTGACAAGTCCCGCCCTGAGGCCCAGCGCTGTCTCAATAGCAGACTAAACGTGATTTATTTATAGGCAGCAGCCTGATGCGTGAAACCAGAGGAAGACCATTTAGGAAACAAAGTCTATGAAAAAAAAAAGCATCCTGTTATTTTTGAGCTGTGAGTATTAAAACAAACTCCATTAACATTTTCACATATAAAAAAAAAAAACGAGTCACAAAACTGGAAATTTTCTAAACTGCTTTAAAAACACGAATCATTAAAAGAAATCAACACTTCATAGGAAAAATTTTAATTTGATAATTTTTGTCCTGGCGCTATTTAAACTATAGAAACGTTGTTTTATATCATCTAAATTCAGAACTCTTCAAATGTCAGAAGAACACAATAATGGAGTAAGAAATTTAGTCCAGATTTCTAAAAGTATTTTTTTATTACAATTGAATCATAACCATCGTGCTTGAATAAAAATTGCTAAATGAATTTATCACAGTGAACACGGTTGTTAAGTTACAGACATAATGGTTTATATATAATACATAAATAATGTAGCCGCCCCCCACCTCCAAATACAACAGAGCAGATCACCTAATGAGGTCATAGTTTACTCATCTTTGTATTTACTCCACTGTCTACAGCAAATAGCCTGAGTCAGGAGATAATCTGCACAAGATTCACTCAAATCCGCCAAACAAACACAAACAAGGCGCTGAACAAACACGATAAACAACCATAAACTACCATTTCATAAAGGCGAAGCTGAAGAAATTGTGACTCATTAGTTTGTGTTATTTAGCAGTAATGTGCACCTTGGTGGAGAGAGGCTGCAGTGCTGCATGGTGTAAGTGTAGCAGGGCTGGCTCGGGTTATCTGTGAATGGGCTCTTTATTGGAGGCGCGGAGCGGGGATTTGCCTTTTATTCGCCTCGCTATGGAAACGCGCTCGACGGCAGAAAAATGTTGATGCGAATAAAAGGAATCAGCACAAGGAGCGTTTCTAGAGAAGCATCTGTTACACTTAGAAACTTAGACTATCGAGAGCAATACAACCCCCCTCTCTAAGTCCCTCTCCTGTCTGCTTAATGTGCCACACAAAACATAGACTTTATTTTTCTAACAAGACAAAATATATATATATATTTCTGCTCTATTGTTGCATTCATGCGCCTGGAATGAGTTGAGCACATTTTACAAGCTTTAATTTAGCTGATATCGTTTTTACGCCCTCAGAAACAATGAATGCAGTTTGCAGGACACTTTCATCTTCAAATGGAGAATTCTTTCTGCAGTATCGATTCGCTGTGGCGTGTCATTTCACATGGCACGTAAGAAAATGCAGGGATTTCACTGCCACCATTGTGCCTTACGTGTAGTAATTTTCTCTGCATTTTTGTGTATTATGTCATCGTACGAAGCAACGCAGTTCAGCAAACTAGGCCACAAGAACAACACTGCCATTCACATCCAATAGTCAGCCACTTTCAAACGGCGCATGCAAAATGTGCACACGATCCAGAAAAAGAACAAAACAACAAACGCATAAATGTGATGAATTATTTCTTTTCCACCTATATGATGATCGTGACTACCCTACGTTCCAGTTCAGAGCAGAGGCTGTTCCGTCATCACCTTTCCCTCACTCTTGTCACTCCTCCCGTTACTGTTACCCTCTCTGTCCACCGTCCAGCGGCCCTGTCCACGCACCCAGCCCGCGGTCAGCTCACCTGCTCCGGCCTCCACTCCGTCTCCGTTTCCCGCAGCCAGCTCCTCGCCTCAGCGCTCTTTAATGACTTTCTGGTGGCTGCAGCCTTCTTTTATTTCTCCTAAATGTATGAAAATGTATGCAAATTTAAATCAAGCTTAACCTGGGAGCTCGAGCAATATATTTAATGGAATTTCAAACCAATAAGCAGACAGGGAGGAAGTCTTCTAATGGCAAATATAATTACGCAGCTAAGTTAGCACTCAAATATACAGACAGATTTTTTTTACAAGTCTTAGAAGACCTGGGGAGTTTCTCAAAGACTGGAGGTGTGTAGTGTGTAGCTACACTCTTTAAAAAAAACTCTTTTGCTCCTGAACATGTCTGATGAGAATGATTCGCACAGAGTGTGAGTCTATGTCGTCAGTAATTTGATTTAATATCTTATTTAAAAGACTAAGCTGCAATTATAGGCCCATGACATTTGTTATTTTTGTCTGACTAAAATGGATATGGATAATGGCCCGTGCGTAAAACACTTCCGTGTAAAGACTATCTTGAGACGTGTCGCTCTATAAACACCTGAGGAAGGATTCTCTAAAAGTTAATAATTAGCAGTGAGAACTGCCCTTGGTTGGATTGTATCCTTCTAAATTAAGTGCTGGCACGAATACCAAATGCCACTGCGCTTTAATCTCCCCCTTTGCACGCGCTCAAGGGTGACAGGAGCGGCAATAAACTCGTGCGTAAATCAGTTGGAAACTTTAATTAATAAACAGGAACTGCGCTCCACGCGTACATCGTTCCACAGCCAGACCCACTGGACCAGCACTCCGCCTCACTTCCGGTTCGACTGCATGTAACCCTTTCCTACCCGCGGCTCGGTTTCCAGAGGCGGAGGCTTGGCTATCTGCGCCGTCATTGGTGGAGATGCGTCGTCACTGCGTCTCCGTCGGGCTGTGAGTGGTGGCTGAAGCTGTCACTCAGTGCCAGGCTGCTGCCGAGACTCCAGAGAGAGGGAGATGTCAGAGGCTGAGCTGCTGCCTCCCTTCAGTAGCACTAGTGGGGTTCAGCAGCCAGCATGGCCACAGCTGCCTCCAGCCCCTACACCCTGCTCAGCTCGAGTCCCATGATCCACCCTGACAGCCAGGCCATGCAGCCTGCTAGCCCCTACAGAGGACACCAGAAACTCCTCCAGAGTGATTACCTGCAGAGCGTCCAGAGCAACGGACACCCTCTAGGGCACCAGTGGGCCAGCAGTCTGTCGGAGGGTAGCCCCTGGTCGGCCTCCATGGAGCAGCAAGACGTCAAACCAGGCCGAGAGGACCTGCAGCTCGGCATCATCCATCACCGCTCCCCGCACGTAGCGCATCACTCTCCTCATCACAACAACCATGGCAACCACCCGGGAGCTTGGGGAACTCCGGTGTCCCACAACTCCTCCATCACCAGCGGGCAGCAGATCAACATCTACTCCCAGACGGGCTTCACTGTCAACGGCATGCTGGACCACGGTGGGCTCACGCCTCCACCCAACCCGCAGGGCCAAGGCATGCACCCGGGCCTCAGGGACACACTCAGCCCCGAGCACAGCGACCTCGGTGGGCATCACTGTCACGACCACTCTGACGAGGAAACGCCGACTTCGGACGAGTTGGAGCACTTTGCTAAGCAGTTCAAACAGCGGAGGATCAAGCTGGGCTTTACGCAGGCGGACGTGGGGTTGGCTCTGGGCACGCTGTACGGTAACGTCTTTTCCCAAACTACCATCTGCAGGTTCGAGGCTCTGCAGCTGAGCTTTAAAAACATGTGCAAACTGAAGCCGCTGCTGAATAAGTGGCTGGAGGAGGCGGACTCGTCCACGGGCAGCGCTAGCAGTATAGACAAGATAGCAGCTCAGGGGAGGAAGAGGAAGAAGAGGACGTCCATCGAGGTCAGCGTGAAGGGGGTTCTGGAGACGCACTTTCTAAAGTGTCCCAAACCCTCCGCGCAGGAGATCACGTCGCTGGCGGACTCGCTGCAGCTGGAGAAGGAGGTGGTGCGCGTGTGGTTCTGCAACCGGAGGCAGAAGGAGAAGCGCATGACACCGCCGGGAGAGCCGCCGCCGCACGAGGGGCCGTATTCTCACAGCGGGAGCGCGGGAGACGCCTCCTCGTGCCACGATCTCTGACCGCAGCACCGGGAGGAATCCCCCCCCCCACACACACACACACACACCCTCCCCGCCCCCGGCACAGACTCCCGAGCGCAGGGGCGCGCGGCTGGCACCTTGGATCCGCCGCGCCTGTCCCGGTACAGACTCCTCCAGACGCCTCCAGCACTGAAACACGACAATAACAACAACAACAACAACAGAGAAACCTGTTCAGCCTTCACCGTTTTCTAACTGTCACGAGGGCATTACTCTACACGAAACGTCACATTTTCAGATCACTTTTGGAGCCCGCCAAATTATTTTCTACATCACGGATATAAATACGAAATGTGCCTAATAACCTGCCAGCGCCTTTGGTTTGTGTCACCGTTTCTCATCAGCTCGATGATAATGATAGGACGGAACTGCTGTTTTGTTTTGACGTGTTTGGGCTTTTTTGTCTCTCTCACACACACACTTTGCTTCTGTTGTACGATCAGTGGAGTGAAACAAACAGTAATATCACTTTTCTTAACTGATTTGTTGCAGCAGCAGCAGCAGCAGCACCTCACGCTTCTCCCGGGCTTACACCACGCTTTAGTTCTCAACATATTTACAGTCATTATTTTATAACATACTCGTAGCAGATTTGTAATTTTTTTTTCCATATGCAAATATAGGCCCTCGTTCCAGTCGTAGAGGTACTGTTACCAACAAAATAGCACTTGGAGGGATGTTTTTGAAATTCCTCCCTTATGGTTTATGAAGCCACACACACGCTTACTGCTATTTATAAATCCATGTATTTGATTTCAATCATCTTCGACCATATAAACTGTGTGGACTCTGAAACAGAGCCGAGAATAGAAAGAGGGGTTGACTGACGCTATACACCTGCCTATAATTTTATTGTACGTTCAGTATCAAAATTTTATAATCTTAAATACTCCTGTTATTTGGTTTATTTCCTAAGTATTTTTTCGAATATTGTACAGTTTTATATATTACTCTTTTTGAAGTCATTAATTTAAACAAATGATGTTAGTTATTCCTGCACTTAATTAGCAATGTTTAAAAAAAACAAAACAATATTTTCAGTAAGATTGAACTGTTTCGGCGGTTTTATTCCAAATTTCGATGACAGCTCAAGTAATTATTTATTTTCAGTATAAAGCTTGTATTATGTTTTGAAATAAACTATGTATGTTGTAATAAACAATTTCTTGCTACAACTGTTCACTGTCCAAAATCAAAATACTGATTTAGAAGTTACAAGTAAAATAATGCTAATGTATTATTATTATTATTATTATTATTATAAAAAGATAGTGGCAGCAATAATCAAAACATTTTTTAATTCAACAGTTCATTAACATATTTGCATAATTTCAAGATACTGTATGGGGCAATGGTACAACTCCAAATTAAGTAGGAATGATCATACAAGAGTTGTTTATGGTGAATTTTCATATTCATACACACAAGTAGAACTATGGTAAAGAAGCATAACCTTCACTCAGCTTCAATGTCATGTCAAAAGCCAACTTTTTTCATGTCACTAACAGCTGTAAAATATCTAGTGGTTCAACGGGACCTTGGCTGCAGGTCTGCAGGCTCTACGGATCACAGCAAACTGAGACGCTTTCCCCAACAGTTCCACTGAAATGTTATTGTCCGGGCCCTCTGCCCTCCTCAATCAGACATGCGTGATTTATCGCCTGGGCCGCTGGGCCTGACAGCTAAACACAATGACACACACACACACACACACACACACCACACACACACACACACACACACAATCAGAAGCAGATGAATCTCATTTCAAAGACTACAGCTGCGTATAATTGGCCATGCAAAGGCAAAATATAACTATGTTCTTTTAAAAAAAAAATCTAAATGCCTAAAAATAATTTAGGGGTGGTTTGGAAATAAGTACGCCCATAGATGCAACGCTGCTTAAATGATTAAAAAACAGAACTGGAGAGGGAGAGTGAAGAAGGGAGAGGAGAGGAGAAGAGGAGAGGCGGAAGGGTGCTAGGCCTTGCCTTGAAATGGAGAGCCTGACTGGAATACTAATGTGTCTGAATTTATGCATCTCCTCAGTCTACAGCCCTGAGAGGGGGGGGGGGGCCAGAGAGAGAGAGGGAGAGAAGGGTGTGAGGGTGGGGGTGAAACAGAGCAGTTATATAGAAGAAGAAAAAAGTAAAACCATGGCTGGTTGATTCCATCCATCTACTTTAGTTTGACATAATCCCTGATTTCTGGGTGGGGGTGACCCTGGTTGGAAGAAGAGCAGCCCACAGCCGAGAAAACAAGCAGAGCACGCCAAGGTCCAGAGCAGCACTGCAGTATCCCTGAGCCTCTTCCACCTTACACTGCTTCAGTGTGGAGTTCCAGCACACAAACCTTTACCAGCACCATCCTGATGTAGCTTTAAAAAGTTACTGACACATCCACATACACAAACAAACCTGTGGAAATGTGAGACAAACATAACAAGTGTGAGATGAAAGCATTACTCAAAGGTCCTAAATCAAGAACTTCGGGTAATTATTTTCCCAAATGCTCCAGGTTGTGTAACCTGGTTTGGCAGAGCCTCTGAATCTGATCCCGACTATCACCAGACAGGACAGTGACAGTAGAGAAGCAGTGACTTGTAGTACTTTGGAAGATGAGCGGGAGCTGTTGTTTACTGGCAGGGGATAAAACACTCACACTTTTCTTTTTTATAATTGCATCTCACCTCAAACCCTCTGTTCTCTCTTGATTTTTTCTGTATCTTGCTTCAAAGATGTTGGTTGAAAGTTAAGAAGAAGAAAAAAAAGAGTGTAAAAAAAACAATTCAAATCACCAAATTCTTCTAAATAAACGGTTTTACAAATGTTTTATTAACAGCGTTATTTTTCCCAAGCTTTATAAAAGAAAAATCTCTGAAGGTCAGTGGGGTGAATAAAAACTATCAGGATTAAAAAACAGTAACTGTGAAGTAGGAGACCAAAAAAAAATAATAAAAAAGTTTACAAGGAGTTGATACAGTGTTTGCAGGAAAACTGGCGAGGTGGGAGGTCATAGAGAAGATAGTCAACATCCCGTTTCTCTTTAATTAAACAACGACACCGGGCTGCGTTCTCGTTTCTCTGGAGAGAACATGAACAGAAAGAAACAGAACCCACATGAGAGGAGTCTCACGTGGGAATAATGAATATCGGCTGCAAGTCAGTCGACTTTTGGACGATTCGGTCTCCTTGTTTCTTTACATGTACAAAGTGATCATTACTACATTACTTATCTTCTACTGTCACTTCAAAAGTGAGACCTTTTTAAGTCATATACATATATTTTCACACCTCTAGGTCTGATCCTTGTGTTTAAGCTGGTTGTTCTCTATGTCTTAAAGGAGCGGTTCCCAGCCTTTTTGACTTGTGATCCCTTTAAACAAAACCATTTCTACCCTTATAATTGTTTACATATTGAATGTCATATATTTCGGACTTGTTTACCCCCCCCAAAAATGTTTGTTTCCTTGTTTTTTTGTGTCAAGGCCCGAAACACTTAAAACATCCAGCTATTCAAAAGAAAATATCAAATAAACAAAGGCAAAAAAAACAAAAAACAATTCACAACCACTCTCTCTGAATTTGTAGCCCCTCCTCAGGGCCCTGACCACAGGATAAATATGCAAACAATAGGAAGAGCACAATAAAACATGTATAAATAACTGAACTTTGAAGAAAAATGAGATAACTTAACCATAATCACAGCAACATTTATTTGAAGTGTGAATAAATGACTGTAGGAAAATAGACAACTCATTACACTACAAAATATGAAATATAATGTTATCTGTTACTTCTGATAAGTGACATTTTAATATTTCAAAACTTGGGTGTATAGCATTTTGTAAACTATCATTTCTAAAAAAAAAATTATACCGTCAGAATTCCCAAAATGACAAAATATTTTCTCAGGGCAACCAAACTCCTTTATTAAAAAAAGACTATTTTCATTTTCTGATGGCAAAACTATTATAGGATTTTACTACTACTGCTAACACTGCATTTGGGCATCAGCTGTAAAAAAAGAAGATTTCTAAAGCAAAAACCTCTCAACAGTGACACTCAATGGTTAAGAAATGATTGTTGTGCTCATTCCCCTCTTGGCCCATGAGAATAAGAAAGGTTTTAATTTGCTGTGGACTGACAGACTTTTGGTGTTTTGCTCTGCTAATTGCATGTTTTTGTTTTGTAATGCATTTCACACTTGTTGCAAATTTAAGAAAATTTACTCACTGATTCATCAGAGTGTTCATGCTCACACTGTAGTTGCCCACTCATAAAAAAAAAACACCTCACCTCTATCCTCTGCAGGCCACTGACAAGGCTCCTAGGTGACTTTTCTCTTAATAACTGATCGCTGGAGGGAAAAGGGCCACTGTTGATGATTACAGTGTTTTGGGTGACAGCCCACTTTGAAGCAATTCTAACTGTGGCTGGACAGACAGGAAAGAAGAAAGCAGAGGGCACAAGGAGGTGAGTGATTGTTGTTGAAGAAGAAGAAGAAGAAGAAGAGAGAAAGTGGAAGAATCTGCAATACGATTAATCGCGTAACCTAAAATCAATTTCACATTCACAGTGCTGTGCCAGACCACGCTGTGTAGCTGGAGGAGGGGGTGGGGATGCTGTGAGACATAGAGGACACTCAGTATGACAGACTGTAAGAATCATCATGAAAAATATAGCATAACTGTGGGTAAAACAAAGAACTTTTGTTCTTTTACACCTCCTTAGATCAACGCAGGCCTAAAAACCTGCTATCTCCATATGTTTACATCCAGTCAGTGAAAAACAATCACATGTAAGAATGGTGTCAGTAGAACAGCTGCCTGTGTGATCTTATTGTTCCTCTCTATTGAGGCTGTGGCATTCATGTCTTTGCAATTACTTCGACAATTAAAAGCTTATTAACGCTGTGCCGTGTGCTAGCTCCATTAAGCAGGATATGAACACAGGGTGACATCTACAGTTTGTTATTTTGACGCTGCTAACTTTGAGGTGATGTTAGGTGGCGACGCATGGCTGCGTGTGTGCAGTTAAAAGGTCTTATTTGAAAAACCACTGAGACAAATGGTTCTGTTTTTACACAGGAGCTTCCATCACACTAATGTCAGCATGTCTATTAACACACACTCGGTAAGTTAAAGGCGACACAATGAGAAGACAAAGGCCTGTTTATGGCGCTGACTAAATCACTGTATCTGATATCTTCATTTGAGACAGAGCCCTGATCACTGCCCGTCCTGCTTGTTCCACATTAACTCATTATCACACACGCTCACTCCATTAATTCTCTTGCTTTTATTAGCAGCAAGACTGGATACACATGCACACATACAGTATACACACAGTGGACTGATGACAGGCACTGCCTCTACTTCATCTGACAGCTAATGGCTTCATTAGGAGCAGTGTGTTAATTGGCTGACTTTGGGGAGACGCTCGTTAATGAGGATAAATAGATTCACACCTGAGCGGGGCGCTACCCAGCCGCAGCAGCACTGTGGGACCTCTGGATGACGGGCAAATATGACTGCAACACTGTATTATGGAGTATAAGTCAATGTGACAGACCCCTGTCCTGTTCTACTTCCTCCCAGCCTAAACACAGTTGTGTTTTCCTTGCCAGGCAGACTTATTAGCTGAGTGGTTGATTAGCACCAGGAGGCCAAAACAAAGAGCAGTATGTCAAAGCAATTAGCCCCACTGTTTACCTCCCAGCTCCCAGGCTGACTGCAAAATGCATCTAATCCAGGAGAGGGTTAGAGAGAGAGAGCGAATAGGAGGACATGGAGTCAACTGAGATAGTTGCAGAAAAAGGACAACAGCTGGTCCATAGAGCAGAGTGTGCGTTTGTGAGTGTGTGTTTTTCTGTGTGTGAATTGATGGGAGCAGTCCTAGTGCCTCAGTCCATCTGCTTTCCTTGCCTAGATCTCCATCCTTTGGTGCCTGGTCATGACAGCTCTGACACGCACACACAATCATCTTTACACACCACTGGTTAGGGGAGATCATATTCTCAGGGGAGCAGGAGTGTGTGTGTGTGTGTGTGTGTGTGTGTGTGTGTGGAGGAGGGGGGGTTGAGGGGGCTGAGTAGACAAAATGGAAGCAGGCGAGACTGATGATTTACATAAGGGTAGGGTACAGACACACTGAGGGATGCTCTGTGTTCAACAACATCCATGAAACTTCACATGGACTGGACAGTGTTACCACCTAGTGGTGGCAGATACTATTTGCATCTCATTTAGATTTATAAGGGGAGAAAACAAAGGGAAATGAGAAGGCTTCAGATGTGGCTGTAATTCTGAAGGAGAAAATATGTTTCTCCTTTCCTCACTGATCAGCCCTGGTCTGATCGATCCATCAAAAACGTTTGGGCTTACAGCTGCAAAGCTAATTTCTAAAATGCTCAAATGACTAAGTGTGATGTGAAATAGATCATTATCTGCATGCCCACACAGCTTTACAACATTTTAGCATCCTCTTGGCTTATTGTTTTGGTTTCACATCTCACAGATTGTTGTTTTGGATCACCGCTCTCTTTATGTCTTTGGTTAAAAAGAGAATCGAAGACAGTTACACACAACAAATCACTGTCCATTACTCACTGGGCAGGTAGTAGATAGACAATGTGACCAATATGGAGCAACCAGCTTGTAAGAAGCAACAGTTTCCTTTCAGAAACTGGTTAAAATCAAAACAAAGCTACACACATCATAGGTGATATTGTGTCAGTGTTGGATTTATACGTTGTTCTATTTCCAGTGTGGCCGAAAAAGTTAACTACTGCAGCTTTAATGGACAATGACAAATTACTGTTAAAATATTTATAAGTAGTGTCATCGAATGTCGTCAGTACTCTAGATACTGCATAAACCTGTCAACAGCATGTTCTTCTTTCTTTGCAAAATTATAGAAAGTCAAATCTATCATTTACAAAAGTATTCAGTCCTCTGCTGAAGCTCATTCGGCAGAGATTAGAGCTTTGAGTCTTCTTGTGGATGTCTCTACAAGCCTCTCACACCTGGATTTAGGCAGTTTATCCCAATCTTCCTGACAGATCCCCGCAAGCTCTGTCGGATCGGATGGGAAACATCTTTGAACCTCCAACTTCTGGTCTCTTAGTTTTATGCTTATAGTCACCATCACGATGAAAAGTAACCTGTCAGTGTGTGGCGTTCACCAGATCCAGAGTTACAGTTCGGTCTGTCTAAGATTTCTGATTTGTATAAATTAGCAACTTATCGTGTGGCTCACAAAGACATTACTGAGCCAGTTTGTTGGCTTCATGAATCTTGGTTGCTGTTGTTGATTTCACCAAATGAGAGACAAACATTTCAAGGACAAAATGCAATTAATCATGTGCTGTACATATTATGACCACTTTCTAGTCATTCTGCAGGAGTAAAGACGGTTGCGCATGAAGCGACAGAACAAATCAGCTCAGAAACACACTGAGTGCATGTCAATAATGATCTTTAATGTCAATATATACAGAACTTGAAAGAAAAATAGAATCTTAAAAATCAAATGAAATAAATACAATATCATACAATTTCCACAATGTCTTTTTGAAGAGATATCTATGGAAATGTTTTTTTAAACTCGGCCTCTCTGGTTCGACGGCGTGCGTTCCGTTCCCCCCAGAGAAATCCCTACAGCTCCCCCACGTGCTCTTCATCGTCATCATCTTCATTAGAGCTAACTACGACTTCTGTTATCGTTATCAATGATCTCCCCTTCAAACTCCATGTTATCCTTTGTCCAAATGCAGCTTTTGATACGTCGTTAGCATCACACAGTAACAGGAGCCAGACTGTGAATTTTAGGGAAAAGAAATACAGACATGTCCAGACATGTATTTATGTTAACAAAAGTGCTGGTAGACGATTTTGATCCTGAGGGACGTGTTACTCTGCTACAAGCAGAATCGTATCTTTTAAGTCTTACTCAATGCCCCGCAGTCAATATCATCACACCAACACTTTCACACATAAACCACAAGTTCTCTTTGAGGGAAAAAAGTTAAGAGAGCAAAAGCAAACAAGAGAGAGAATTGAGGAGGAGGATGGCAGAGCGCAGATGAAGAGCAGTGGGGGTGAGGGGGGAGGGGGCACAGTTTACCGAAGCAGCTTTGAATCAGCCAATCACAGTGAAGGAGAACATCAGCTGGTGCGTTTCTTCCTCATACGAGGATGAAAGAATGAAAGGCGAAGAGGGCAAGTGCATATGAAAGCTGTGGAAATAAATACAAGTCTGTCTCCCCAGTAGTAACAGATTTGCGAGTTTCCCCTCTTCCTCTTCAGCTGACTTCTTCACAATGCAGCCTCGTCCAGTGTGCATGAAAGGTGGGTGTGAGTGCATATGTTGGGTGTAACAAATAAATAGATTAAAAAGGGAGACAGTAGATCTGACTGGCCAGGATTTTGTCTGTGTTTGCGTATGAGAGTCCAACTGAGGGTGAGGTCAAAACTGGAGGGTGAGCGGTGTGTGTGTGTGTGTGTGTCTACATGTCTGTTGAGGTGAGTTTCTTCATGCTGCGTCTCTGGGCTAGACTGGAAGCTGCCACAGGCTCTAACACTGGCTGACTTGTCTTCTGGCTCAGTGCTGAATAGGTGGCAGCCATGGCTCCCTGGAAAACAACAAAATGGTCACTTGGTTGTAATGTAATATAAAATGCATATAACACTCTGAAGTGCTACATTTAGGTACAATGTACACTACAAGTCCGAAGTTTGGACACACATAGGAATGAGCATGTTTTACATGAAGAGATACATGTTTTCAGTTGTGTTACCATCATTGCACATGATTTTCTAATGATCAGTTCTCTTTTTAAATTAATACATTAGCATTAGCAAACATAACATGCTATTAGAAGACAGTACTAATTTAGGCCTCTGTATGTTTATGTAAATATTACTTTTTCAGCTACAATAGTCATTTACAATATGAACAATGTCTACACATTCATTCTGATCAATCTGATGTTATGAAATCTGCTTTTCTTTCACAAACATGCTCATTTCTATGTGTGTCCAAACGTTTGACTGGTACTGCATCTGTTCTTGTATTAATGAAGATTAGCACATTAGCTCTAAAGGTTTGGTGCTCCAGAATGCACTTTGAGTTGGGAAGGTTTGGAGGTTTTGCACCTAAACAAAGGATATTCATGTGAGAAGAGGAGAGAGAATCATTGGAGTGTGGCGATGATGGCAACATGGTTCCAAAAAATATTGTAATATGAAAAAGAATAACACAATTTAATGAATATCAAACTGTAACTCATGTAAATGAATGACATGTGCTGCACAGATGTCAACCACTACATTAAAATGTCCACAGTTGCACTGGACATTAACCTCACCAGTAAAGCACATTAATATTTACTGGCGCCAAAATATTTTCTCTATACTGCCTTTTGGACTGTTTCTAATGTCATCATGTATGCAAATAGAGTGACATGAAGTCTTGTAATGCATCATATCTGCACGAAGATATCATAGACTTCAAAACAACACATAGGTTGCTTAGACTTTTAGTACACGTCGGTGAGGTGTTGTATTGCTTCAGACTAAGTCCTCAACTGCTTCTGTAATTTTAACAAACCACCAGATGTCACTGCACTCGCTTGGTTGAAACCCAAAAGCTTTGAATTGTACATTTAAGAGTCTGGAACCAGCAGGTATTTTTCTTGAAAAGTAACTCAAATAGTCCTAAACCATCACTTTTTTTTTTTGATCAACTAACTACTTTTGTAACTCTACTGTATGGGTTTATCAGATTGTAGGTGAGTTACATCAACTCCCTGCTCATTAAACACTGTATTACACTTCATTTTGTATGCTAGAACCACCCACCCATATCGAGAGATGAATCAGAGACACGTCATGCATTATTTAAAAGAATTGCAAAATAGAAGCAGGATAAAAACCCAACTCAGGGGAGGGCTTTTAACAAGTGCTTAGATCTGAGGTTGTCTAAATTACAAGCAAAAACTGGCCATTGTCCAAATGGACAAGGTTAAGAGGTTCAGTTACAATTAACATTACAACATTGTTCAGAAGCAATCTGACAGCTTAAAAATTGCCTAAAACAATCCAAGATACCTCCTTGATGTAGTTCTCAGAAGTCTTGACTGAAAGGGTATCCAAGAATCAACCCATTTAAACGAACAAAGAGGAGATATGCAAACAACGTCTCCTGATGGCAGTGGTACCCAGCAGGGCATTTTCAATATAAACCATTTGCCAGACTTTGAATCGCACGTGGGAGAGAAAAGAGCAAGAATAGATCTCTGACAGCAGAGGGATTCATGACTAACAGCAAGATGACAGGTCTACAGTCATCGACACCAAAATTGAGCCTGAGTGGGGAAAAAGTATTTGTAGTCATGTTCATGCTAATGACCACAGAACAGTTCATTATAAAGCTTCCTGGTGAGTTGTTAATTATGCTGAACATCTTTTAGTAGACCCACAACACAAATAATGTATGTCCCACTAAGACCATGTGTATTTGTTAACTATGCCTTCACAATAATAAAGGTGACCTCCTGTAACCTTTTAATGACACATTTAGGAGAGATGCAATTCGAGGTGGTGAGGTAAGACTGGTGGCAATTCTCACAAGGCATTTGATTTACGGGCCTGAAATGTACAATGTCATTGTTAGTGTATGTGTACAATGACAGATATGACGCTCTCACAAGTACCCCTACCAATGCAACCCATTGCATTGTCTTAACACAGGGCAGAGCCTGAATGTGATCTGGTAGTGACTGTATGCTTTGATAATGTGCAGTGTATTAACACAGGCATTAGAATTGTTCCATAGACACGATGCTGACCGGAACAAACCTCAGAAACAAACAGGAGTGTGTGGTTGAGGTGGAAGAGGATGTCCACTGTATGAAAACTCACTGGAAGAATAGCTCAAGATAACATCAACATGTTGCTGGATCTTTGCCTTGAAAAATGAGAGAAATAAGATCTTCTAGTGTCCTAACAAGACACATACTGTATGTTAGTAACTGGTAAATACTGTATTTTTATGTCTAGTACTAACATTTTGCGACCAATTCATTTAATCCAAAGTCAGAAGTATGACAGGCGTCTGCTCTGTCTGTGTATCTGTTGAATTATACATGTAAACATCTGTGACCTGAGATCTATAATAGCAATAATAAGGAGTTTTACAAACATCTTCTGAGGACAGACTGTCGCTGAGGTGGTGAAGAGAGACCTGAGCTCTCAATTAGCCTCACCTATGATGACAGCTGTATCTGACACAACAAGATCAGGAACAGGATAGATCCTGGCCTTACTCTGCATGATTGAGTGAAGAGTTCGGCAGTTTGAGAGTGCTTTACTATCTAACCGCTGCTCTCTGACATTAAGGGAAATCAGCTTAGGTGGTTTGAGCACTTGGTAAGGATGCTGCTCAGACAACCTCGCGCTGTAGGGGGTCTAAGAACAACCGAGTGGGAGAAAACTCAAGTGATAGAGAGGCTCCACTGCAGTGTTAAGTGCTTAGAGATCTTGCAGGGGAGAAAAGGACAACTGGGCTGCTCTGTTTATGCTGTTTTTACTGTGAGTCTGTTTTCGGTGGATATGGCCTTCAAGACTTTGCAAGGGGAATATTTCGACAGCTTCCTGATGATGTTTTGTGATGTATAATGATGCTTTTAGATCCACCCCCACTGAAGTACTTTCCATTTCTGTCATGTCACTTTTTACTTCTCTGTATCATAAAGCTTATGTTCAAATAAAAATAAAATACACACAAACAAATGGTCCAGCACTTTTGAAAAAAGAAAAATGTACAATCTTTCATGATCACCTATCAAACATGCACTCAAATGTAAAAGCTACTGTCCGTCAGCCGAGACATTAACCTACCAGCTCCCTAGAATAAAGTCCACGTAATGTCCGATTGAGCCCATTTATGAACAAACCAGTTGAGTGTCTGAAGAATTAACAGTGAGTGAGTGGCCATTGCTTTCAGTCAATCTACTCAGCAGAAAATATTTCCCATGCTTTCAGGTGGTTTCTCTTCATCAGGAAAGCAGTCTTACATACATAATGCACTGTGCACTTGTCAAGAAAGGACATGACGTCACATAGAAGAGACCAGGATCTCTTCTCATGTAGAGGAATGATGTCTGTCTACATTTCAACATATCACATTCATCATATCAACATATCATTTTCAACGTATCACACATTTCATCAATGTGTGATAAGACACAAATAGTGATGGTACCAAGGACATTTACTGACCTTGACGAGGTGCGGTGCATCATGACGTGTGAGCTGGAAGTGTGGTAATGTATCTCTACAGGTTATCCACGAATGCTTTAGAACCTGCTCTGCTGTGTATCGCTGGTGAGGGTCCACATGGAGCATATGGGACAGCAGGTCCTGGAACATAAACACAGATGAGAACAGGACAATAAGGAAAATGTAAGAGCTTATACTGGCTATCAGAGTTGCTCTAGACACAGAACCATCGATGTGTTTACCTTAGAGCTGTCTGATACACTATCCCAGTTACCGCCTGTCAAAGAGAACTTTCCAGACCCTATTCGGAGAAGAATCTCTTCTGGCGTGTCATTTGGCCCATTAGCAAATGGTGTGTACCTGACAGGTAAAAGACAGAGGTTAGGTAAATGCATAATCACATTACTCATAGCAGTAATCTTCAGTTATTCAACTTTCTACTTCACTGTCACTTTGACAAAATGAATGACACCCCCTACTTCAAACTCCAATGTGCCTAGCAGCATCAACAGCAAACCTGATGCGAGTGCTTGTTTCACTACCCTTATTTTGTGCTCCATCTTTGCAAGGTGTTAGACTAGTTTAGAAATGTGTTTTTTTATTATTAAAGACAACCTTTGAAATGTGTGTCTGTATGCAGTTTTACCCTGCCAGCATAGTATACAGTAGAACTCCAAGACTCCAGATATCACAGGCTGCATCATAACCTTGCCGCATTAGTACCTAAACACATAAAAAAAGAAAGATTCACTGACAATATAAATCGAGAAAAAATATTTCTTTTTATGCCATTTTGCATTCTCTGACCACTTTAATTTCTGCCATTATGTCCCTTATCGAGGTGTCACACTTGACATAAACTCTACCATTTCTTTATTAGCCTGCATAGTTCCTCTTCTCTCTTACCTCTGGTGCCACAAAGTTGGCTGTGTAACAGGGAGTGAGAAGGAGGCCGTTGCCTCCCCGAAGCTGCTTGGCGAATCCAAAGTCACAGATCCTGATGGAATCAGGATTTCCAGAGTCATCCATATATAGGATGTTACTGGGCTTCAGGTCTCTGTGTACCACCTGTGAAAAAGGAAAAGAGTTTTTTTAAGATAAAGAGATTTGCATTTCACTTACACTGTTTAGAAAAGTGTTTGCTCACCCCTTGGCAGTGGAGGTAGTCAACAGTCTTGGTAATGGTGTAGAGCACAGCACTGGCCTCTCTCTCAGAGAAAAACTTCTGCCTGAGGATCTTATCCAGCAGCTCCCCTCCCTTCATCAGCTCTGTCACCAGGTATACGTACCTACCCTCATCATACACCTAACATCACACACACACGCTCAGTAATTTTGCAAACTCCTTTCTGTCTTAAAAAGCTGAGACAAAAATGTTACCGACGTCTTTCAAAGTGATGATGTTGGGATGCTGTCCATATCGCATCAGAATTTCAATCTCTTCAGAGGGATCCCGTTTACTTTTGTCTATAATCTGAGACACAAACAGTTAGTAAAATAGACAGAATAGAAAACAGTAAAATGTACTGAATGAATAATAATAATAAAAAAATCATACATTATAATTAATGGTTTGAAACTGCCCTGTCGAAGTCCTATGTTGCTATAATAAGGCTTCAGATGTTGATGATGTGCTGCCCTCCACTGGTGCAATGGTGTACTAACCACAGTCAACAGAATTAACTTCACTTCCAGCAGTTTTACAAACTAATATGAACCCAAATTCTAAAGACTTCAATATATGTACAGTAAGTAAGTAAAAAAAACTAATTGTGTTAATATGTTTTATATATTAGCTTTATCAAAGTTGATACTATTTGCCTTAATAACAGCTTTTTACAGGACTACAGTTTAATGAGAGAGTCACCTGGAAAGGCTTTACTTTGTCATGTTAATGCATTTAGACCATCAACTCTACCTAGGTGTTGGGAGTTAAATTCATTACAATGCCAGCTTGAGATAACGCCATTTAGCAGTACCTCAAATTAAGTCTGCATAACTGCCCCCCAGGTTTTAAGTAGCAGACACATCTCAACATAAACAGGAGGCTAATACAAAAAAGAACTGCTTGGGCCAAGAAAAATAAGAAATGGACACTGGACATATGTCCAAAATTTTTATTTTTGCAGTCATCTATGTGAGAAAAGGTGAACAGATGATATCTGCACATGCAAGTGGGGGTGTTTGCTGCTGACACTGTTGATATCTTCAGGAACAACATGGTTATTAAAGCATTCTGCTGCAACACACTATGCCATCTGGTTTGCACTTTGTGGAACTATCCTTGTTTTTTTTTAACAGCATAATGACCAAAACTACCCTCTAGGTGAGAGAGATAAAGTGCTGTATCTGTAACGTCAACCCAACTAAGATATCTGGAATGAGTTAAACCATTGCAGATGACTTCCAGCAAGTGAGTTCAAGTGTGTTTTCAAAGGGGGGGCTACTTTGTATATTTTAACACAATTTAACATATTTTGCCTATTTGATATCTTCAGCAATAAAATGTAGAAAATAATAGAAATAAAGAAAAACCAAACCCACCAATATTGCATAACCAAATCATAGGAAAAATAGCAGATCGAGAGTATGACATTTTAGTATACAAAATTCAAGGAGAAAAATGAACAAGGACATGATTAACATATGAATTAGGTTTGCCTAGGCATTTAGAAGTGCTGGCTGAGAATTATATTCTGTGTAAGGAATAACACACACAGACACTTGGAAACTCTAAATCTACTAGAAAGCACCAAAGAATATTATATCTGTATGACAAGGACAACTTTCCATGATCCTCTACAGAAAATAGAACTGTATTATACATCTGGTGGATGAGTTTTAAGAGTAAAACACAACAAATTCCTCTTTTTGTTCTATTTGTAGTCTACTATTATGTAATAGTGTGCCTTGTGCCTACTTTCTTTTGTTGTTGCATGGGTTAAATCAGTTCTGGAGGGTTAATCATGATTGTTCACAGTTCACCTTTATGTTTGGATTCATTTTTTATTTAACAGTACACAACATGTATCAAATCGTTTTGATGATATAAGACTGGATGTTCAGAAGCCATTAAATAAAATTTTTATAAACAAGTGCTATTTTATGTCTATGGTTACCTTCACAGCATAGTCCATAGCAGAGACTCGGTGTACACAGCGTTTACAGATGGAGTAAGAGCCGACTCCTATGTCCTCCTGCAGCTCATACAAATCAGAGAACTTGGCTGAGCCCCCGTGCATCTGAAAAGGAGAGAAAACGTGCTTTAAAACAATCTGTAACATAAGCTGTCTAAATTTAAAGTTTTCTATACTTCACAAGCCATTCATAACCCATATTTTCACACAGTGCTGTGAAAAAAGTATTAAGCCTAAACACTGGTTTGTCATCGTAGGTGGCAATAACTGCAATCAAGTTTTTTGCGATAATGAGTCCTTCACATTGCTGTGGAGGAATTTTGGCCTACTCTTCGTTGAAAAATCATTTTAATTCACATGACACATTTCAGGGTTTTCTAGCACAAACAGCCTGTTTAAGATCACACCAAAACATCTCAATCATATTTAAGTCTGTTCTTTGACTAGGCCACTCCAAATCCTTAATTTTGAGATGGAGCCATTCAGAGGTGAACATGAGGGTGTTTTTTGGACCTTTGAGGTCACAAAGTGATGGACTATGAGAATTTTCTTAAAGAGTCCAGAATTCACCTTTCCATCATTTACGGCAAGTCATCTAGATCCGGAAGCTGCAAAGCAGCCCAAGAAGTCACACTACCACCACCAATTTGACTGCTGGTATGATGTTCTTTTTATGAAATGCTGTTACTGTCACGCCAGATGTAACAGGACGCACACCTTCCAAAAAGTCCCATAGGTCCACAGAATATTTTTCCAAAAGTCTGTTTTTGGCAAATGTGAGACAAGCCTTTGTGTTCTTTTTGGTCAGCAGCAGCTCTCCAACTCTCTATTTTCAGTCTCTTTCACTCACACTGAATCATGAACATTGACCTTAGCCAATACACTTTTTTGTCGTATGTTAGGTCATTCTGTTGCTTTTAGCTTCAACAGCAGCTTGTTGTTACATTTTCTTTTCACATACAATACACAAATAGTGCAACTATAGTAGATGAGCAGCAATGTTACTACATATTCAGCAATCAAACTGTCATATCAGATCTACTGCCAACGCTGTATCTAGCTCACTAAAAGCACTGTCAAACTCCTAGGTGTGAAAGCAACCTGAGAATGTGTGTTTGTGTTTGTATTGAAGGTTTGTAGATGGTAGTGTGCGTAATGAATAATATTTTGCACCTAGACATTGTTTCTGCCAACAACTGTGATTCTAATTGTCCATCATTGTGTAAAGACTGACCCCTCCGTTAACAGTGACGCTGTGAATATTGTAAAGTAAAAAAAAATCTTCTACAGGACGACAGAAACCAGCACTAATACAGTAATGTTGATCTAATGGTTCACATTCAGAGATGTGCGAACTACAGTTTCATATTGCCTGTGATACAAAACGTGTGTAAAGCACCAAAATGAAGCAGCAGATATTTCTCATAGTGCCACTTTGCAAAATGGAAAAACCTAAAACACGTACAATTATTCTTTATCCCATGTAAACTAACTGATTTTGAAACAAAAGATGAAAAGTATTAAAAATCTGTTCGTGAGCCTATCATATGTTTATTATTATGGTATTATTTACCCAAACTGTGATGTAGGCACATTGAAAGTAGACATACTGTATGTTCACCTGAACTATAGGGAGGATGTTGAGCGGGGAACTCTTGTTCTCATCCATAGGGATTGGAGCAACAAAACTGAAGCCTTTGAAGAGCTGGTGGGCGTTAGCGCTGGGAGGGATACCTGGGGAATCTAAATATGCAAAGATAATTCATAAGATAGACAGATCAACATACAAACGCCCACAAAATTGTGCAGTTGTATTCAGAGCTCAATTGCAGTTTCCATGGCTGCAGGAGTGGCTGTTGCTTTTAAGCTGAAAAACATGTGAACAGCACAAGTGTGTATGTGTGTGTATGTGTAGATTTACCTTTAGGTGTTTTAGCAGTGAACTCTGGGTCGAAGCAGAACGTATCATCTGGTTTACCTGCTGCAGGTTTGAATGGAGGCTGGAGCTCTCTCCTAAACAGTTTCTGGACAAAAAAAATACAGGTACACACATGCAAAAAATACACATACAAGTTAGAAATCAAACTCTACCGCAGGCTGTTTGGACACTGTGAACATATGTGAAAGAGATGCCAAGACCCCTCCCAGATTAACCCCATACAATCCCACTAACAGCTCAGTGCAGCCAATAGCATCCTGCTGGCTCTTAAACACTCATGCAGGGCTATTAGCGCACACACAGTGAGAACTGGCCCTCTGCCCAGACACACACAAACATAGTTGGTGTGGCCAAGACTGATGGCCAGTAGTCACCAAGCCAACCGTTTGTTAGGTGTGAATCTGCAACAGAAGCTGGGAGAGTTACGTGTGTGTATGTGTGGGTCGGTGAGAAATGAGAGGTACGTGCGCGTTCTCACATTCCAGTCGATGGTGGAAAAGAAAGCATGGCGTTTGATCTCCTCCACTCCATCAGGTCCGGCCCCTAAAGACACAGATCACTTGGTTCAGTTAACAGGCGCGCCAGTTTTCTTTGTTTTCAGACGATCAACGCGCTCAAACATTTTTCTTTCAGTGGTTTTTAGCATGTGATTTAAACAGATGCCAAAATGTTAACAAGCTCAACCTAAGCAAGTGGTGCAATGCAAGGATCAACACACCTCATTTTTTCCTCATTCTCTAGCAGTTCTACACATACACACACACAATCAGATGTAATGAATCTTACCAAGTCTGTTAGCAGGGTTACGTTTAAACAGCATTCTCAGCAAACTCTGGGCTTCCAAACTTAGGAACTGGGGCATCCCCAACTTAGCTCTGAAGGCAAAGAAAACAGTACACAACCAATATCAATACGCATCATCACTTACTTTATATATTAAGAGTTTTGAGACTTGCATCATGCTGTGGGGATCTTAATCATGCAGCACACGATGACTCACTTGAGAATCATGTTCATCGTCTCATTGCGATCTTTCCCTTGGAATGGCAATGTCCCCGTTAGCATCTCAAACTGCAACCAAACCGTAGAAAAGAAGCAATATAATCTCTAGGTTTTTGCAACACGTTCATATAAATGTGAAAGCATAAAAAATAACCAGTGTGTAGGTATGTGTGAAGCTTGTGTACCATAAGTACTCCCAGCGACCACCAGTCTGCACTTTGTGTGTGTCCTCTCCTATTGACCACCTCAGGGGCCATATACTCCACCGTACCACAGAAAGAATAAGCCTTCTTATCAGCATCTACTGACTCTTTACTCAAGCCAAAGTCTGTACAAAGTACACATTAGAATAATGTCAAAATGTTAAAATACTGAATATAATTAAAACGTCCACAATTATAATTGCTTCAAGTGCTGGCAAATTAAACAAAATACTAGAACAAGTCAGCGTATGGATGAGAAAGAACATGGTATGCTTATTTTTAATGCAAAATGTGAGACAGTTTAATTACAGGCTCCTAACTAAATTTGACAATCCAATTATTCTCTGCTGTCAAACATGAAGGCAAACATGACGTGTGCATTACATTAATTTAGCATTAAGTCAAAAACATACCTGTTAACTTTATGTGTCCAGCTTCATCAAGTAAGATGCTGAAAGACAAAAGCAGTTATATGACACAAGTGAGCTTAAAACAAAAAACATCAAACAATACTACAATGACCATTTTTAAAGTTGTCATGTCTTTATTATTAACCGAACATAGAGACTCTTGTGTCATTCGTATTTTGAAGTTCTGGAGGGTTTAAATTGACAGATCAGAGTACTCTATTCAAAGTCAAATTAGACGCATTGGCTCCAAGATTGTGGATTTATAGCTCATGTGACTCTGTGCCCTCTTTTAGTGAAGTTATCAGCACATGTACACACAGATAAAAGGACAGGGTATAAATGGTGACGTTAAACCCTTTAACATACATTTTAGCTTTGAACTTCAACTCTGGTGTTAGGTTAGAGAGTAAAAGGTCAGAAAGTGAGGTCTAAGACTCATACTTCTCTGGCTTGAGGTCTCTGTAAACTATGCCCAGGTTGTGCAGGTGATCTAGGGCCAGGGCCAGCTCTGCAAGGTAGAATTTCACATCTTCCTCTGTAAACATAACCTGATAAGAACTGGACACATTTACTGTCTGAGCTCAGAAAGTGAGAGAAATACAGCAGCAAAGTAAAAAAAATAACTTCAATGTTAAGCTTCAGTAACCACAAATAGAAAAAAAAATCAGTATTATTATTGTCAAAACATCAACATTTCAGATAGGTTACATGATTCTGCAAGCTGTTGATTTGACATTGCCAGTAGCTATTGCTTTGGTTCTGAGGCATGCTTTCAACACAAGGTCTATCTAGAGAACAATCACGCACTGTCAGAGTTCCCTGAAAGCAATTGAAACAGGCTGATCTGGGCCTCTAACCGACAGGCAATTGATGATCTAAAAGCGAATAAAGGTTCCAAGAAAAGCATTTGCATTTCCTTAAGGGACTTAAGTCACAAATTGAATAAAGGTACACAGAAAACAGGCGACAAATGACTTAGCAGTACTTGTGCTCTTATAACAAACAAGACTCCTGCATGCTAACTTTGCACCTGTTCCATTTGTAGCTGTCATTTGTAACTATTCCTAAGGGTTTATAAAAGAACATTGTACCATATGCAGCTCTGATTTATACAAACACATTTAAAACCCTTGGGTTAAAAAAAAAACAAACACTCTTCAAAGAAAAATTACAGGCTGCACTTTATTTTCATACATACAAATCAAGAGACAGGAAAAAGGTGCCAAAAAGCAGAAATTAGAACTAGAAAAAAAAGACAACAGAACATCAGCTTACCTCTTTGGATAAGCGAGTGAATACATCCCCTCCCCTGAGAAAGTCCAGTATTAAATACAGTTTCCCTTCTGTCTGAAAGGCTGGGGAGACCAGAAAACAAATAATTTGAGTAAAGGATGAAACGTAAACACTGTAACTCACTTTGAATAGCAACAGCTTACTGACATTAAAACATGTTACTCATACAGTATAATGTTAGTATAAAAAAGTATTGTTATTATTTTATGTCTATTGAAAACAGATATATAATACTTGTGAAACTGGTCCTGTTCAATAACATTGTGTAATAACATAATAAACTATTCTTAAAAGTGACATTAATCCTCATCCTTGTTACAGCTGCTGAAAGAAAAGGAAAGGAACCACACAAACAGTATTAAAAACTATAAGATGCATCAATAAGAATAAATCTGATGAATAAAAGGAGGTGTACAACATGTAAATAAAGCCGTCATGCAGATCAATGAACGGTCCTGAGAGAGAGACGTAAGTAACGATAATGATCACGGTCAAAAGTCGGATGTATGTGACAACAAGAAAATTAATAACTTAAGAAATTATGATCATGTGCACAATAAAAGAAAAATAAATAATCTGATGACAGTGTATTGCCCACTGTCAATAATTTAAAATATGCCATCAACATGAAGAAACAGCACAGCAAAATAAACTGCTTCTCTCTACTTCAATCAGAACAATAAAAAAAAAATAAGGGAACTGTTTTTTGAATTTTAATATGAAGTTGTCTTATAACATAATGCGATCACCATCTAAGTTACAAAAATGAACAAATACATCCTATTTTATTAATATCACACAAATGATTGTATTGTTTTTGCCCACATTAAAAACAGTGTAGACTGGAATATCCCTCGATTAAAAGACATCAACTAAAATTAATGGGAGTTAGCAAACCTTAAGTCCATTCAATGAAACCAGGCATTATGAACTGGCTACTCATGAAACGTAAAACATCCATCCATCTGCTTTCTTAAGGGTTGCAGGAGTGCTGGAGCCTATCCCAGCTAAGGACGTCAAGAGGTAAGATACACCCTACACAGGTTGCCAGTCAATCACAGGGCTGACATATAGAGACAGGCAACCATTTACACTTATGGGCAATTTAGAGACAACAATCAACCTAACTACATGTCTTTGGATGGTGAGAGGAAGCCAGAGTACCCTGAGAGAACCCATGTCAACTCTCTCTAGAAGTAGGAAAATAAGATAATACCAAACCCACAACGGAGAATGCTCAATCAGCCCAAAATAAAAACTAAAGAAATCATTGGGGCTGGTACACATCTCTGTTCATTTCCCTATGTGGACAATAAAGTATAGCTTATCATATTAAATCCAACGGTTCACTTAACTTTTTCCACCAGCATGGTCAGTGTTTTGTGTTTGGTAAAAAAAAAAGTATTAATATGATGTGCTTATATTACATAAACATATAGTGTTTGTCCATACTTAGATGATGATCAGAACACATTCTATGATAGATGCAGGAAACAGGCTATAAATAGATTCATGCATTTTTTTCACATCACTGTGTAATGACCTGTTTACTAGGCAAATAAAACTGCTTCTCTTACCGTAGTGCAATTTCACTATGAAGGGATGATTGACTTCTACTAAAATGTCTCTTTCCATCTTAGTGCGAACTCTGTCCCTGACTAAAAAGATAAAACATGAAGGGAGAGCATGACAGAGAAATTCAGCACTGAGGATAGAACGATGGGCGATTGGTAACTTGTTTGGTATGTAAGCAGAACAAAAAGCAAATTTGCACTACCTTTCAAAGATGCCTTTTTTAGAACTTTCATTGCATATAACTGACCCGCATCTGGACCCATGATCTTCCTGACAAGAAATACCTGAGAAAGAAGAGAAATTTAGAAAGGTTCAAACAGCTATGGATGTAAGTCACGATGGAAACACTGGATTTGTCCGCTTTGTTTCCTCACCTTGCCAAAAGAGCCCTGTCCGAGGACTTTGAGCAGTTCAAACTGAGATGGATCAGCCTTCTCACAGCCCTCTTTTACATGGTGGGTGATAGGAATCTCCTTATATGTCCCATCATCCTACAAAAGCAGTGTGAGCATGAGGCCGGCACACAAGGTTGCAGGTATGTCATCCTACGTGCACTCAAATACACACATGGTCCAGGACCTCAAGCCCACCATTACTTACACAGTGTGAGAAAGACTCTCCCTCCTCCATGGGCTCGTCCATGATCTGATGTCCATTGATCTGCAGCCAGACCAACAAATTTCATCAGAGTCGTCGGCAACAGTAAACACTTTCACAAAGCTTGTTCATCCTTGTTTTCAGCTGAGCAGGACTATGACTGCAGCTCCTGCACGCCCACGTGTATGATGGAACATTCAACAGATGAAATCGATGAGTCACATGCAAAAACAATGCTTTTCACTTCTCCAACTGAAGCTCTGTTTGGTGTCAAACAGTATGGAGTCCATACTCTAAGTGCGTCCAGCTGTCCAGCTCTCATCCTATCACTATAAACCCCCTCATTATTGGCATTCTAGCTTAATCCCCAGCCAGGGCAAAAGCAACATGTCTGACTGGCTCAGAGGGGCTGATGTTTGCATGGGCTGCAGTCAGCATTCGGCCTCTTGAGGACAAACTATATTCTGATTCTTTTCAGCTCGTAGTTGATGGTGATGACAAGATATTTTCTTTAAAAAAAAAACACAGATATGTATGCCTGTTCACCTGAAAGTGACAGTTAAGACAGTTTGTTTTTCCTTTGTTTACTTAAATTAGATATATGATTCGGTGATAGTGTCAACAAATGAATGTCAGACATTGGAGCATCTGCAGGTAAATGAAACAATAAACTGACTCCTATAGCATTAAGCAGGTCTGCATATTTCAGCTCAGCCTGCATGATGTATTCAGTCCAGTGTGTTTGTCTGTGTTGAATTCCATCAAGCCTCTGAAGAGGGGGGATGAGTCATAGCACTACGCAAACCTACTCAGTGGGTGGAGCCACTGACAGACACTCACATACATCCACAGAACACAGTACAGCAAACCACTTCCTAATATCTCAGGGCTATAAAACGCATTAACAACATAAACAGTCAATGCAGTCAAGATATATACTTCAAAGCAAGACATAAAAGAAGAAAAGTGTCTAAGTCCAAGCCTGGTTGCATGTGTAAAGCATAACATTCAGGCTAGCCAAAGCCAGGGCACTGCTTGTGTCATAATTCACACATACATCTTCACTCCCACCTTTGCCAGGGCTCATCAGGGCTTGTAACAGAGTGCAGCCTACACTTGCAGCACAACCAGGCAAACCTTTTTCAGCCATTTGAAAAAGCAATCTGACAGTCATACACAAGATCATGTAATGATACTGGCGTCAGGCGTATTTAATTAATAACCATCTTCCAAGTCAAAAAATCCACAAAGTGGATTAAGGCACCAGCATCACTGCTAGTCCAGTATAAGTAGCTAAGCTTGATGTTTACTTCAGTGCTTCTGGTTACTTGGCGGCTTTGAAAAGCGCAGCATTCAGTAAACAGTAGCTTAAAGTTCTTCTTATTTGTTGCGAGAGACAACAAACGTTTTGATGCATATTGTTATCATGAGAGTTTTGATTCTTACACCCTGCCATTCAGTTACATTTCCTTTCACGGATAGGCAGAAATCATACTCATCTTATAACACGTTTCCTCATAACTATCACAGGAGGATAGTTTAGTCCAAATAAATTAAGGACTAGGTCAGAAGTGTGTGTTGCAATAGCTTCCTTTTGGTTTTAACACAGTCGCAGCAGTCAGACAGTCAGTTTGGACTGTAGGTGTTAAAGACTGCAAAGAATCCCAGAGATGGGGAGGTTTAGGATGTCAGGTTGGTTTAGCTGCACATGAAAAAACATCTCATGGGGAGGGGGCATGCAAAAGCAAACTGAAGCTTCCCACGGCTGTCACAAGAAAGTATTTCCACAAGTCTTTAAAAGGTTTTATTGGTTTCGGTTAGCCTCTAATAAATATGTGAGTTTACAGTCTGCTCTAAGTCCCATTTATTATTTTTGAGTTTGGTTACTAGAATATGTCGCGGTTATGTTTGTTACTTCGCTTCGTGAATACAGTAATGCACTCCCAGCTGTCTTAATGGACGGCTTTATACAAATACAAGAAATTAACACAAAACAAACAAGCCAAATGTACAATGTTAACTAATAACAGTATCACTAGTTCATTTGTGTTGCTGACCAACCAGCTCTGTGTTGTGGAGTCGTCTGGATAAATGTAACCCAACTAAAGTTAAACTAAGACTAAACTTAATCTGTCACTGTGCTAATATAGATACACAAATGCACTTTAGCAGTTCTTCATTAACTACTCTGCCGAGGCTGAACAAAAAACTTGTCTCCAAGTTTCGAACCTGCAAGCTGTCAGCTAACAAGCTAACTAGATGCTAAAGCTACATGCGCTAAGCTAGCTCTGAAGCAAACTTCTCTTGAGAAGTGTAAATAACAACAAAACGAAAAAGGAGGTCTTGTGTCACTGGATAACGAGCACGTCCCCTATGTGCAATAACGCCATGTAGCGAAGGCTCACACAGGCAGTCATTAAACTAATAAACCCAGGGTATGCAACAAAAATAAACATCTAACCAGCTGTTAGCATTAGCTAGCGTGTTAGCATGCATCACGGTGCGCTGCGGGTCGTGACGCGAATTTAAGCTCTACCCAGCCTCGCAGGGCAAGCTAACTCAACGGGACAGCACAAACAAAAACAGCATTAAGCTGATTAATATGCAAAACACGCGTGTATCAACTCACCTCACTACTAACGCTGTTTACCTCCATCTTGTGCCAGGATTCCTTTTTAACTCTAAGGCATCGTAGTCCACCTAGACCCCCGCTCCACGTTGCATGGCTTCCCCTCTGTGGAAGTCCGGCCGTTCTCCTTTGACGATCAAATGCAAGCTGTGTGGCCGCGGACCGCTATCCGGATGACTTGGCGGGGTCGGTACGGGGAATAGCTGATGTTGATAACTGAACCATACGCTCGCCGAAAGCGCCGCTACCCTGCCATAGATGCGAATATGGCGGCTACCGTGGTACCTGATCGTCAGTGAATGAGAGTTTATTGACGTATTTATGACGCAATTCAGTTAAGGATTTCCCCCGTCTAAACCAAAGCAACGGATCGCGAGATAGGGAGGATGGAGGGGGGAGGAGGAGGAGGGGGACGTGTCGGCGCGGGGGACTTGATGCTGTATGACCTGCTGTGAGTGACATACATGCATCCGGGTGATGGCACACTTGCTTGCGACCGAAACAGTCACCGTCTTTGTACCAGACAAGGAGTTCAAATGATGTCTGACGTAAGATAAAATTGGAGAGCAGGACAGACTCCTCTTGTGATGAGCCACAGATCTAAGTCTCTGATCTTAAGGGTGTAAGTTGAATGTTTTAAAGCCACTGTTTCATAAGCCTGTCCGTCCCTAGTCCAAGTGGAAATAAGAGGCTTAAAGCTCATCCACTTTCTCTCTCTCCCACCCACAAGCACTGTCTTTTGTGTGACGAGGTAATGGACACACGAAAACGTGATTATAACTCTGATTTAGAAACTAGCTCTTGGTAATCACAACAATCCTGTAACTCAGAATGGACATTATCTTCAAGTGGATCGCTTCAAATTTAACCAAAATGTTCAGCTGTAACCTAAATTTAAAAAAAAAGTCAGTATCTGTCATCACTTACTGCACAGACAGGATAAATTTCTCTATTGTTTTCAGCTTACAACCCACAATTCTTTAAGCAGATATGAATCCATCCACGGTGAAATGATACACGAGAAAAGACATAGATAAGTTAGAGGTCATTTATTGTTCTTTCTGGACTGGTCCAGACTGAGGCAAATGATATGCAGTAAAAAGGCATTTGTTAGCCCAACAGTCATAGTGAAGCATTAATCCACAGGCACTGAGCGTGGAGCATGAGTATACCAGAGTGTTTGTATAAATGTTAAGAACATGTGGAGTGTGGAAACATCTGTTTGAGCTTGTGTGTGTGTGAGCTGATGTACATGAGATAAGTCACTTTTGTTCTTTAACTGCTTCCTGCAGTTGCTCCTCTGATGCAGAGAGCTCATCAACGTCAGTTGTCGAACCATCTTCGTTTATGGTGACCGGTAGGAGTTCTTCGTTTGCCGGGCCAGGCGGAGGCCCCATCGGGGAGTCGTCGTGGTTGGAGGATGCGTCTGCTGACTCTGCAGCAAGCTGGGCTCCTCTATCCACAGTCATCTCCCAGCTCTGGTCTGAAGGCTGAGGTAGGCTGGCCATGAGTTCCTAAAGACACACAACAGGTTAGAAATTTGTAAGGAGCTCTTCTCACTTCAATCTCCTGCTCAAACATGACTGAATGTACCTGCTGTCTCTCTTGGTCATTATTCCTCACAGCGCTGAGCAGGCTCTTCGTGAAGCTCACAAGCTCCAGGTATTTTTGTTTTTGGTTCTCTAGCTCGTTCTCTAAGAACTGAACTTCTTCATGCTGAAACAGAAAATTAAATCAGAGCTCAAGATATTCTAAACAGTAGAGACTGACTAGGATGAATGACACTTGGTCACAACCGTCACAGCCTGTGTCTTCACCTTGAATTCCAGCAGGTTCTGCATTTGCTCTAAGTCTGAAGCCACAAATTCCCCATCGTCGTCGTCCTCATCTTCATCCTCATCAATTAATTCAATCTTCTGTTAAAAACACATACATCAGAATATAAGTTATTATAATTTAAATGACATATGATGAAGCAAGTACATTTAATACTGCTCAGGATTTTATTTCTTATGTTTCTTGTCGTACTGCAGTTTTTGCAGTTTCTTGATTATGTTAAATTAGATCATACTAACATAAATTCATTACTGAACACAAAAAGGAAAGGATAATAAATTCTAGAAACAAAACCTAGATGGAGACAGTATGTAATAAAATGTCTAAACCTTTATATTAGATTCAAAACATATTGCAAGAAAATGTTATTTATAAAATATAAAATATTTGTTTAACCTACCATTATCCTTAACTGCAGAATAGTGATTAAAATGAACACAACTCTCTGTTTATACAGTACAATAATTCATCAATCTTAAGAGAAAAATAATTCCACTCATTCCTACACTTGACTTTTTCTTGGTGACTAAAAGCCATTTTCTTACAACTATGTCTGGCTAAACAGTGGCCTGGTAATCACAGCATGCTTAAAGCTGATGCCAGAGATCGGTCAGGAGGAGGAGGTGAGCGTTTCATTTGAGCGTCAGAATATAGAATACAGAATAATTGTTATGATTTCGATGATTGGTTGTGCAGAATATTGATAAAGGTCTCTCTCACAGCTGATGCTTTGACTTATCATTGTAGTAAAAGGACAGGTGTTAAAAAACAATAACATTAATGGCGCCCCTGTTCTATTTATGTGTCCCAGTAATCCATGACAGTCTAACAGTGAGGAAGCATACACAATGCCAGGTTTCTAAATCCCAAGCAGTTAAATGGATTGGACTGATGTATCAAAACATCCAGAGTGACCAGACCTAATGGGAAAATGCTCCATGGTAATACTGTATGTGACTGATATTACGTGATCTTAAGTGAATGTGCTCTGTCAACCTGTGAACAGTCCCGAATCGCTACATTTATTATCAGAGGAATAATGAAGTACCACATTATTGGCCATTGGAGCAGCATTGGATACATCTGTTCCATCTTCTCCGTCTCTGTGTTGCGAGTCGATAGTGCCATCTAGGTAAAAAAAACTGTGTATGAACACTGAGTTTATAGATAAGTGGGTGTTCATGTATGTGTCTGTAGTAACTGTCTCACCTTCAGACAGGCAGACAGATCCCCCATCATTCAAATCGTCTCCAAGTTCAGATGTTCTGAGACAGTCCTCGTCAGGGCTGAGGGCCTCTGGAGACTCGTTGCCTGGGGATGAGTTTGTGAATACAGCAGGCCCACCTTTAGGTGGTGGGATTTCAATACCCATCAGACGGTACTTCCTCCGTCTGTTACTGATCCATGTCTGCCAATCAGAAAAAACAAAAGACAACATGGGTAATGTTAGAAATGTGGATAAAATACTTAAAATCTCACGAATATTAAACAGTTTTTCATAGAAAAACATTCAATGTCATGACGGTGACGCTGCCACATTGGCACTAAGTATATGTATAAACCTTAAATAAATTAGTTTTACTAGTAGTATCAGTGTTTTATTGAATAATTTTAGTGATTTGAAAACTGTCCTCATAGTGACACACTGTGCACCTCTCTCAGCAGAGATTCTTCTTCTCTGCATTAAATTCTAGTTAGTGAGATGCGAGTGGGTCATGTGTGTCAGGACTGAGAGACTATATTTAGTCTATCAGCATTCCTACCATGGCCCTGATACGTAAGTGCGCGACTTTTACACAACTTTGAATTAGAAAACTTCTACGACCTAGAAAACCTGCTTCTCCTAATTCTCTTTTAGCTCATAAAAATTCAGACAAGTCAAATAGTCTTGGTGTAGGAAATACATAATGTATGTTTTTATCATTGAGAATATATACAATTTTAGCATGTGGAGTTACCTTGACTATTTCAGTGTCTACATTGAGCTGATGCGCTGCAGCTGTGATTTTTTCCCTGCAGACTGAGCCCAGGCTGGTCATGCCTCGGTCCCAGTAACGTTTCAGTTGGATGAGATCCCCATCACTGAACTGGGTCCGATCCTGCAGCTGAAAACACAAACCTCTGTTTGATTACACAGCATTCACACTGCTCATAGACAGACTCACACAACAGTTTAATGACATACCACAGAGCAGCAGCATAATACATTATATGAATAACTATAATACATTGATATGTTTTTATTTAGTTTGGATGTTCAAAATCCTATATGAAAATTGAGAGTGGGGGGGGGGGTCTTACTGTTCTCTTTCTGGAATTGCTGATAACCCAGGGTGCAGCAGACACACTAACTGAAGTCTGCAGTACACACAAAACACACACACAAACACACACACACACACACATTCAAGTTAAACATTTAAGTTACCTTAGAAGAAAAGCAGCAACAAACACTAGTCCAGCACGCCTACCTGTGAGCTGGATTCCCCTGTGAGTGAGGTCTGTGCTGTGAGGGAGTAGCTGCCCTGAAGAGTTGTGTTGGGTCTGGAGCCTGTCATAGGAGGTGTGTGGCTTCCTCTCACTACAGACACTTCAGCCTCGTTTGGGCTGGCTGACGTCTGCTCCTTGTGAATGTGAGTCTGAGCGGCCATATTTGCCAATTCCTCTTCCCTTTGCCACTCATCTTCTTCATCTCCAGTTTCCATGGCAATAGAGAAGTTATGACTTGTGTCGAGAGGAAGAGGAGCTGGCTTATGACTCTGCTGGCCTTTCCAAGTAAAGGCTGGTCCAGGTCTAAGTTGATCCCCTTCACCTCTTTCTGACAAAGTGAAGACCTGCTGTATACGAGGTGTCTGTTCAGAGACTGGACTAGAGTTTTGGGCTGGGAGGGAGACCCGTGTCTTCTGTGTAGCAGGTGGCTGAGGTTGGGGGTTGGAGTGAGGTCTGGGCTGAGGCTGAGTCTGGGACTGTGAGGAAGAGGACCAAGGGCGAGTTTGCACTGTACCATACTGCCTAGTCCAGCTGTGAGGTACTACCCCTGCTCCTGCACTTACCCCTGACTCCCCATGGGGTAAACTTCCCTTCCTGACTGCAGTGTAGACTAAAGATCCTGAGGCTGATGTAAGGGATGGGAGATTCTGGGAGAGTGATGCCAGCTTGGAGTGGAGGGGTGAGGTGGTGGAGCTATTCCTGCTCTGCAGGGCTTGGTTAATCAGAGATGAGGATGTGTGTGCAGAGAGTTCAGAGTCCGACTGAGATGGGGGGGCTGTGGGTCTCGGTCGGGAGCGAGGGACAGAGTTCAGCGAGTAGATCCCAGTCAGAATGACGTCGTTGTTGTTGTTGTTTTTGTTTTTGTTGTTACTCCCGCTGCTAAGAGGAGAGGAAGAGGAAGGAGAGGAAGATGTTGACGAGAAAGAGGGGAAAGACGAGGATGGAGGGAGAAGGTGCACACGATTCTGGATGTTCCGTGCAGCAGCCATTTCAGCAGGAAGGAGTGCCCCTGCTGCCAGGCTATGATTGGACAGAGCAGCTCCGGCTAATGTGTGATTGGAAAGCAGTCCCCCAGCAAGTCCGTGACTGGATAAGGGATGAGACACACCTCCGTTCTGGTCTACCTTGGAGGCAAGCTTACGTCTTTTGTTGCCAACCCATGTCTACAGAGAAAAGAGTAACATCACATTAAAAAAACATGTTCAGCTAAACACTAGAGGGACTAATTCAGCAAAGCAAGGATAATAATTCATGATGCTGCACTAGATGAAGAAACCACAGACTCATGGCCTCATTACTTGCCTCAGGATTACATGGGCATTCCGTATAACATCATTGCTCATTCACACACACGCAGGTTTTTGGACCTACCCGGACAACACTGAAGTCCAGTTTGGCCTCCTGAGCACATTGCAGTATTAGCTGGAAGCAAGCCTTGCTCTGATTGGTCATCCCATTCTCATAGTAACGTTCCAGGATCCTCTGCTGTTCAGCCGTAAACACTGACCGCAGGTTCATCTGAGGAACAACCACAAAGATAAAGAAGTTTACCGTTACATAATGATTATCTATTAATGATAGATGGTGGTAGATGATTAAGTTAAAAAGATAAAGATTTTACTGTAAACTTAGAACTTCATGACACTTCCTTTTTTTCCCAACTAATGCAATACCATGTTTTCTGTAGTAAATTTAATTCCAAAAATCCACAGCATTTTTCGTGAGATTATATTACAACAAATGCACAAACTATCACATAACTCTGTCCCCTGAACATGTCTCAGCATTACAGCTGCAGCAGTTCATTTGTTAAGAATGCATCTCATGTCGTGTTTCCAATCTCATACTTGAATGCAGTTCTTGATGTACTCACAGTCTGCAGGCCACGTCTTTGTGGCCACGCATCCATTCTGCTACTGGAGGGGAATGGGGCAGCCATGCATGTCACAGCCAAACCTCCATATTTCTAGGTTAGCACAACTTTGATCGTACTCATCCTGCCTCACTGTACCTGACACAGCGGTGCGTAATGTAGCTGGGGAGAAAACAAAACAGACAACACTATTCTTATGAATGCAAATACAAAATAATAATGAGCACACATATCTGTGCAACATGATCAGTATCATCATGTGGTAGACAACCTATCAACGCGTTGTCATGTTACAAATTTTGAAAACGTTTAATTAAACTATGTGAAGCTGACAAATGAAACTACTGTCTGTCAATCACAGCATAATAGACAATAACAAAGCCACTGTGTAACATCAGCAACACTATCAATCAAGCTCGTGTTTTCTACCTAGCAAGACATGATACAATTTATCTTAAACATTTTTTTATCATTTAAATATTGCCCTTGAATTAACCCTGGACTTACAGTTAATTTTATGTGTTTGGTTTGTCTGAAAACACGATAACCAGGCAACCAGGTCTGCTTCCAGCAAGATAACGAACATTAACATGTTGGCTAATGAGGGTCGGTCAGTGATATCTTAACGTTATATTGCGAATATGATTTTTACACATGTTAAAAGTTTCTTCCTCAAACCTGTATTACATCAGTGTTGAGAGAGGGAAAAGGCGGTTTAACCAGTCCGGTCAACGTAATAACACCTGAACTTGTATAGAGCTGAAAAACAGTGTTGACTAAGTTAGAGATAGAGTTGCTAGAAGTTTTGATAAACACAGACTCTCACACGGGAATGTCGTGCGACCAATAAGCATCCAGCAGGTTTATTTTGGCAGGCTCACTGCGCATGGCTGCAGCCAATATGGAAACATTACGGAAAGAATTACCGAACAAATTGTGGGCATGTCTGAATAGTACGCCACCAAGGCAACAGTCTGGGGATTCAGAAACACAATTGCCACACAGGAAGCACACGCCGTAACTTTAGGAGTGCGAGCCAGACAGTAAACAAACCGGGTAAGCTCCGCATCGCCACAATGGCCATATAGACAGCGTACGTTAGCTCGCAGGCCCGAGCGGCCATATCTGAGCCAAGCAGCTAAGCTAACGTTAGCATTAGCATAGCTTTCCCACTGGATAGCTGCAGCTAAACTTTTCCTTCAAAATCTGTGATTTCCCGACCCTGCCGTGGTCATTCTCGCTGACCCTGGCTTCGAGCGGACACGAGCGAAAACGATCCGGGAGATACCGAAGCTGGGAATAAAATCACTTTCCTGCTTACCATTTCTGATGTCAAAATCAGACGAACGTTCAAATTCAGCAGATTTCTTCACCAGTCCCCTTTGCTAGACAATGAAATCAGAACGTCCGATCATCAATTCTAATCATGATTGTGACGTGTTTGCAGACAGGAGCCAATGGGAGCTCGAGATCATGGCTGTGACATTCGGAAAGGGCTGAAAACTGAGCAGCGTGGTCCCGCCCACCGTTGACTTTGTTCAGGGGGTTGCTGGAGGAGGAGGTCACAGACATGGAAGCAGCCGAAAGTTTGGATGAGAAGTGGTCCGTTTCCTCTTCCTTTGTACATGTGTAAGTAACCTTTGAAGTGTTTGCAGGTAAGTTTGCCTCTGAAAATACGTTTTAGATGTTGGTCAGTGTCTAAATTGTATATTTCACTGCAGTTACTGTTAATCATTCAGCATATGTTTAGATTTCTATCTCTAAGGTTTAATTGATTAGACTTTACCTCAAAACGATAAAATGATAAATTATCAAAAGCATTTAAAATCAGACTTTGAGTTAGATTGTGTGTGCATTGTGATATATATTTAGAGTGTGATAATTGAAGAGCGTGTGGTAGTAGCCGCTGCACAGGCAAATAATGAATTTGAATATACAGTATTCACTTCACTCAGATAGTGTAACGTTTTTACAGTTTAGTTAAAAAATACATGCTGACGTGGTTACCATCTTATTACAGTCTGATGCTGAGCTTCTTCCACACACACGCACACACACACACACACACACACACACACACACACACACACACACACACACAGTATCTGCTGTTTGTTTCTAGCGCATAGATGAAGAGGGGAAAGAAAGTTTTCACGTTTTTTGCTCCAGCCACTTGGAATAGTGCAGGTCACTCTCAACTCTGTGATTAACAATCCTTTTTCTACTTTTTCTGTTGTTAGTGTATTTCAGCTTTTGTAACTACCTAGCATCCATACACTGTTGGACAGTTCAAGTATAGATTGTGTATGTGTGTCATGTAACATTGTACTGTCTAAAACCTGTGATGCTGTCATCATTGCCAGGACTCTTTAAATTAGGTTGTTAACCTCAGAGGAATTATCTGTTTAAATAAAGCTTGAATAAAATGTGTAGGACTTTAACATGCCTCAGGGAGCGAGATGAAGAAAGCGACTAAAAGCATTTATGAAGGATTTAGACACACCAATCCAAACTGCATTAGGTAAACCGGGCAATAAAGGTTCCTTTTTGAACTAGGATAAAACAAGCATTGACCCATAACTGTGCTTGCATTCATGTTACTCTGCCAGTGACACAAGCACAACCACACACTGTAATACTACTCTTGTAAATATTCATATGACTTCTCATTATCGTTACTATCTGTTCAGACGCTTGAACTACATGTAACCCTGTACTTGAAAATGAATGTGCTTTGCACTGTTGCTGTTGGTTGAATATAAAAGCAATAAAGAAAGTTAATCCATAACCACTGTATTTTGTTATTTGTTCTAATGTATAAGGGTAGCAGATGTGGTGGTAGTGGCAGTGGTGGGGTGTTGACATATCATTGGATAATATTTCTACTTAAATGCTGTGATTATAATGGACGTGTGATTTATTAGTTCTTTTTTTTATTATTAATTTTCTTCTCTTTTTTTGAAGGGAATATTTTCTGAGTTGAAATAAAAAAAGAGAGTGGAGCTTGACCCTCAACACATTGTATCTGAGAGGAGGATGATGTCCAAACTCCTCTCAATCCTGGACAGTCCCTCCTACCCACTTCACTGTGTCCTGGCTGGACAGAGGAGCAAGTTCAGCCAGAGACTGATGAACATCTGTGAACAAGTGTTCCACAGAGACACATTAGGTCACTCTGCCTGTGGCCATCAAACTGTACAACTCTTTTAGGTTAAGGGGAGGATTGATGACAACTAATATACACTATGCCATTGATAATCCTCATTCTGTACCTTATGAATACATACAGCATGTCTCTATATCTATCTGCTGTTTTACTTCCTCTTTTTCACTATGTATAAAGTTAGCCTTAGTGTTGTGTATGTGTATGTGTGTGTGTGTGTGTGTATGTAATAGGTGGGGGTGAGGAGAGGTGTGTGTATGGGGGGGTAATCCATGACGTCAGACGTACCCCAGGTGCACAGCAGGGGGCGCTGTTCCTCACAGTTGAGCCCATACACCGAATGAGCAACGGCTGAGCACGGATGCTGATTCCCTCATCTTCAGATGTGAACTTACTTTGAGCAGATGTCACAAGAGCATTTTGCTGCTGTGTGATGCAGCATGAGCTGACATGTTGTAAAGACAAACACTAAAGGTGACACCAAATTCTGTCTTTTAATACACATGTAACATTTTAAAGGGATATTTCTACAGGTAGTCTTACTTACAGTGTGTCCCTCTCCTACTGCACTTTAAATATTGGTATTTATTCTGGTGTTTTTGCTGAATATACAATTAGTCTTGAGGGTTATTTTACATAAAGTCCTCCTCTTTGTGTATGTATATGCATGTGTAAAACAGGGAGGGAGGGAGACAGAGAGAGATCCTCCCTATATGGTGTGCGTTGCACCATTCCCTGGTCTGTATTATGTGTGTTAGTGGTGGCCCTTGTGATGCTGCAGCGAGGCGGGCGGGAGCAAAAGAGGAGAGGGGAGGGACGGGGGGGGGGTCGCTCCATCCCCTCGCGCCCACCGAATCCACTTCTCACAGCGTGCGGTGCTGCTGGCGGGAAGGCACGAGAAAGCGAGTGAGAGAGAGAGAGAGAGACTGAAGGAAAGAGACGAGGGAGGGAGAGAGAGGGGGGAGAGAGCGTGTGTGTGCGTGCTGCATGTGCGCGCGTGGATTGCACCACCGCATCCCGTTCACCGTTTCTGCAGGCGACAAAGCTCTGATGGAGAGAATAAAACTGACAAGGCTTTGTTTTTCCTCAGATTTATCCACCGCCGTGTCATTCCAGATGTGACTGACGGCTCATTTTATGTCGCCCGCATTGAGTCCTGTGCTGATCATCTCGGAGAGACTGTGACACCATGGCTTTGGTTATGGAGCCTATAAGTAAATGGACACCAAAGCAAGTGCTGGACTGGATGAAAGGTAAATGTGGATCCCTTCAAGCTGCTAATGTTGCTGTTGCTCGTGGTTAGAATGAGGATGATGATGGTAATGATGATGGTGAGCAGCGCAAGGCCACACTGTGCATGTGTGTTCTCCTTATCCAAACGTGAGGGCTGACGTGTGGTTTTAGGCTTCATGACAGACTCCTGTGAGACCGATTTAAGTCACTGAAGTAGGGTGAATGCGTTCAAGCCGATGCAGTGAAATGGTTGTCTCCAAGAAGCAGGGAGTGGAGGCTCAGTATTCTGTCATCTCGCTTGCTTGAGAGCGCAACCCTCGCAAGCCAAGCCTATAGGCTGCTGCTGCCGCCGCTGACTCCATCAGCATCAGCAGCACAATCGCTCCCATCAATGAAGCTGACTGATGTGTCATCTGCTTGTTCACTCACTGGCACATGCTCATGACACCACTCAGTGTGTATGAGCGCGTGCGCCCACGTGCGTGTGAGCGCGCGCCTATGATTAATGTAGTTAGCTGCATGTACCCCCCCTTCCCCCCAACCCCCCCCCCCCACCCCGCTCTTTACCCCCCATCCCCAACGCCAGCCGTGCAGTCAGATTCAGCACCGCGGACAGCGCAACGCCGCCTGCCGTGTATGAGGCAAACGCACGGATCGCACTCGCTGTTTTTTTTTTGGGTTGCTCATTTAGCTGGTGTGAGATACGTCCTTTCAAACAGACAGTATGAATGAGTAATCACTAATAATGTGTGTGTGTGTGTGTGTGTGTGTGTGGTAGTAGGAGCTGTTCTCACACACTCTGGTCATCTAGAGAGCTGTGACAGAAACTGTGGTAGGCCTATTGACAGACAATGGAAGTGGGGAGGGTGTCCGCAATCCCTTTACTTAAGAGAATGACTTAATCACTACTTGCGTGGTGACTCAAACCTAAATGTAGTGTTCCCTGATGCCAGTGGTTGTGTTTCTGCATTACTTACATATAGAGTAGTTTGACTTAGTATCTATGCCTTTAAACTCCATAATAATAAAGCTTCTTTTCATTATGATAAAGCCCTGATCCACAGACTAGAAGTTAGCGTGGATGACAGACTCTCAGGGGACCTGACCAAAAATTTTGGGGATGCATAGCGTTATAATGTGATTATGATTTTATAATTGCACTTCTCAGTCACGGTATAAGCAGCCAGTGGAGTTAAAGCTTCAATCTCTGATCCATGGAGTGTTCATTTGGAAAGCTTTGCTCTGGAGCTGTTCAGAGAGGCTGAGTTGAAATTTGATTGGTGATTAGATTAGCAACAGGCCAAATGTGGTTAGAGTTTTGCAATGTGAAAAAAGCAAGTTTTTTAAAACCCTTATAATTTTATTTAGCTGGTCTAGTATACAGACTTATTCATGTTTGGGTAATATATACCTTTAAAGTCATTACATAAACAAAAAAGGACAATAATGCAGCTCATTCAGCTTCACGTGAAGACAACATATCATAATATAGCAACTGAATAAAACCAACCATGTTTGTTTTTGTCTGCTAATTAGGAACAGATCCAGTTTAATACTTTACAGTCCAGTCCCCCCAAACTCAAATTTTGATGAAAATATCAGTGTAATTTAAAACTGACAACATATGAAGATGTTAGAGTAAAAACCTATGGATTAAACTTGGGGGAAAAAATCAATGATCTTTCTTTGCAAGTTTCAGGTGATCAGTAAAGTGAAGACAAAGAACGTGTACACAGTTGCACCAAACTCTTAAAGGAAAATACTGAAGTTTCATCTTGTTACTGCTCCACTATTTGCCTCCTCACATGTGTTTTGTGAGCCAGGGTCTCTTACAAATGGAGAGCTGGGGTTCAGAGTTTCGTTTCACTAACATCCCCCAGTTTTGTCCCTGTTCTCATGAAGCTGTCTTCTTTTTCCTGTGGGGCTTCAAACAGAGACCCTCAGTGGCAGGCTTATGCTCAGATCTTATTTTCTAACGACTAAAGTACAAGTCAAAAGGCTAGTATTAAGCTGTCCGCTTACACAAGCTTCACTTTGGCCTCCTCTCTGGAAGCTCTTGATCTCTGTCACACTGATCCTATAGTCCTGTGCCATTTTCAGGCAGCAGTGGCACTGAGACCCTCTTTAGGTACTTAGGTACTTCAGTGATTTTCCTTGCTAACCACAGAAGGACTTTAAGTAAACACAGATATAAGACAAGTGCCTGCTGATTGCAAACATTAATCCACACCTACATCTTTCAGACAAATTGCCATTGATGGTATTTCACTGTTTGTGAACATGGCCATCACTTTTTCATAATGTATCATTTTTTTGTGGTATGCTGAATTATGCCTTGTTATATATTGATGTTTTTTTATTTTATTAAATCAAGTCTCTTTTTAATGCTCCTCAGTAGAAAGGTGACAGGAAACAAGAGAGAGATCAACAAATGCCCCTTGTCACTTCTTTGTTACTTCTTTTTGCTCAAAATATTAATGTTTGTATATAATAATAATGTATATTATAAATATTTATTATGTAAATAAAAAAAGTAGAAATTAATTTTTGAAATAAAATTAGTCTGTTCTCATGCTGAATCCTTTCAGGACTGGTTGCCAATCATAGCTACGTGTAGTACTGTTGAATAATTTAATCTATAATATAAACATTTCTTTAAAAAGTAACTCCTAAGCTTAGCTGTTAGAGGTAAATATCTAATATTTCCCTTTGAAATGCAGTGGGGTAAAAGTTTACGGTAACATAAAATGTGAAGACTTAAGTAAAGTACAGGTAACACTCATCAGTTTCACAAAATTGAGGCCTGCACTTTCTAGAAATCCATCCTTTCCCAGTCCAGTCAATAACTAAATAAATCACAAGTTTTCTCCAGTCCCCTTCTGTCACATGAAATAATAAGGGACAGCAAGATGGAATACTCTGTTGTCCTAAACCTGACACAGCTGGCTAACTACCAATGCCAAGTGGACTGTACTGTACCTCACGCTGCTGTCGAGAAGGACTTCTCCAGCAGCAGAACACTGGTGAGGCTCACAGAAAGATGACTCATCAGCGTTTGTTTTGATTTGAACACCCACACAGGAGGAGTTTCCTCTATGTGTGTTTGCGTGAGGATATGTACCGTATCTGCTTGGGTGTGTTCAGACGCAATTGATGTGTAAAGTATGACGCGTATGGCTCCCCGCGCATTAACGTGTGAGGCAACAAAGGAAAATGCACTTCTTCTTCTTCTGCTGCTGTCCGGTATCGGAGGTGTGCTGATGCAGTCGTTGACAGGGAAATGAATACAGCAGTTCAGATTTCCTGCAGTAATCTTTCCTCTAAAAATAAAGGTGCTGTGTGACATTTCGGTTAGTGCAAGGGACTGTGAATGACTGACATCGTGAGATGTACAAAAATAAATGAAGTTCATCTGTTTGAAATGTTAAATGCGTAGCAGTGGTACGACATACACAATCGGACCTAATGCTATAGCAGGGCATACTTTATTCTGCTGTTAAAATAATCACCTGGATGCTATTTGGTTGGCTCCTGGGGTGTTGTGGACCAGGCTTACTACCATTTCAAACTGTGTCCCCTGATTTAGTCTCCTGCTGACATGGTAAAGAAGGCTGTGTTGGAAAACACGCTCCCCATGGCTCTGACTGTGTGCTTGTACTTTCAGCTACATTAAAGATTAAAGAGCGTGCCTTATTATGGGGAATCACACACACATATACACACACGTAGTGGAAACTCCTCTAGTCCTCCATTTTCACACAGAACTGAAAACAGAGATGCATTAGCTGCATATGGATGCACACAGAGACATGGACTGATATGAATGCACATTTTCACTGTATGTTTACCATATAGTAGCTTAAGAATGTATGCACATTGGCACAAATGCAGAGACGCGCAAACTCTGGAGCAGCAGCTTTAAGTGGGGCATCGGTAGTCATGGAAACCAGATCTGATCGTGTTGGAGTCACAGCACATGTCATAAGATGGGGAAGCAGTAACACACACAAATGCCCTATCCACATCCTGTATGCCTCAAACACACGTTTACACACATAGCGAGGTGCATATGTATGCATGCGGTACTTTCATGCACACTCACACACACACACAAACCCCAGAGCTTCCCCTTGTGTTTTATGGCCCCTTGCAGAGACGGAGAAGAAAGCAGGCATGTGGATTCACGAACGGAGAGATGCGAAACAAAATGAAAGAAAGGCTGAAAAGTCTAAAATGGGGGAGGAAATGAGGGAATGTGCTAGGAGAAGGGTGGGCATGACAGAGACAGAGGGGGGAGAGCTTAGAAGCGATGAGGCGATGGTAGAGCAGTGCAGAGAATGGGAGATGCAGTGGGCATCATATCAAAGCACCCGCTCTATCCGGCTGCTTGGACAGAGGAGCCTGTGTGTGTGTGTGTGTGTGTGTGTGTAGGGTTGTACGTCTTTTACCGGGTTGATTTTGCACCTGTTGTGCTGTTCTTCTTTTAGCTTGCCTATGAGGAGTACTACAAAAATACAGCAATGCTAGTTAACATTTTTAACGCTGAAAGCTATGTCTACAAACAGTTTCAGAACAATTACAATCTGTTTGTTGAATCTGCTTCGTGAATCATGGTTTTTGAGTTAGCAAGCAGTTGCTTAGTTACATGTGTGGTTGATGCAGAGGAACATTAGCACTTGAAGGCGATGTCTTGACTTATGGCTCTGTTTTAATGTCCACCATCTTATGTCAAATGATATGTATCTTTAGAGCCTAAATGCTCCTCTATAGTCATTACGTGTAAGAATGTATTAGTTGCTGTTTCATCAGATGAAAACAACTGGGTATGAATCAAAGCAATAAAGTTGTGGAATTAAAAAGAATGAGCAGGAAGGCAGTAGAAAGCTTACTGAATCGCATAGTGCAGATTTGGATGATCATTTTCTGTCATCACTATGGGTGACAGATTTTCCATTATACACATTATGCATGTCATTTAGCCCATTGTTGATTAAAAGAACATGGGCATCTTTTGGTGTTCTGAATGTGCAGTGTATTTGTGCTATTCTGAGCCTTCATCTCTTCCCAAACTACTGCTGTAAATTGATTAAATGACGGCAGTATGGGGATAGTTAGGGCATGTACTCGTATAAACTGTATGCAAACATACTTCGAGTATAACTGCAGTCTCTTTAGATTCTCTCAGGTCAGATAGACCCTCAAAATTGAGTTCTGCCTCTCTCTCACTCTTTGCAGCTTCCTGGCTGACCCCGTTTTCCTCCCTCCTGTTCCTTCAGATTGCCTCTTGACACCTCCCTGCTAGCTGGATTTCAGAGAGGTGGATGTGGCGCGCTTGAAAGCTCATATACCGAGGAGCTAAAATGCCACGGTCTTAAGAATATTCTGTCATGATGTGATTAATATTTCACAGTAGGAATATTTTTAGTGAGTGTTGTCTCTTTTCTTCACACTCACTGTGGCACTTACTCCAGCTGGAAGCGCACAGATGGGGGCAAGGCGACGGGACAAGAATTTTTGCTGCCTTCTGCCGCTCTTGGCACAGGCTCCGTTCTGACCCAAACATGGTGTCAGAGGGGAAAAAACTGTTTGACAGTCTGATTTCATTTGATGTTAATGGCCGAGCAGCAAAGTCATGAAAGTTATATGCAGGTATTTGAGTTTGAGCCATATTCAGCTGTAGTCTTTTTTTTATTGTGGCCTCCAACAAGCTTTCACTGAGCATGTGGGACATGCAGAGGTTACAGTGCGTGCGTGTGTATAGTGTGTATGTGTGCTACTTAGCCTAGCATCAATTCAAGGTCCTGAGGTGCAGCAACTCACTTCTTCTCTGCTCTCTTGCTCTGGTTGCCTGGCAACCCCTGTGTTTCTGAAGGGAAGGAGTTTATTTTGCTCAGGGAAGTGCAGGGGATTGGAGGGAATTGCATGGAATGTGGATGAAGCTGTCAACATGTGATGCTTGCTCAAGGCTCAGCACGCTCGGAGTCAGTGCTGGTTGGGATCAATTGAACTTTCAATTCAATTTTCAATTCAACTTTATTTATATAGTGCCAATTAACAACATAAGTCATCTCAGGGCACTTTACAGTGTATGGTTTAAGATCTTTACACATTATATAATATATACAAAATAA